>JAZFNS010020001.1:20169673-20183140 GCA_037127165.1 Alloteropsis angusta | reverse complement strand
CTTTCTTTCTTTCTTTCTTTCCTCAGCTCGTCTGCACGGAGGTATGTCCATATCCATCACGATAAAGGAAAATTTGAAAAAGCTTTAAAATAAAAAATAGCAATAAAAAAGGGAAAAGGAACTTAAAATTCCCGCCTCCTTGTTTTTTATGAAACAGGAGAGGTTGCCCCTTACTGATTATATATTAAAAAGGAAAAGCAATAAAAACATCCTTACAAGTGAAATCAAGAAACAAAGAAAGAAATAAGAAAATCAAAAAATTACATGATTGATTCTGGCCATAAAAGCATTGGTGACTTATGTGCTTCTTTCACTCTATGCACAACAAGAGCGAAATCCTTCTTGAACAACGCACATGCAACTTGGATCGTAGGTAAAATGCCCTTGAAAATTAGATTATTTCTGGCCATCCAGATGCTCCAGCATATTATGGTTATGACCTCCATGTAAAAGGAGACATTGAGCTGCAACCGAACAGATGTAAGGCATCCATCGGGTCATTACTGTCAATTTGGATTCCAATGAAGTACCAACAGGATTGAGCGAAGGAGCACGTAAGCATAAGGTGTATCAAAGTTTATTCAGTATTTTGAATACATAAGACACAATCATGGGATGGAAGCACCATATTCTTTCTTGGCAATAGATTTCTTGTACTCAATCTGTCCTTGAGGAGAAGCCAAAAAAAACATTTGTGCTTGTGTTGCACCTTCGATTTCCAAAGCCATTTGAAGATACGGTGAATGTGTCTATGCCCAAGGAGGTGCTTGTAAGCTTGCTTTGTCGTGAAAACCGGTGAACCCCATATATACGCCCAACAATCATCGTCTTCACTAAGAGGGACAACTTTTATTCTTTTTGCAAGATCCAGAAGTTGAGACTAAGCTGCCTAAGGTAAAGGTAGATGAAAAACCTCTTCAAGATCTGCAATTTCTTTGGCTTTCTTGAAAGTGATGTATGTCTTTATTCTTTGCGAAGGAGAATAATTCAAGGTATAGAAGCGAGGGAACCCCCCTGACCATAAATCTTTCCATAAGAAGCAAGAATTTCCATAATGGATTAAAACTGAAGACATCCTTTTGAAGTATCAATCAGTTTAAGCATATCTCTCCACCAAAAAGAGCCTTTTTTGTACGATTGGGTAGTTTACCATTACTATAATATTTTTCCAAATCAAGTGTACCCAAGGGATATCAGCATGATTATATAATTTGTGAAGATTCTTTAGCAGAAGGGCACTATTCTGAGTTTCCAATCTGATACCCCCATACCACCCTCAGTTTTTGGCAAACAGACCATTTCCCATGCAGCATTTGGTGGATTTCTGGCATTGATATCAGCCCCTCTCCATAAACAGTGCTTCAATTCCTAAATTTATCAATTTACTTGATAACCGTTTTGTGCATCTGGAACAAGCAAAGGTAGAATGTTGGAAGTGAAGAGAAAACCGAGTTTGTGATATGTAACCTTCCTGCTTATGATAGAAAACCTGAGGTGCACAAGAGTCTTTTCTCACATCTGGTAACCAGAGGTTGAAAGTCTTCTATAGATGGCTTGGAGAGGCTCGAAGGAACACCCAGATAAGTCATTGGAAGGGATCCTGTGGAGCAACCAAAGGTGCTAGCCAAATGTTGTAGTCTGTCACTGTCCATGTTAATCGGGATCATCATTGATTTGTTATAATTGACCTGAAAACCAGTAGACGTTGCAAAACTTTGCAACAAACCTTTGAGAAAGAAGAGATGTCTGGGACAAGCCTCCATTATTATTATAATGTCATCAACATATTGAAGGATAGGAAAATCCCTTGTGTAATTCAGACAAACTGGGATATGTAATAATTGCATCTCAACAGCTCTATTGAGTAAGGTTTGCAATAGATCAGCAACTAGAACAAAAAGAAGAGGAGATCAGGGGTCACCTTGCCTCACCCCTCTCCTGCAGTGGAAAGTTTTCCCTGGGACACCATTTAGGAGAACATATGATGTGCCAGAAGAGAAGATGTTTGTCATCCACTGAAGCCAAAGCTCATTAAATCCCTTATGTCTCATAATTTCCAACATGCTGGGTGCTCAACTTTATCAAAAACCTTCTCAAAATCCAACTTTAAGATAATGACTTCCTTTCTGGATTTGTGACAGAGATGAGTATATTCAATTGCCGGCTAAACAATCATGAATACTTCTTGTCTGAATGAAGCCATATTGGTTCCTATGCACAAGGTCCATGATAACTGCAATCTATTGGCTAAAAGTTTTGTGATAAGCTTGACTGAGATATTGAGCAAAGAAATTGGCCTAAAATCAGACACTGGAGCTGGGGCCTCCACCTTTGGGATCACGGTCTGGTCAATTTCTTTTGTTGCGAAGGGTTCATTTAGGCAGTCTAGGATCTAAAGTTTGGAATAAGCTCTGAAGATTGAACTACATATCAATACCTTCAGAAGCACCGAATCTTTCTTTGAAGGCTTCCCACATAATGGTGGCACCATTAGCGAAGATTAGAGAAAAATTGTCTACAAGAATAATAGAGGCGGAATAGCCAAATCCATCCCTGAACTATCACCGAAAGCTCAATTTCGTCCCTGAAATACAAAAACAGTCGTTCTCGTCCTCAAACTTTCGCAACCGGCTCAATTGCACGAGTTTTGCAACTTTGAAAGTCTGACAAACTCTACACATACACCAACGTGAGGAAACTGTATTGGCAACATATTACTCCAAGAGTAGTAAGGTCATAAACTCATAATGTGGGTATACTGTATAGGCAAGGCAGGTCCGCTTTCCTATAGTTTTCAGAATTACAGCAGCTCATCTACAATTCTTGACTTGAATCGTGCTGCATTGTGAAGTGATATACAGAATATCATAGGCGCCACAAACAGATCTTTACGGCATGTTAAATAACACATTTCAGCAATTAGCATCCTGCTTGAATACTTGATGCTCAACAAGACACTGATAAGACGGCTGTCAAACACAATAGCTGTGCACATATGCAATTAACTCATGGTTCGAACATGATAGGCACGGTTAAGTTCTCCATCAAAAACAAATGCCACCGACTCTACTTGCAGAGTTCTGAAGAAAACATCTAAATTACTGGAATTAAAATTATCGCCCGCCTCGCCTCTTATCAATGTTCCATATCACATCATCACATGGCGTTCCTCTAGAATGGCTGACTTCAGCGGTACTGCAGGGAAAAAAATAAAGGATCAATTACATACAAGTGATGGAAATATGATGCACACATGATTTTCTATAAACATAAAAGACTCGCCACTACAAAGCATCACAACTGTACAGCGCTATTCATTTGATTAAAAAAGATAACATCACAATGGAGGGCAATATGAATAAGCTAACATACAAGAAATAGTAAAGCATCAAAGAAATGGGGTAAATCAAAAGAAATGGACAGTGAGTAAAGTGTATTCAACAATATGGCAATAACATGAGAATCAGAATTACAAGGCATTCATTAAGATTATGTAACAACTTGCGGGTCTGAACATCATAGATCAATTTTACTTGAAGGAGTATTTCTTTGGAGACGGAACAATAGTCAGTATGTCACTATTACACATCTCATCGCTTCATTGGGAAAAAAACAACACTGATAAAGCCGTGAAGAACGACCAGGTACTATACACTATAAAAACTGACTGGCCCATGTCTAAAAACAATATCACAACAACTGTTCCAGTATATGAAAAATAAATATCAAACACAGGACAACAAGCATTACTGATGGTAAGCATCATTATTTGCTAAGACTACAGTCGAAACATATAGAGTATACCTTGATGAAGCCAATGTCCTTGGCATTGCTGCGGAAGCACTGCCTGCAGCACATCAGCCCATACTTTCTGATCAGACCATGAGGGTTGGCACAGACCCGGCTGCCAAAGCAAGCATGTTTTTGTCAGTTCAGGAACTTAGTAGAATGGCCTTCCATTATCCCATCAGAACTCACAAGTCCATAAAAACAGCATATAGCCTAGACAATAACAAGAAGCAACATATGCCCTCTTGTTCCACAAAGACTAATACTCTGCTTCTTTACCACACTCACAACACGACACAACATAAAGCAACAGATGCCCTCTTGTTCCACAAAGACTAACACTCTGCATCTTTAACACAATGAAAGCATGGCATGAATAGTTTGGTCAAATGTAAGACAACTCATTAACCATAATGATCCATCTACGAGCAGACAATATATTACGACAATCAATTGATAGCAACCGTACCAAAACGATCCGACAGTGAAAGCTTAAAGCTCCAACCACCTCAAACTTAGGATCAATTCCCAGACACAGTCAATCACCATTTAGCAAGAACCTGACTTGCCGCCGAGAAAGACATCTACTACAGCAATAACCTTTTTTTAAACAGCCGGCTCCTATATCCTACCTCCCCTACAGGCTACAGACGAAGCCGCCATGCGCGAGAGGGATCCAAGCAAAACCCCCCAACTGCCTACGCGCCACCAACATGCGGGGAGAGGTCGAGCAGAGGTAAAGTGAGTGAGAGAGGGAGGGAGCGCATGCACCAGACGCGGGATCCGGGCCCGTAGTTCTTGGGGTGCGAGTTCCAGACGTTGGAGTGCCCCATCGCCGCCTTCCCGCCGCCGCCGCAGGAAACCCTAGCGCTCGTGAGGAAGAGAGAGAGGGTTGCTGGCGAGTGGCGGCGGCGGGTGGGAGAGACGGAGGATTATATAGCAGACGCGGCGCAGTAAACCCTAATGCATTAGCGGGCCTTACTGGGCCGACCGGCCCGTATTTTCACGGGCCTCCTGGGTCTACAATTGAGCCTCATGGGCCTGTTGGGCCGCACATAAGTCTCTGCGCGATTTAGTCCAAAGTCCAACAGCTCGCTAGGAGAGCACGACGACGTCTCCGTATTCGTCTCCGCCGCCGCCGCCGCCGCTCCGACCATGTCCGCCGCCGCTGAGGACTCGTCGTCGTCTCGGAAGGTGCGAGCGTGAAACTGAAACCCGACTCCCCCGGCTATCTCTATTTTCCCTCTCTCTTTACCTACATCCGGTTGCGTGCGTGTGTTCTGTGGCAGGGGAAGGAGAGGGAGGAGGACGGCGCCGGCGAGAGCCGCCGGGAGGAGGGGGTTGAGGTGGCGGTGGGAGAAGTGGACATGGGAGACCTCTACGGCGCGGCGGCGGGTTGGGTGGAGGCGCGGACCAGCTGCCCGCACCTCGGCACCATGCCAGTCGCTGGCGCCGACGACCTCGCGCGCGTGCCCCCGCCCGACTCTCCGTGCTCCAGGTTCGTTCGGGTCACCTCCCTCCTGCGCGAATTCTCTGCGGATACTTTGGAATCCCCACGGTTCAATTTCGTTAGCAACAGTGAGATGAGTTGGTTTATAATAAGTAGAGGAACAATGGTTCAGGACACTGACTAAAAATGTTGGGGGTTAAGCCAATTACAAGTTTAGAACTTATCGATTGTTTCTTTTGTTGGATGAAACGAATTGACTTTAGGTTATCATCAACTGCACCCAAGCATAGCTGAATTATGTATTCAGAAAAGAAAAATCTCTAGCTAATGTAGGTCCACGACAATGCTGTTGATCAGGATTCGCTGGGGCTGGTTGCTGAACCTATCTGAGGGCAGCCATTAACTGCCCACTGCTCAGACTGTTGATTGCACTGGTCTGGGAATTGCAATATCTAATAACAAAAAGGCTTAGCGTCTACTGCGGTAGTCTCGCAATGCTTCCAGCAATGGAGTCTGCATTTAGGTGCTACCTTCTCGGAAACACATAGAATTGCAAGATCTGGTAACAGAAAGGCTTAGCCTCTACTGCGTCAGTTTTGGTTGTTCTTGTACTGATTACTCGTTGTGCTTCCTTGCCATTATTTGAGTTTCAGATGAAGAACTTTTCCTTCCTTTATTTGAGTTCCAGTTGAAGAATTTGTTTCCATTCCATTATTTGGCACTGTATATCACCATCTTGTTGTCTTTGCAAAAAAACATATATCTTTGAATCCACTCTTGTCTAATGATCTACCAAATGTAATGTACCATCCAAGGCACCAATTATGGGAAATGGTTAAATTCCTCGATTTTGAAGATACTTCTTTTTTTACCATTACCACAATTTGGTTGAAGTGAGATCGACCTGGAGTTTTATGCCTAATTTGAATTGCTGAAACCTCTTTTGAGATGATCATGCACACCTGTCATTGTATTCAACAAGTAATTTGTAGTGTGGCATGGATGGCATGTGAAAGTTGTATCTCCATTTAATCATGCCATATAACTTTTCTATAAAAGCACAGAAACTTGTGTCATTTCACTTCAAAATGGTTTTTAGGTGTTTTGATGTATTGTGAACATAAAATATTGTCAGACTTTGTGTTGACATCTTCCTGGATTCACTGTAAATGAACTTCTTGTATGCTTGATGCACTAACACGATTGAGAGGAGTTGACGCATAAAGGCAGTAACATGTACTACTGCCAATATTTTCCTCTACTGAAAGTCGGCTCATGAATTTTCCCATGGTTATGAATGGAAACTTTGGTGTTTACATATCTCTTGGTAATTCAAAAATGGTATTTTCATTAAATCCACCGAGTACATATGCACCAAGTGCACCACAGATTTATAAATGTTGAGTAAAAGTTACTACACATGTCTGAGTTTTTTTTTCTCATGAGGGGATCTTTCCATGCAGATGTCATCACCCTGCTGAAAATTGGTTATGCTTGATCTGCAAAGATGTGCTGTGCAGTCGTTTTATCAACAAACATATGCTGTGTCATTATCAAGAAAGTGGTCACTGTCTTGCTTTGAGTTACAGGTAATTTGTTGAGCTTTCTTTGATTTATTCCTTTCATTGCAATTAATATTCCTTGACTCCGCACAAGATTGTTTCATCCCAGTTTCTTGACTATACATGATCTCAGGTTTTGCCTACCAGTATGTCTGAATAAATTATCGAGTGTTTTATGCCTACATATATGGTTTCTTAAAAGTAGAAGAAATAATATTATCTCAATATCTTCTACACCCATTCGACAGGTGGACTGCTGATCAAACCAGTGACCACTTAACCACTAACCTCACTGGTCCAGCTTCTACCTCTATACTTTTTAAAAGCAATGGCAATGTCAAATGAAGCCTTTTGTGGTGATATGATTCTTTGTTTCAAGCAATCACTCATTGAATGCATGATCAGTTGATCCGCTTTCTGTTGAGATAATCTGCATTGGCTAATGAATGGCGAAATAATTGATCCTTGTGACTAGAAAGAACTTGAAAGGAAAGTCCTGATTCCTGAACTTACCAGATAGCTGCCTTATTGGTCAAAACATGGCTTTTCAAACCCCAAACAGGGAACTAATAAGTCACACAAAAAGATACATTAATGATCATGGTCATCAGGTTATTATTTTTATACTTTATGAAGTTGCTGAGCTCTCTGTTGTATGCTCGTTTGCCCTCTTATGTATCTAGCCATGATTTGCTTGTTTCTGTCTAGTTTTGTAGTTTGTGTACACCATATATGATTTCTACTGCTTAGCATCGTGTGCATAATTTTTTTGCAGTGATCTGTCAGTTTGGTGTTTCGCTTGTGACTCATACCTAGATGTTCAAGCCATCTTTGAACTGCGCCCAGTCTATGAAGTTGCTCATTTGTTGAAGTTTGGAGAACGTCCACCCTTTCGATCACTCGAAGTACTGGATCTTAGCACTGGTGGAAATGGAAGTTCATCATCAGGGGCATAGTTCTCTTTATTCGGTTACTGAGTTTCTTTTCATTATGCTTCAATGTTTCAGACAACAGTTCTTCACTAACTTGGCACTTGTTAAGCTTCGGTGCGATATAATTCATCTGAGTGCCCCTGTTCTTGTCCTCTTTACTTTCAGTTAGTACATTCTAACTACTCAAAGCTTCCTTAGATAGTTATCATGACGTAGTTTGCTGTGGGGGACATGAAGCAAACAACAGGTGTAAAAGTCTGTTCACCTTTGAAGATGATAAAGGCGTTATAATTGCTTTGATATGGACATCAGGAAAAGTATTCAACTTCGAATATCTTTGGCTTTGGTGACTGATGTACTTTAGCTTATCCGCTGAAAAACATGAAAGTTTAGGTATGTCTCATTTGACTTTAGGTTCTGATGTAACACTTGGCTCATCATCCTCTAATAGGTCGTTATTGTGCACTTATATATGCAGCATGGAAACCTTTTGTGCAGAAGAAAATATAAGTGTGCATGTCACCCTCAGGGACAGCTATCTAATTGCGCAAGCTTTAAAACCTGATTAATTTTGTATTAAATATAATCCAGGGCCATGATTTAAAATTGAGCAATCCACTTGAAGTAAATTTATTCATAATATTCATTGTATTCCAGGGCTCCGCCCCTGGAGCTTCAAGGCTAACTAGGGTACTTTGTGATATGAATCTAGCAAACTCTTTGCATCTGAAAAACAATTGTTAGAAATGATGATGAGTTTTTGGGAGGATAAATACTGACATGAAAGCTGTTGCATGGCCTTTCTTTTATGCAGAATGATAGATAGATTCTCATTCTTGAGTTAATGTGATGCCATCTGATATTCCCTGGGTGATAGTGATGCCAATTTGCCACTTGCCTAACACTGTCTGTCTGATCAGATGTAAAAAATTAAAAATATATGTTCTTTCATTGTCACTCGCGTGCTCAGCGAGTTATGTAGATGCTGGATGGTCATGCCAAGAGCGTGATGGCATTTTCCTTAAGTATAGCATTTTCCTTAAGTACAAAGTCCCATTAGATGCACCATTTATTGCTAAATGCTAGCATTATCATATGTATTGCTCCTTAGTGATTGTTTGATCATTATTGTGATCAATAATCATCCTATGTTATATATTCTTAAATATGAGTGATTTCTTGGCGCAAATCAGAATGGTTGACAGACAATTTTGATAAACTAAAAACACTAATATGACATTATATTTGTTTGTGCCTCACTATAGGTAGCGAGGAAACATCCTAGTTCCATATATCCTGGTTGTCTTTTTGAAACAGATTGATTTGGAAATCACAGAGAAAAGGCACATAATATTGTGTTGCTAGATACAATTTTCTGAGCAACATGCATTTCCATTTCAGATTTTTGAACCATAGTAAAAATCTGAAGTGGGACCTGCAAACTTGTTTAATTTTCAAGTATGTCACAAAAGATAAATTGGAATTTTCTATGTTTTTCCCAATTGTTAAGTCTTTCTTTTCATGCCCTATGTTTGAAGTTCATACCTCATCTGATAGTGGTAGTGGTTGAATAGACACTCTTGAAATGACATGTAACGCATGAAGGCACTACTTACTGTTCACTTTGTCTAGTGAGATATGTTTTTGTAATATGGATGATAGGACCAGATTAAGCATCTGTAGCAACGTATAGTTGCTGAGATGCTGCGTGCTACTTTGATCAGTTAGGACAAGTGTGCATTGAGTAGTTGGTATTTGACTGAATTTTCATCACTGTTGAGGACAAAAGGGAGGGCGGGTTGCTTAGGGCACTTACCAAGGGCCTCCTATTGTTTGGTCAGGTGTCCATGTCAAATGCTGCCATTATGCACTACGGACTCCCATTAACTGGTGAATGTCAGTATCAGTGGAATCAGATCCTCTGACTTTCAGTTGAACAGGTATGGCGTGCCCCTCGTCATGGGAACCATCTGATTAAAATTTGTATGGTTGATATCGAGATGCTTTTTGTCTTTTGTTTGTGCCATCTGACAAGAACCTGGACCGGCGATGGGGTTTTGAAATTGTGGTGGCTTTTGAGTTTTGTATGTTAATTAGAATTAAGATACCCCTTTTGGTGGCTTTTGAGTTTTGTGTGTTCATTTGGGATCAATACCTCCCCTTTGTTGCTTGTGCCATAGTTTCTATCATGGATACATGCGTGTCGCGCATTCCTAGAATTGTGCCGTGTTGGGTCATATAAAGTGTTGGCATCATGCCATTGATGATGTTGAAGGGCATAATATTTCCATCGCTTATGCAGAGAACATGTTCAAGTGTCATTTTTAGGCCGAGGAAAAGGTTTTCCGGCTATCTTGATTTGCTTTTGAGAACCAAAAAAGGGTTGTCTTTTTTAGCACTCGGATCAGATCCAATGCAATGTGATTGCATCAGGTGAGACAGACGCTATCAGCTGCAGCTGCAACCATACTTCTGTGCAGTCTATAGTGCTGAGTGCTGTGTGCTGCTGACGTTTCGGGACCATCCGTGCCATACTCAACATGCCAAGTTGGAGAGGGGTAGTGTCCTCCCTTTTCTACGTGTCAATTTCTGTCATGTCTATACCTGTGCCCAATGCTAATGTATTTTTTGTCTTGTAATAGCACACCACAAAACACAAGAGAGAAAACAAAGGTAAATATATGTCAAGAAAAGCAACATGGCAACTTAGCCATTAAGGCCAGTCTCAGTGCAAGTTTCATCGCACATTTATCTAGACTCCAAAACTAGGTAACCGTACATATTGAGTTTCATGGAGATGAAACTCCTCTTACATTCCATGAAACTCCCTCATTCTCTCTCTTTCCACATCAGTAAAATTTATGGCGTAAAATTCTCCATAAAATGATAAAACTCCTATTCAGATTGGCCTAAGGCTTTACTTGAACTGTGGGTTTCTTTTTAAGTGTATAAAACCAAGCAGTGCTAATTTTAGTGAATAAAGGATTGGCAGTATTAAGGGAGGAGCAATGGACAGAGAGGAGGTGATCTATGGACTTTTAAGCAGGAGCCTCAAGCCCTCAACCATCAAAGAGTTGCACGGGCAAGAGCACTACCATACAAAAGGATAATGTAAGGTGGTTCATACATCATCTCCTATGGTTTGAGTCAATAAAATATTTTCGTGTTAAGAATAGCACCCATTATCTTAATAACCACATCATACATCATCATTTATGTTATGTTGTTGCTACAAACAGAATGTTGATTCTACTTAATTAGTCTCTAACTATTATCATTCCATTGTTTTAAGATTTTAAATATATATTTTAAAAAATGCATATTAATTTTGAAAATATGGGCAGTCATTATGATTATATACATTGGGTCCATTAAAAAAATATAATGGCTTACATTACATCACATGATTCTTGCTTTGAATCGTTTATGACATAAATGTTGTTATAGCACTTTTTTTATTTTTAGAACAACCCAACTGTACCATTCAAACAATCTCAATTGTTCTGCTTGTCCGAGACAGTTCTTTACTTAAGTTATTATAGAGGTAATGTTATCTTATATATATGGTTCATACAAAAAAAAACATAGAACAGTTGCATATTCGTTTCATGTCGTGTCGTTAATATTTTGCTACAAAAATCTGTCGATGCATAACAAACATGTGTTGCACGGTCGTGTGAAGGTACAGTGGACAGTTAGATCATGGGTGGTGGAGCAGAATAACTAACTTGGCATAGGAATAGATATGCTTGTGTTTATGCCTTGAAAAGGAATATCATCGAAGTGGTTTTGTTGAATGATGTATGCGGCTGCTTGTGCCCCTAGTGCAAGTGATCTTGCACTTGTGTAAAGCCACTTTTAGTTGGGCTTGGGCATGTTAGGGTTGTGCAAGATGTAACTGTCTATGATAAGGTCTATATCCTGCTTTTGGCCGACCAGATCAGAAACTCGATGAAAACCAGCTGCCTCTGCTCTGTGAGACCACTCCACTTTGCATGAAGCCACTTGTGAGAAGCATCCCAAATTCAAAGTTGAGAATATTTCATTTCACTCTCTCATTTATAAATGGAGAATTATTTTCCCAAATTCCTCAGAAAATTGGAAGTATGTGGGGGATTTTGTTTCCCTAATAGTACATGAACCTAGGAAATTATATGTTCCAATGCAAACAGGTCCAGACTTAGCCCCAACATAAGTGGGTAAACAGGACCATCACAGAATGGTTCTCCCTGAACTAGAAAGTGCAGATGAGAGATGAGTCATGAGCCATGATAGCTACAGGGCGTCTCCCAACCCTTTTCTTTTGCTGAACAATGTATTGGAGGCACCGAGCTAGAAAAGGGCCGGAAACAGTGATCAACATACTGTAGGTCGTCAGGATGACTTCACGGATGGATGGATAACAAAGCTAGGCGATATTGCTTCTGGAACCCTAAAGCTTTCGGAGCCTAGCTCCTTTGCAGCAAACTGATCGATGAGCCCATCTTTTTTGACCGAGCTTTTTTGTGCGACATGCTGCACGCACAATTCCCTCTTCTCTGCCTGCCATCTCTGTTTGTACTCTGTGGATTGGATGAGCAGTTCATTCCACTAGCTTGGGCCGGTGGTTTTCGCCAAATGACGTCAGCACTTTTTTTTTTCTTCTTCTGAATTTCTTGTCCTTGGGACCCAAGAGAATTTTTCTTTTGGATTCTTGAAAAGGGTTTTTATTTTTTTAATAAGAAAGTCGTGGTGTGTATCCATATATTAAAAAACAATTTTGAATAGCACAAGAAAGTGTGATGTAGACTGTAGAGTAGATAAAGTGCTCCTTGATTACAGCAAATATTCTGTAATATGTCAGATGGACGAATTCACAAAGAATCGTTGACTATTGAATAAGCAAAATAGCATGGCACCAAATTTACCAAACTAAAACTCAACAAGTAGCCGAACTAAGCATAGCTTCGTTGATTAGTTCTTTGTGATCAGGGCCGTCTCTGTAGTTTCAAGGGCCCTAGGGCGAACCTGAAACTATGAGCTCTCTAGGCTAACTCACTACCAGAATCTCCTTTTTCCGAGTGTCACAAACACTCGGCAAAGGGCCGAAAATACTCCGCAAAGAGGTTTGCCGAGGGTGGCCCACGGTAACGAGGCACACGACAAACTTTGAGCGGAAAAGCTTTGTTTGCCGAGTGCCAAGGCGACATTCGACGGCAAAAATAGCTAACTGCTAGGAAAGGAACGTGACTGTGAAAATAAACATTGGAATTAGAAATTTTAAATCCTACAAATCTAACATAGTAGTCGAAAATAATTTACAAACACTTTAACTCAATATAAACAATCAGCGCCTCAACATCCGGACTGACTGCAGCACATCCTTGAGCGCTGATTGGCGGCCGCTGGAAGTCTGGAGCGCGTCAGCGCATGACAGCAGGAGCCGGAACTCGGTCAGTCGATTCACAACATAGCAGGACCGGCGTTGCTTGCTTCCTGTGAGTCACGAACTCACGAGATAGTTTCCATCAGCCATATCGTGTGCATATAGGATCCAGGGCCCCCCTCCGGCATGGCCCCCCGGCCGTCGCCCCTGGTGCCTTACCCTCAGAGCTGGCCCTGGTTGTGATGGAACCTGTTCACTTGGTTTCGAGTCCCTATNGGGCAGTCCCAATCCAGACTCTACTTATAGAGTCTTAGTTTCAAGACTCTACTCACAAGAAACTATACTCCCCAATGCAATTTTCTATCATAA
>JAZFNS010020001.1:20137524-20153270 GCA_037127165.1 Alloteropsis angusta | reverse complement strand
CTGCTGATTTGTTGTGAGAGAAAAGTACTGCTGGCTGGTGGCTGATAAGCCAAGCGAACGGGCCGAATAATGATGTGTCAGATTTGTGTGGAGCTCCGGTTGCCAACGAAGAGGCCATACATAAAGTGTTTAGTACATGTGGGCCCCACCGATCGAACTACACGCTATAGCGACCGAACAATGCTTCCATCGATTGTTTTTCTGTGCGGGGGTCGACGAGACGCTGGAGCTGTCTTTAGAAACCATATTCCTCAAAGCATAGTTTCTTCATGTGAGTTCATAATTAATATTCACTCAACTATTCTATCTCCTCTCTACCGATCATAATTATTGTTTAATTGTCATGAGGACACTACTCTCCTCTAATGCAAAACTTAGTTTACTCGTGTTGATTCTCGTGTTAACACTGGGTCTTACATGAGACTCAGTTTCCTCCTCTCTCCACTCTATCTCTCATTTAATACATTGCCACATAAGCAAAATATCCCATGTGGCAACGTAATTAATGCCGTGGATACCATCTTAGATAGAGGGTTGAAGATGGCCTCAGTTCATTGGTCTTGGGTGGATCCCTCGCCACCAATGTTGGGTGGATCCCTCGCCAACCACAGTGTTTCATGGTCTTTCTTCATTTGCCCTAGCGAAGTCAGCAAAGAGTATGTTGACGTAGAAATGTGCTAAACACTAAGGAAGCGTTTGTTTCGAGAAGTGGTAACGCAAATGTAAATGTAATCTAATGACAGGGGAATGAGCACTGGAATAGCCAGTTACAGTGTTTGTTTGTTTCCTGTTCAGGTAACGGTATCACACGACTTAGAAGACAGCGTGCTAGCTTCCTCGAACCAAGGAGCGATGGGATGACGGAAGCCATGTGATTACAGCCAGGGACGGGCTGTATCGAAAATGAACAGGCCGGTATCCCATTACAGGGTAATCGATTACGGACCAAGTTGAAACAAACGACCGTAGTGCTAGCTGTTATCACTCCGTTATGCGATTACGTTACATTCTGTGAACCAAACGCCATCTAAGTACTAAATATGTGGGCTATGCTAGGTACTCCCTCTTACCTTCTAGGAGGTAAGAGGTCGAACGAATTGTAGCCATCATTTTTTTAGGATTAATAAGACATTTAAATAACCACAATAATTCAGAAAAAAAGAAAAATCCCCGTAAACTCGCATCCCTCGTGCAACTGACCTTCTGATGGAAAGAAATCACGATAATCTCTCGTCTGCACGGAGGTACGTCCATATCCATCATGATAAAGGAAAATTTGAAAAAAGCTTTAAAATAAAAAGAGCAATTAAAAAGGGAAAAGGAACTTAAAATTCCCGCCTCCTTGTTTTTTTATGAAACAGGAGAGGTTTCCCCCTACTGATTATATATCAAGAAGGAAAAGCAATAAAAACATCCTTACAAGTGAAATCAAGAAACAAAGAAAGAAATAAAGAAAATAAAAAAAATTACATGATTGATTCTAGCCATAAAAGCATTGGTAACTTATGTGCTTCTTTCGCTCAAAGCACAACAAGAGCGAATTCCTTCTTGAACAACGCATATGCAGCTTGGATCGTAGGTAAAATGCCCATGAAAAATAGATTATTCCTGGCCATCCTGATGCTCCAGCATAATATGATTATGGCCTCCATGTAAAAGGAGACATTGAGCTGCAACAGAACAGATGTGAAGGCATCCATCGGGTCATTACAGTCAATTTGGATTCCAATGAACTACCAGTAGGATTGAGCAAAGGAGCACGTAAGCATAAGGTGTATCAAAGTTTCTTCAGTACTTTGAACACATAAGACACAGTCATGGGATGGAAGCACCATATTCTTTCTTCGCAATAGATTTCTTGTACTCAATCTGTCCTTAAGGAGAAGCCACAAAAAAACATTTGTACTTGTGTTGCACCTTCGATTTCCAAAGCCATTTGAAGATAGGGTGAATGAGTCTATGCCCAAGGAGGTGCTTGTAAGCTTGGTTTGTCGTGAAAACCGGTGAACCCCACATATACGCCCAACAATCATGGTCTTACTAAGAGGGACAACTTCTATTCTTTTTGCAAGATCCAAAAGTTGAGACTAAGCTGCCTGATGTAAAGGTAGATGAAAAACCTCTTCAAGATCTGCAATTTCTCTGGCTTTCTTGAAAGTGATGTCTTTATTCTTTGCGAAGGAGAATAATATAAGGTATAGAAGCAAGGGAACCCCCCTGACCATAAATCTTTCCATAAGAAGTATCAATCAGCTTAAGCATATCCCTCCACCAGAAAGAGCCCTTTTTTGTATGATTGGTAGTTTACCATTACTATAATATTTTCCCAAATCAAGTGTACCAAAGGGATATCAGCATGATTGTAGAATTTGTGAAAATTCTTTAGCAGAAGGGCATTACTCTGAGTTTCCAATCTGATAACCCCCATATCACCCTCAGTTTTTGGCAAACATACCATTTTCCATGCAGCCTTTGGTGGATTTCTAGCATTGATATCAGCCCCTCTCCATAAATAGTGCTTCCTAAGCTTATCAATTTGCTTGATAACCATTTTGTGCATCTGGAACAAGCAAAGATAGAATGTTAGAAGTGAAGAGAAAACTGAGTTTGTGATCTGTAACCTTCCTGCTTATGATAGAAAACCTGAGGTGCACAAGAGTCTTTTCTCACATATGGTAACCAGAGGTTGAAAGTCTTCCATAGATGGCTTGGAGAGGCTCAAAGGCAGACCCAGATAAGTCATTGAAAGGGATCCTGTGGAGTAACCAAAGGTGCTAGCCAAATGTTTTAGTGTGTCACTGTCCATGTTAATCGGGATCATCATTGATTTGTTATAATTGACCCAAAGATGAGTACATGTTGCAAAACTTTGCAACAAACCTTTGAGAAAGATGAGCTGCCTGGGACAAGCCTCCATTATTATTAAAGTGTCATCAACATATTTAAGGATATGAAAATCCCTTGTGTAATTCAGAGAAACTGGGGCATGTAATAACTGCATCTCAACAGCTCTATTGAGTAAGGTTTGCAACAGATCAACAGCTAGAATAAAAAGAAGAGGGGATAAGGGGGTCACCTTGCCTCACCGCTCTCCTGCAGTGGAAAGTTTTCCCTGAGACACCATTTAGGAGAACAGATGATGTGCCAGAAGAGAAGATGTTTGTCATCCACTGAAGCCAGAGCTCATTAAATCCCTTATGTCTCATAATTTCCAACATTGCTGGGTGCTCAACTTTATCAAAAGCCTTCTCAAAATCCAACTTTAAGATAATGATTTCTT
The DNA here is from genome assembly GCA_037127165.1 of Alloteropsis angusta. Classification (NCBI taxonomy): domain Eukaryota; kingdom Viridiplantae; phylum Streptophyta; class Magnoliopsida; order Poales; family Poaceae; genus Alloteropsis; species Alloteropsis angusta. The sequence continues at coordinate 20,149,990 of JAZFNS010020001.1, read as the reverse complement.
TTTTGGATTTGTGACAGAGATGAGTATATTCAATTGTCCAGGCTAAATCATGAATACTTCTTGTCTGAATGAATGAAGCCATGTTGGTTCCTATGCACAAGGTCCATGATAACCGATTGCAATCTATTGGCTAAGAGTTTTGTGATCAGCTTGACTGAGATATTGAGCAGAGAAATTGGCTTGAAATCAAACACTGAAGCTAGGACCTCCACCTTTGGGATCACGGTGATATGGGAGCCATTGATACTCTGGTCCAGTTAGGCAGTCTAGGTTATCTAAAGTTTGGAATAAGCTCTGAAGATTGAACTACATATACCTTCAGAAGCACGGCTTCCCACAGAATGGTGGCACCATTAGCGAAGATTAGAGAAAAAATATCTGTAAGAATAATATAATAGTACGAATTGCAGAGTTTGCATTTGTTAGATTTCTCATTGCAACCATGGTGTGCAGCATGAACCATTGCACGAGTGTTGCAACTTTAAGGAGAGTCTGGCATTCGGTTAGGAACAATTAGGAAGGTTTAACAAACTCTACATATAGACCAAGGTGAGGAAACTGTATTACTCCAAGAATAGTAAGGTTAGGGCTGGACGAAAAGCTTGCAGCTCGATAGCTCGCTCGGCTCATTAGTAGCTCGGCTTGGCTCGTTTAAAAAGTCTACGAGCCGACTGAGGTCGTGGCCCGGTATCCTTAATGAGCCAGCTCGAGCTGGCTCGCGAGCCAAACGAGCTTACAACCAGAGCCTAGTGACAAAAGCCCACGATAAGTCAACAACGTCCATTAGGCCCATCAGCCAATATTTGGGCAAACCTAGAGTCAATCTCCCCTCGCTCGGTAACATCGACTAGCACCAAGAAAGGACTGTTACAGAACGGTCCACAGCTTCGACCTTATCCCAAGCTACAGTTGAGATAGGGCGAAAGCAGGCGAGTCGCTTCTCACCGGAGATTTCTGCTTGGTCCCCTCGCCTCTGATGATTCTGGCAGTCGCCGGCGTCGGAGAGCGGGGGGATCCAGCTTCCTCCGGGTGAGAATGTATAGAGTAGGTAGTTTCCTAGCTCTTAGGGTCTGCTCACCGGCATACTTGGCGGTGGAGCTTAGGTTTGCGAAAGTGAGCCTGCTGTTGTGGATGCGAATAAGTTTCTTCCCGTCCTCCGACGGCGGTGGCGGCTCCGGCAACGCCTTCGGTGATGGATGGGATAGGTGTGTTGTTCTGCTCATCCTTCTTGCGTTGGGGATGGAGCTTTTGTTCGCCTTTGGGCGGTGCCGGGGGTGTCAAGCCATTGATTTCGTTCGTCGTTGGACGGAGGACGTGGTGATTGACCCTCTACGGCTTGTGTTCCTCTCGCTGGTGGCTGGTCACGGCGCATCGACGAGGTGGATTTTGTTCTTCCGGAAGATCTCCGAGAGAGCTTTCTGTCCGGTATGGGGTTTGAGGTTGTCGGTGGTCGGCTCTGTTCATCTTCTCCGACAGTGCTAGGTAAAGATGGCAGTTCTGAGATCCGGGGTGCTCGGGGATGATCCCCGACCGACGTGCCACAGAGGACAAGGTACCGCCGTGCGCGGTGGTCGACTCAATCGACTCTCAAAGCAGCTTGGCTGCGATGGTGTTGCTCCGGATCTAGGGTTCATTCGGCCGGCGTCTTGGCGGCGGCAGATCGATGTGGATGAAGGAGATGATGTGCAGGAGGGCTTCATAGGGCTTTGCTTGTTTATCTTTTTCTTTGAGGTCTTTTCTGTAAGCTGTATCTGTATTTGTACTTGTATGTTTCGCGTTGAATGATACAGGTATGGTTCTAAAAAAAAAAATCTCCCCTCGCTCTCTCTCCTTTGCCCATCCCTCCCGGCGGCGGCAGATTGCTGAGCGCGCAGTCGCGTTGCGCGTTCGTGGTCCGCTCGAGGCGGTCGACCCTGACATCCCTCGGCCCCTCCTTCGATCCACACCTGTTCCTCTCTTTCCCCTGCCACTCCACTCACGTTCTCTTGCTGCTGCTACGCTCTCATGAAGGCACGACACTCTACAACAGCTAGCAGGTCCTCCTCCATAGGCGGCTCGGCTTGCTTCACCTTGCTGCTGCGCCACCAGGCCCAAGCCTGAGGAGCTAGAGGCGCCAAGCGCGAAGCTGCGGAGGTTGCTAAAGAAGACACCTCAATTTCGTGGTTTATTTTGCTTGGATTTTTTTCCCAATTGATGTGTCGTCTGATTAAGGGATTCTATGATTTGTGATTTGATAGGCATTCAATTTGGGATCAGTTGGTGTTCCTTGTCACCTGTTGGCCTATCACAGTCCGATTTGTGTTTGATTCTGACTCAACTTTGTTAGTGTGGTCTGTAATTTTGCATTCTTACTCATCCAGAATTTGTTTTGGGTATTTATGGGTACTTCATTGCCTAGTTTGAACTCTAACTTCATCTGATATCCTCCTTTGGTGCTCCATGACTGCATTGCATGAGTATTATCGAGCTAGCTCGCGAGCTAAATGAGCTGGCTCAACCTGGCAAACGAGCCGAGCCAAGCTGGATGTATAGCTCGTTGAAATAACAAGCCAAGCTGAGCCAGCTCGCTCGCTAGCTTAACGAGCCAGCTCGAGCTGAGCCAAGTCAAGCCCACTCTATATCCACCCCCAAGTAAGGTCATAAACTCAAAATGCGAGGATACTGTACAGGCAAGGCAGGTCCGCTTTCCTATAGTTTCCAGAATTACAGCAGCTCATCTACAATTCGACTTGATTCGTGCTGCATTTGTGAAGCGATATACAGAATATCATAGGCACCACAAACAGATCTTTATGGCATGTTAAATAACACATTTCAGCAATTAGCATCCTACATGAATACTTGATACTCAACAAGACACTGATAAGATGGCTGTCAAACACAATAGCTGAAATTCTGCACATATGCAATTAACTCATGATTCAAACATGACAGGCATGGCTAAGTTCTCCATCAAAAACAAATGCCAACGACTCTACTTGCAGAGTTCTGAAGAAAACATCTAAATTACTGGAATTAAAATTATCGCCTCGCCTCGCCTCTTATCAATGTTCCATATCACATCATCAGATGGCGTTCCTCTAGAATGGCTGACTTCAGCGGTACTGCAGGGAAAAAAATAAAGGATCAATTACATACGAGTGATGGAAAGTGATGCACACATGATTTTCTATAAACATAAAAGACTCGCCACTACAAAACATCACAACAGTACAGTGCTATTCATTTGATCAGAAAAGATAACATATCACAATGGAGGACAATATGAACAAGCTAACATACAAGAAATAGTAAAGCATCAAGGAGATGGGGTAAACCAAAAGAAATGGACAGTGAGTAAAGTGTATTCAACAATCTGGCAATAACATGAGAAACAGAATTATAAGCCATTCATTAAGATTATGTAACAACTTGCAGGTCTGAACATCATAGATCAATTTTACTTGCAGGAGTATTTCTTTGGAGACGGAACAATAGTCAGTATGTCACTATTACACATCCCATCGCTTCATTTAAAAAAAAACACCGATAAAGCCGTGAAGAATGACCAGGGACTATACACTAGAAAAACTGCCTGGCCCATGTCTACAAACAATATCACAACAACTGTTTCAGTATATGAAAAATAAATATCAAACACACATCAACAAGCATTACTGATGGTAAGCATGATTGTTTGTTAAGACTACAGCCAAAACATATAGAGTATACCTTGATGAAGCCAATGTCCTTGGCATTGCTGCGGAAGCACTGCCTGCAGCACATCAGCCCGTACTTCCTGATCAGACCATGAGGGTTGGCACAGACACGGCTGCCAAAGCAAGCATGTTTTTGTCAGTTCAAGAACTTAGTAGAATGGCCTTCCATTATCCCATCAGAACTCACAAGTCCATAAAAACAGCGTATAGACTAGACAATAACAAGAAGCAACATATGCCCTCTTGTTCCACAAAGACTAAGACCCTCGAAGCAACAGATGCCCTCTTGTTCCACAAAGACTAAACACTGCTTCTTTAACAAAATAAAAGCATGGCATGAATAGTTTGGTCAAATGTAAGACAACTCAAACTTACTGCCGAGGAAGACATCTACTACCGCAAGAACTTTATTTAAAGCCGTATCCTATCTCCTAGCCCCCTACAGACGAAGCCGCCATGCGCGAGAGGGATCCAAGCAAAAACCCCAACTGCCTACGCGTCAGGCGTCACCAACATGCGGGGGGAGGTCGAGCAGAGATAAAGAGAGAGGGAGGGAGGGAGCGCACGCACCAGACGCGGGATCCGGGCCCGTAGTTCTTGGGGTGCGAGTTCCAGACGTTGGAGTGCCCCATCGCCGCCTTCCGCCGCCGCAGGAAACCCTAGCGCTCGTGAGGAAGAGAGAGAGAGAGGGTTGGTGCCGGCGAGTGGCGGCGGCGGGTGGGAGAGAAGGAGGATTATATAGCAGACGCGGCGCAGTAAACCCTAATGCATTAGCGGGCCTTACTGGGCCGGCTGGCCCGTATTTTCACGGGCCTCCTGGGTCTACAATTGAGCCTCGTGGGCCTGTTGGGCCGCACATAAGTCTCTGCGCGATTTAGTCCAAAGTCCAACAGCTCGCTAGGAGAGCACGACGACGTCTCCGTATTCGTCTCCGCCGCCGCCGCTCCGACCATGTCCGCCGCCGGTGACGACTCGTCGTCGTCTCGGAAGGTGCGAGCGTGAAACTGAAACCCGACTCCCCCGGCTATCTCTATTTTTCCCTCTCTCTTACCTACATCCGGTTGCGTGCGTGTGTTCTGTGGCAGGGGAAGGAGAGGGAGGAGGACGGCGCCGGCGGGAGCCGGCGGGAGGAGGGGGTTGAGGTGAAGGGGGGAGAAGTGGACATGGGCGACGTCTACGGCGCGGCGGCGGGATGGGTGGAGGCGCGGACCAGCTGCCCGCACCTCGGCACCATGCCGCCCGCTGGCGCCGACGACCTCGCGCGCGTGCCCCCGCCCGACTCTCCGTGCTCCAGGTTCGTTCGGGTCACCTCCCTCCTGCGCGAAGTCTCTGCGGATACTTTGGAATCCCCACGGTTCAATACTTCAATTTCGTGAGCTACAGTGAGAATGTGAGATGAGTTGGTTTATAACAAATAGAGGAACAATGGTTTTTACTTTACTTGCTGACAAGGTGACAGTGACTAAAAATGTTGGGGGCTAACCAGTTACAAGTTTAGAACCTATCGATTGTTTCTTTGGTTGGAACAAACGAATTGACTTTAGGTTATCAACCGCAACAAAGCATAGCTGAATTATGTCTTCAGAAAAGAAAAATCTCTAGCTAATGTAGGTCCACGACAATGCTGTTGATCAGGATTCGCTGGGACTGGTTGCTGAACCTATCTGAGGGCAGCCATTAACTGCCCACTGCTCAGACTGTTGATTGCACTGGTCTGGGAATTGCAATATCTGATAACAGAAAGGCTTAAGCCTCTACTGCGGAAGTCTTGCAATGCTCCCAGCAATGGAATCTGCATTTAGGTGCTACCTTCTCGGAAACACATAGAATTGCAAGATCTGGTAACAGAAAGGCTTAGCCTGTACCACGTCAGTTTTGGTTGTTCTTGTACTGATTACTCGTTGTGCTTCCTTGCCAGTATTTGAGTTTCAGATGAAGAACTTTTCCTTCCTTCATTTGAGTTCCAGTTCAAGAATTTGTTTCCATTCCATTATTTGGCACTGTATATCACCATCTTGTTGTCTTTGCAAAAAACATATATCTTTGATCCCACTCTTGTCTAATAATCTTCCAAATGTAATGTATCATCCAAGGCACCAATTATGGGAGATGGTTAAATTCCTCGATTTTGAAGATACTTCTTTTTTTTTTACCATTACCACAGTTTGGTTGAAGTGAGATCGACCTGGAGTTTTATGCCTAATTTGAATTGCTGAAACCTCTTTTGAGATGATCATGCACACCTTTCATTGTATTCAACAAGTAATTTGTAGTGTGGCATGGATGGCATGTGAAAGTTGTATCTCCATTTAATCATGCTATATAACTTTTCTATAAAAGCACAGAAACTTGTGTCATTTCACTTCAAAATGGTTTTTAGGTGTTTTGATGTATTGTGAACATAAAAGATTGTCAAACTTTGTGTTGACATCTTCCTGGATTCACTGTAAGTGAACTTCTTGTATGCTTGATGCACTAACACGATTGAGAGGAGTTGACGCATAAAGGCAGTAACATGTACTACTGCCAATATTTTCCTCTACTGAAAGTCGGCTCATGAATTTTCCCATGGTTATGAATGGTAATTTTGGTGTTTACATATCTCTTGGTAATTCAAAAATGGTATCTTCATTAAATCCATCGAGTACATATGCACCAAGTGCACCACAGATTTATAAATGTTGAGTAAAACTTACTGCACATGTCTGAGTTTATTTTTCTCATGAGGGGATCTTTCCATGCAGATGTCATCACCCTGCTGAAAATTGGTTATGCTTGATCTGCAAAGATGTGCTGTGCAGTCGTTTTATCAACAAACATATGCTGTGTCATTATCAAGAAAGTGGTCACTGTCTTGCTTTGAGTTACAGGTAATTTGTTGAGCTTTCTTTGATTTATTACTTTCATTGCAATTAATATTCCTTGACTCCGCACAAGATTGTTTCATCCCAGTTTCTTGACTATACATGATCTCAGGTTTTGCCTACCAGTATGTCTGAATAAATTATCAAGTGTTTTATGCCTACATATATGGTTTCTTAAAACTAGAAGAAACAATATTATCTCAATATCTTTTACACCCATTCGACAGGTGGACTGCTGATCAAACCAGTGACCACTTAACCACTAACGTCACTGGTCCAGCTTCTACCTGTATACTTTTTAAAAGCAATGGCAATGTCAAATGCAGCCTTTTGTGGTGATATGATTCTTTGTTTCAAGCAATCACTCATTGAATGCATGATCAGTTGATCCGCTTTCTGTTGAGATAATCTGCATTGGCTAATGAATGGCGAAACAATTGATCCTTGTGACTAGAAAGAACTTGAAAGGAAAGTCCTGATTCCTGAACTTACCAGATAGCTGCCTTATTGGTCAAAACATGGCTTTTCAAACCCCAAACAGGGAACTAATAAGTCACACAAAAAGATACATTAATGATCATGGTCACTCAGGTTATTATTTTTATACTTTATGAAGTTGCTGAGCTCTCTGTTGTATGCTTGTTTGCCCTCTTATGTATCTAGCCATGATTTGCTTGTTTTTGTCTAGTTTTTTAGTTTGTGTACACCATATATGATTTCTACTGCTTAGCATCGTGTGCATAATTTTTTGCAGTGATCTGTCAGTTTGGTGTTTCGCTTGTGACTCATACCTAGATGTTCAAGCCATCTTTGAACTGCGCCCAGTCTATGAAGTTGCTCATTTGTTGAAGTTTGGAGAACGTCCACCCTTTCGATCACTCGAAGTACTGGATCTTAGCACGGGTGGAAATGGAAGTTCATCATCAGGGGCATAGTTCTCTTTATTCGGTCACTGAGTTTCTTTTCATTATGCTTCAATATTGAATCAAATTCAGACAAACAGTTCTTCACTAACTTGGCACTTGTTAAGCTTCGGTGTGATATAATTCATCTGAGTGCCCCTGTTCTTGTCCTCTTTACTTTCGGTTAGTACATTCTAACAACTCAAAGCTTCCTTAGATAGTTATCATGACGTAGTTTGCTGTGGGGGACATGAAGCAAACAACAGGTGTAAAAGTCTGTTCACCTTTGAAGATGATAAAGGCATTATAATTGCTTTGATATGGACATCGGGAAAAGTATTCAACTTCGAATATCTTTGGCTTTGGTGACTGATGTACTTTAGCTTATCCGCTAAAAAACATGAAAGTTTAGGTATGTCTCATTTGACTTTAGGTTCTGATGTAACACTTGGCTCATCATCCTCTAATAGGTCGTTATTGTGCACTTATATATGCAGCATGGAAACCTTTTGTGCAGAAGAAAATATAAGTGTGCATGTCACCCTCAGGGACAGCTATCTAATTGCGTAAGCTTTAGAACCTGATTAATTTTGCATTAAATATAAATCCAGGGCCATGATTTAAAATTGAGCAATCCACTTGAAGTAAATTTATTCATAATATTCATTGTATTCCAGGGCTCCGCCCCTGGAGCTTCAAGGCTAACTAGGGTACTTTGTGATAAGAATCTAGCAAACTCTTTGCATCTGAAAAACAATTGTTAGAAATGATGATGAGTTTTTGGGAGGATAAATACTGACATGAAAGCTGTTGCATGGCCTTTCTTTTATGCAGAATGATAGATAGATTCTCATTCTTGAGTTAATGTGATGCCATCTGATATTCCCTGGGCGATAGTGATGCCAATTTGCCACTTGCCTAACACTGTCTGTCCAATCAGATGTAAAAAATATATGTTCTTTCATTGTCACTCGCGTGCTCAGCGAGTTATGTAGATGCTGGATGGTCATGCCAAGAGTGTGATGGCATTTTCCTTAAGTAGCAGTAGCATTTTCCTTAAGTACAAAGTCCCATTAGATGCACCATTTATTGTTAAATCCTAGCATTATCATATGTATTGCTCGTTAGTGATTGTTTGATCATTATTGTGATCAATAATCATCCTATGTTATATATTCTTAAATATGAGTGATTTCTTGGCGCAAATCAGAATGGTTGACAGACAATTTTGATAAACTAAAAACACTAGTATGACATTACTCTATATTTGCTTGTGCCTCACTATAGATAGCGAGGAAACATCCTAGTTCCATATATCCTGGTTGTCTTTTGAAACAGATTGATTTGGAAATCACAGAGAAAAAGCACATAGATACAATTTTCTGAGCAACATGCATTTCCATTTCAGATTTTTGAACCATAGTAAAAATCTGAAGTGGGACCTGCAAACTTGTTTAATTTTCAAGTATGTCACAAAAGATAAATTGGAATTTTCTATGTTTTTCCCAACTTGTTAAGTCTTTCTTTTCAAGCCCTATGTTTGAAGTTCATACTACCTCATCTGATAGTGGTAGTGGTTGAATAGACACTCTTGAAATGACATGTAACGCATGAAGGCACCACTTACTGTTCACTTTGTCTAGTGAGATATGTTTTTGTAATATGGATGATAGGACCAGATTAAGCATCTGTAGCAACGTGTAGTTGCTGAGATGCTGCGTGCTACTTTGATCAGTTAGGACAAGTGTGCATTCAGTAGTTGGTATTTGACTGAATTTTCATCACTGTTGACTTGTTGAGGACAAAAAAGGAGGGAGGGGTTGCTTAGGGCACTTACCAAGGGCCTCCTATTGTTTGGTCAGGTGTCCATGTCAGGAGAACAGCAACAAATGCTGCCATTATGCACTAAGGACTCCCATTAACTGGTGAATGTCAGTATCAGTGGAATCAGATCCTCTGACTTTCAGTTGAACAGGTATGGCGTGCGGCGTGCCCCTCGTCATGGGAACCATCTGATTAAAATTTGGATGGTTGATATCGATATGCTTTTTGTCTGTTGTTTGTGCCATCTGATAAGAACTTGGACGGGCGATGGGGTTTTGAAATTGTGGTGGCTTTTGAGTTTTGTGTGTTCATTTGGGATCAATACCTCCCCTTTGTTGCTTGTGCCATAGTTTCTATCATGGATACATGCGTGTCGCGCATTCCTAGAATTGTGCCGTGTTGGGTCATATAAAGTGTTGGCATCATGCCATTGATGATGTTGAAGGGCATAATATTTCCATCTCTTATGCAGAGAACATGTTCAAGTGTCATTTTTAGGCCGAGGAAAAGGTTTTCCGGCTATCTTGATTTGCTTTTGAGAACCAAAAAAGGGTTTGTCTTTTTTAGCACTCGGATCAGATCCAATGCAGTGTGATTGCATCAGGTGAGACAGACGCTATCAGCTGCAGCGGCAACCATACTTCTGTGCGGTCTGTAGTGCTGAGTGCTGTGTGCTGCTGACGTTTTGGGACCATCCGTGCCATACTCAACATGCCAAGTTGGAGAGGGGTAGGGTCCTCCCTTTTCTACGTGTCAACTTCTGTCATGTCTAGACCTGTGACCAATGCTAATGTATTTCTTGTCTTGTAATAAGCTAGCACACCACAAAACACAAGAGAGAGAAAACAAAGGTAAATATATGTCAAGAAAAGCAACATGGCAACCTTAGCCATTAAGGCTCTACTTGAACTATGGGTTTCTTTTTAAGTGAATAAAACCAAGCAGTGCTAATTTTATTGAATAAAGGAGTGGCAGTATTAAGGGAGGAGCAATGGACAGAGAGGAGGTGATCTATGGACTTTTAAGCAGGAGCCTCAAGCCCTCAACCATCAAAGAGTTGCACGGGCAAGAGCACTACCATACAAAAGGATAATCTAAGGTGGTTCATACATCATCTCCTATGGTTTGAGTCAATAAAATATTGTGTGTTAAGAATAGCACCCATTATCTTATTAACCACATCATACATCGTCATTTGTGTTATGTTGTTGCTACAAACAGAATTGATTCTACTTAATTAGTCTCTAAATATTATCATTCCATTGTTTTAAAATTTTAAATATATATTTTTTGTAAAAATGCAGATTAATTTTGAAAATATGGTCAGACATTATGATTATATATATTGGGTCCATTTAAAAATATAATGGCTTAAATTACATCACATGATTCTTGCTTTGAATCGTTTATGATACAAATGTTGTTATAGCACGGTTTTTATTTTAAGAACAACCCAACTTACCATTTAAACAATCTCAATTGTTCTGCTTGTCCGAGACAGTTCTTTACTTAAGTTATTATAGAGGTAATGTTATCTCATTATATATGGTTCATACAAAAAAAAAACATAGAAGAGTTGCATATTCGTGTCATGTCGTGCCGTTAATATTTTGCTACAAAAATCTGTCGATGCATAACAAACATGTGTTGCACGGTCGTGTGAAGGTACAGTGGACAGTTAGATCATGGGTGGTGGAGCAGAATAACTAACTTGGTATAGGAGTAGATATGCTTGTTTTATGCCTTGAAAAGGAATATCATCGAAGTGGTTTTGTTGAATGATGTATGCGCCTGCTTGTGCCCCTAGTGCAGGTGATCTTGCACTTGTGTAAAGCCACTTTTAGTTGGGCTTGGGCATGTTAGGGTTATGCAAGATGTAACTGTCTATGATAAGGTCTATATCTTGCTTTTGGCCGACCAGATCAGAAACTCGATGAAAACCAGCTGCCTCTGCTCTGTGAGACCACTCCACTTTGCATGAAGCCACTTGTGAGAAGCATCCCAAATTCAAAGTTGAGAATATTTCATTTCACTCTTTCATTTATAAATGGAGAATTATTTTCCCAAATTCCTCAGAAAATTGGAAGTATGTGGGGGATTTTGTTTCCCTAATAGTACATGAACCTAGGAAATTATATGTTCCAATGCAAACAGGTCCAGACTTAGCCCCAACATAAGTGGGTAAACAGGACCATCACAGAATGGTTCTCCCTGAACCAGAAAGTGCAGATGAGAGATGAGTCATCAGCCATGATAGCTACAGGGCGTCTCCCAGCCCTTTTCTCTTGCTGCAAAATGTATTGGAGGCACCGAGCTAGAAAAGGGCCAGAAACAGTGATCAACATACTGTAGGTCGTCAGGATGACTTCACGGATGGATGGATAACAAAGCTAGGCGATATTGCTTCTGGAACCCTAAAGCTTTCGGAGCCTAGCTCCTTTCCTTTGCAGCAAACTGATCGATGAGCCCATCTTTTTTGACCGAGCTTTTTTGTGCGACATGCTGCACGCACAATTCATCTTCTCTGCCGGCCATCTCTGTTTGTGCTTTGTGGATTGGATGAGCAGCTGCAGCATGAGCAGTTCATTCCACTAGCTTGGGGCGGTGGTTTTCGCCAAATGATGTCAGCATTTTTTTTTTCTTCTCCTAAATTTCTAGTCTTTGGGACCCAAGAGAATTTTTCTTTTGGATTCTTGAAAAGGGTTTTTATTTTTTAATAAGAAAGTCGTGGTGTGTATCCATATATTAAAAAACAATTTTGAATAGCACAAAAAAGTGTGATGTAGACTGTAGAGTAGATAAAGTGCTCCTTGATTACAGCAAATATTCTGTAATATGTCAGATGGACGAATTCACATAGAATCGTTGACTATTGAATAAGCAAAATAGCATGGCACCAAATATACCAAACTAAAACCCAACAAGTAGGCGAACTAAGCATAGCTTAGTCAGTGGCGGAGCCAGGATTTTCAAGTTGGGTATTCCCATATAAAAAAATATATCCTTTATAAAAATGCAAAAAGTTCACAATGCTTTAAAGAGACGTCTTATGGTGGTTGAAATGGTATCAGGAGGTACCGAGAGATACTTTCCTATTTTAGTAAGGTTCTAGGAGGTAATAAGAGCTACCTTTCCTATTTTGGTATCGGTCCCACCTATTTTGTTACCGTTTGGTACT
>JAZFNS010020001.1:19970858-19983900 GCA_037127165.1 Alloteropsis angusta | reverse complement strand
GATAATTTATTTCCTTAAGAATTGCATCGCGGTTGTGTTTGTTTTGTAGAATAAAAGAGTTTAACTGGTTCCTCAGCGCATAATTCATTGATTGTTATTAAAACCATTTCTCTCCCTTGTACTACACTTCAGTCCGGATAGGTTCTATCAATTAGCTCAGCATCCACATTTTTCTTCGTGAGGTTGGGTGATGCTGAGTTATCTGAGAGAATCATGTAATCTTCCTTTCTGTTTTAAAAGCTTGTAGAGTACCATAAATCTGGAATCTGGAACTTCTGAAAGGTGATGCTTTTACAGTTTCATCAGTGCTTTTAGCGGGATTGACACATCTATGGTACCGATTGGCCCCATAGGCTTGCCCAGAAATGCATAAAGCCATCTTACTATATTTATGTGTGGCCCTGCGCTGTGATGAATAATATCAGGCCACTAAGACAGATAGTTGATGCTTCTTGATCTTTTGGATATGGCAAGTGGTGATTCAGTACTTTGCCTTCACGGTATCAATAATTGTACTACCGCCAGCATTATCGGTTGCAAACTGGCTTGCTGTGTTGATACTGATGGGACAACTTTCCAATGAAAATAATGTTTCTGTTTGTTGCTTTTGACAATCCTGATCTAGGGATAGCATCTGCTCAGTTTCTGGTGGTTATACTGGCCTCTCATTTGTTCTTGACTTCAGAATCTGTCAGCACAGTTGATAGTTTGTATTCTTTTTCATTATTCGCAATGTCTAGTGGGTGGAGCAGTAGAGCAATGTGCTGTTAAACTTGAAGTTCAACAACTTTTGTTTACATAAAAGATGAACTAATGAACCAGTATTAACGAGATACATAATTGAACATCTGATGGTAAGAATAATCAAACTGTGATAAATTTTTGTCCAGCATTTCTTCCTTAAGCAGTATCCATATCTGGAACGTCTGCTTTGGTCCTGAGAAGGCAAGTGATTGATACTTGTTCTGTATTTTTACAGGGGGGTTTCGGAATGTCACACCAGCAGGCTCTTGCTCAAGTTACAGCTCAAGCAAGCCATTCTCCACTCAGAATGTTTGACCACACTGAGCAACCGTCTTTTTCAGCAGCTGCAGCATCGTCTGGAGCTCTGCAACATATGAGTTCTACTGCTAACATGACCGGAATGTCAGAGATGGCAATGGTAACAGCAAACAATGACAATGCGTCTTTTCAATCCTCTGAGGCATCTCAGAGATATCAAGTCAATGCTCCCGTTGATAAGCCTGCTGACGATGGGTATAACTGGCGGAAATATGGTCAGAAGGTGGTGAAGGGCAGTGATTGCCCAAGGAGCTATTACAAATGTACACATCCCAATTGTCCGGTCAAGAAAAAGGTGGAGCATGCAGAAGACGGTCAAATTTCTGAGATCATATACAAAGGCAAACACAATCACCAACGTCCACCAAATAAGCGGGCAAAAGATGGCAACTCTTCGGCAGCTGATCAAAATGAACAATCTAATGATACCACATCTGGCTTATCAGGCGCCAAGAGAGATCAGGAAGCTATATATGGAATGTCTGAACAAGTATCTGGTTTAAGTGAGGGAGATGATATGGATGATGGTGAATCAAGGCCACGTGAAGTGGATGACGCTGATAATGAGAGCAAAAGAAGGTACTTTAGCTCTCAATACAACTCCACTGTCCTATTAGATTTTTGTTTTCATAAGATTCATTCTTTCATTGTACAGAAATATACAAATTTCTTCACAAAGGACCTTGTCGGAGCCTAAGATTATTGTGCAAACGACCAGTGAGGTTGATCTTTTGGATGATGGTTATAGATGGCGTAAGTATGGGCAGAAGGTAGTCAAAGGAAATCCTCATCCAAGGTATTTTTCTTTTGCATCAGCACTGTGACTATACCATTTTCATATCTATTTCTTTATTTGCTTCTTGGAATGCCTACATAGTATGTAAGAACATAAGGTGTAGGTGACATGGGGATTTTCCTGCTTTTTGTGTTGATATTGCAGTATACTTGTGGGGAAATGCATATTCATATATGTTAGAGTATATTAGGCAACTCCGGATATGGTTAGTTTAGAATTGATTGTAATCCTGGGATAACCTTCCTTATCCCTAGGAGAGGCTACTTGCCCTCCAATCCATGTACCCCTATATAATCAGCCCAAGGGGCTCAAGCAAATACATCCCACGCATTATACACAATCTTACTTGGTATCACGAATCTAGGTTACAACCCTAGGCCTCCGGCTTCTGCTGCCTCGAGCCGCCCCCGGGGTGACTGCCGGGGGATTTTTTTTTTAGAAAATGGAATTACATTCCGGCCTCTGTAGTAACGCACACAGCCTTCCGGCTTCTGCATGACTGCACACAGCCTTATTTATTACAAACATCTAAAAAATATCTTAAAAAACTTTAGTACATGAATATCAGTACTAAAGACCGTCTAATCCAAAATCTATTGAGATCACTTGTAGCCATCATGAACGTCGATCATCTATCTCCGGTCATCGTTGAGCAGGGAATGAGACACACAACATCTTGTCGTCGCTCCCCGGCGGTCTTCTCCAACGGATCGGCAACCAATAATCTGGTCACCTCCGTTTTGATTTGCCAAGCAAGAGCAAATCCGGCCAACACCGGCCGCCATCTCATGGACCATGCATCGGCTATTATCGACTGCCGGGGGATGTTAGAGTATATTAGGCAACTCCGAATATGATTAGTTTAGGATTGATTGTAATCCTGAGATAACCTTCCTTATCCCTAGGAGAGGCTTCATGCCCTCCAAGCCATGTACTCCTATATAATCAGCCCAAGGGGCTCAAGCAATACATCCCACGCATTATACACAAACTTACTATATACTCCTGTCATCTATTGGATAATTACTTTCACTACTTCATGATACATTCTTTCACTTCAGCATTTGTAAGACGTATCTTTTGATTTTATTTCCGTAGCTCTTATAATCTTCTAAAAATCCTACAAAAAACATTTTAGAAAATTTGAATGAGCAGGGCCTTAAAGCTGAGACTATTCATTGAATACATATAATAATATCCTCTATTTCATGCACCAGTACAACTGAGTACTCTTTTATACCATGACAATGTAATGCTATTGTCATGCCCCAGTTTGTGTTTGACGATGGCATGATGCAGACTTTTTTTTTTGAGGGAATCGGCAGGGGAAGCAACTACCTGTTTTTTTAAAAAATATATAAAAGAATGGGTATGTACAAAGGGTTACATGAGCTCTAGGCTCAGAAAAAAAAGGGTGGAACACTAGACACTACTCAGCCAAAGTTTTATTTTCTTAGTTAATGTATCTTTGAAGTTTGCCTTATTAATTAATGCATATTTTCCCCCAAACAAGTTGGATAGGATAGGTACATGATATCAAAACAGCTCATTTAAAAGGAACCTACCGCTTTTTCCTTGGCAAACATTCCTTTTCATTTTTTCATGGGTATACTTACCTGAAAGCAGATAATTTCAATGTACTTATTATGCGGTACATGAGTGTAGCCACTATACATCTTTACTTAATCAACATAGTGCGTGATGCTGGATACATATTATGTGCTTAAACGGACATGCTTATAGCGCGATGGTACAACCATGTCAAGAGAGCCCTGCCCCGGCTCGAACCCTTGCACCCCAGGTCACTTCACCCATCTCCTGTGCAACGGTGCAGTGGGTCCTGGCTATTTAAGGCGAATTCAGGCGGATGACTTTCCAGTTGAATGTTTTTTTCTTAATATTACATGCTTAAGATAGTCAAATGATTGCAAAATGCAAATGAGTCCATGTGTAATATTAAGAAAACCATTCGACTGGAAAAGTTTATCGCATACCTCTATCTGCCAGTTTCAGCAATAGACTCATCTCATTTATTTACACAAATTAGTCTCAAATGGCTATTACCAAATAAAGGTTAAAAGAATACCTCAGATTGTCTGGCTTATGCTTATCACTGCGCAGTTGATTGTTGTGGAAAAGAAATCATAAAGATTATCTCATATGAAATTAGGGTAGTATTAGTGTACCCATGTTGAAATTTGATACATGGTATGCTATACCTTCTACTTAGATGGTGGTAAATTGAATGCTTGATCACAGCCCGCTTATGAAGCTTTACCAAATCTGAATTACAGTGTTTGCGATGATCCTAATGAGTGCCTACTGTTTGATTCGATCCTGAAGCATTGCCTTTCTCTTTAAACATTCAGTGTCTACAGCGTACACAGTAGACACTCAAAGTGAAACCTCAGGCTGTCATAGACCATCTGTTTCCTAAACCTAAGTTATGAACTTTCTCATTTGTGTGAACCATGATATTGGTGTCCTGATTTAATGTGTTTACGATTTTATGGCTAGGCTAATGAGAACTCACTGTTAGCTGCTAGACTGTTTGGTGGTAGTTTGAAACAAAGGGCAGACTAGTTGTTGGAAGTAACATCCATTCCACAGTGGGTGGACATTCTTTCAATCCTATGAAGCTCATCAATATTTCTATTAACAATTCTTTACTATGATGGCTGTAGTAAAGTTTCTGTCATGGACAACATTGAATTGCAGAGAGAAAAGGAAGGATTCTTGAAGAAAATGGAGTAGCTACAACACTAGATTAGTAAAACATTTCAAGAAAAGATGGGGTAGCTAGAGAGAGGGTTACTCTGACTTGGTTTGAATTTTCAGTATTTCTGGATCATCTTTTACTAATAAAAGCTATCTTTAGCTGGGGGTAAAGGATCAGATGTAGATAGAGAAAGGTGCTAACATAGTAATAAGTTTCCTTGATGTGGGTGATGGATGATATACAACCCTGGAAGAGATCCTCTGAAGTTAGGAAAATGACCTTTTTCTGAAGGTCAAAACATAACCCCTAATATGCAGATATAATCCCTAAGCACCAGTATATTTCTCGAATATGTTATTTGTTTGGAGGCAACGGAAAATATTACTTGTTCTTGCACTTTCTGTTGACCTAATTGAATATTATGATTGATTTTTCTGTTCATCGGCCATGACCAAACTGGGTACTTATTTTTATACAATTCATTTATAAGAAAAACATGGCATGTGNTTTTTTTGTACCTTATGTTTCACTATTTACTTGTCTACCTACATGACATACCTCTAACCTTTCTACCTGTAGGAGTTACTACAAGTGCACATTTGCTGGATGCAATGTTAGGAAGCACATCGAACGAGCATCTTCAGACCCTAAGGCTGTTATAACAACCTATGAAGGAAAACATAACCATGAACCACCGGTTGGNTAGGGGCAGCAACCAAAATGCAGGAATGTCACAACAGAAAGGGCAGAACAACATATCTAGTAATCAAGCTTCACTTCCGAGGGTAGATTACAGCAACACTAACCAGAGGCCGATTGGGATATTACAATTCAAGAGCGAACAATAGTAACGTCCATTTTGACTCTGTCCAGAACCTTGCTGTTCGCTGTTATTTGGATGATGTTCTTTTGGCAAATATCCGATGCCTGCAATTCGTACAGTCATATGGCATAAAGTTCAGTTATTCAATGGTATCAGTTCACAGTTTTTCCCCATAGATACACAGGATAGCTGATACAGCACCATCCTTTCTAGTTTGTACATGTTATTAAGTCAAAGCATGCAAAATGTAATACCAGCTAGGTGTAAGTTATTTATACATATGATGGTTTATAGATGGATCGGTGGTATACATGTTTATCTTATGATTTTATCCCCAACAAGTATGTATTGTAATAAGATTGAAAAGATAAGTGAATTGTACAGATGTTTTTCTGTTAAGCTTGCTTGTTGTAATTTGTAAAATTAATCAGAGCCACCCCAGCTTTTGGCCAGTGTTAATCTGTTTCATATCAGTTTGCTATGTTTCTATTTATATACATTTTCCTTGAAATATTACATAGTATTCTATTAGCAGAAAAATATCTGTTGACAAATACTGCCTGCTAAATTTTTCCAGTCCAGTTTGCTATGTTTCTATTCTATTTCTTGCCAGACCAATTCCTAAGTGCTGTAGATTCAGCCTGAGGAAAAATGTCTCAATTTCCCTTTCTCGCTTTCTAGTAAATAGTAAATTCAAACACATGTTTAGCAGCAAGTATTCTGTTACAAGTGATTCATATGTACAGAAGTAAAGGCTCTAAAGCTTTCTCAGATAACTATTGGCAGCCCTGCCCCACCACTAAATGAGGTACATTAGCTTTTTCTCAACTTTGGCACTTCCTCTGTTTCTAGTCTAAAGGCAGTAACCCAAGGACATATTTTTGTAATATAATGTACCTAAGCATCTCATGGACACTATTTGTCACTTCAAAATTTTCATGCACATCACTGTCAATTTCTGCCAGAATGTCATAATCTAATGTTGCTGCATCTGCTATGAATCTCAGGTACTATTATGTTAGTTGAGCATAAACCTTTTGAAGAAAAAAATCATTAGGTCACATCCTCCATGAACAGTTTCAGAGTGAAATTTGATAAGGACATTTGATCCTATGGTAAGCAGTGCCTTAACTTATTTTATTCCTCTTAANGTAGAGGCTTCCTGAACAACACTTGAAGCCAAAGTTATCTTTGGCTGAATTCCTCTGTCCTGATATGATAACATCACCTAAGTAGGACTAATCATGTGTGATATCATCTTTGAGTTTTTTTTTGCTTGGATATCTCCTACAACTTTACGCAGAAATTGTACTATAATCCTTATGTATTGCATCTTGCGAGTATATGATATGACGCTTTTTCTGCTTGTATCATATCACATCCGTTTTGAGTTGCNTACTACTTTGATATTTGTTTGAACCCTCAGTTGAAGGTGGAATCTGGCAGAACCAATCAACCAGATTTCTGGAATAACTTTGCTAAACTACACAAAATTTCTGATAGACTCTAAATCCAACTTTTGAAATGATGATCGAACAGTGAGCTGTGTTAAACTTCTCAATAATGTTGGGCAGGGCATTTGGTGGTCCTGGATAACACTTTATGTATTGCTCACCATGTGTATCTTATGTTATGCCACTAAGAAAACTCTTGGCATCCACAATACTTTCTTTGTTAAAATTATATTTCATTTCAGCCAAAGTGACGAATGTAGAGGATCTTTTTCTTTGTTCAAATTACACCCTAGCAACCTTGCACAATTTGTTTCTTTTTCCAGAAATCTGAATGCTAGCAATAATACAATATGAGGTCCTGGACTCTGGACCTGGAAGCGCCATTCTACCCTCTGATGTTTCAAAAGAAGCCTGCGCATTCTCAGTTTCTCAGGCCGCAAACGCACTAAAAACCGAGCAAAAACACGATTACTCAATGTCAATGCAAAACACATGTACTCATCTCCCATTGGGCCATACCAAAAGCTNTACCTTATCTACTCTAACCTAGCTTTTCCTGCTCCCAATTATTATGTAACCTAGTCCCCAGGTACACCTTTCTGTGATCCAATGGAGCCTAAAGTCAATGTCTNCCACTGGAAGAAAGCTGTTGTAGCATTGTGGCACTGAGAATCTGCATAAGTAGCAACCATTTTTTTCCCAGATCTGAGTGCATGGACTGGACTGGAGGCTATGAATAAAGTTACACACAAGAAAGCTGTCCCAAAATCATTGAAATTTCACCACTCAGTCACAAGCACTCACTGGCTTCTCCAAGCTGATCTGGACCTGTACATAGTGCCATGTTCATGCTCCCTCTGCCCCTGTGCTGTGGCTTTGCTTTGGAATCAAGGAAAGATGCACTTGAAAATGGTGGGGCTCAGGATCTCAACAACTGACCCAAATTGCTGGGGGCAACTTTGGGTGGCATGTCAGGGTGTGGACCTTATCCATCAGATGATGCAGCTGCAGTCACTTGGAGCAGAGAAGAATAAGCACTTATTAAATGCCGGTATGGTTTAAGGATACTATAATGCTGATAATTGTGGTGAAAGGCCTGCTAACCTGCAGATTGCATCATGCTTTTATCCCTGTAAATATTGACCATTTATATGTCTTCCCTAAGGTGTTACTTTTTTTTTTTTGTGAGGGATCAAAGATGCTACTTACCTGAACAACATCAGGAAACAGCAAGACAAGACATCCTTGGACATATATAGCAAATGTCATCGAAACCCGTGTATATATTATGCGTGTAAAGTAGAAGATTATTCATATAAAAATATTATGGGCCCCTCCTTTGTAATTATTTACAAATTGCCCCATAAGCAATCTGATGGACTGTTGCTTTGCTTGTCCTAACACTAACTAACAACAACTAGTCACCTATGTCCCAAAAACCAGTAATTAACCCTTATAAAGATCAAGGAAAAAGACAAAAAGAGGGGGGCCAAAAACCAAGGTTTTATGGATAAGCATTGCCATCATGAGATGTCTAAACTCTGTTCTAGCAATGAAAAATTGCAGAGGAAAAAAAAAATCAGACTCTCAAGTCCTCCTTGCCATCAAGCTCCAGCTCCAGGATGTGGCAAGAATGGCTGGCCTTGCAGGTCTGGTAGACCATGCTGGTGATGACGGTGTCGAGGACACAGATCATGGCGTGGATGTAGGCGACGAGGAGCCCCTCGCAGAGCATCCCCGCGGTCACCTTGCCGGTGAGCGTGTACGGCCGCATCACCCTGAGCTGGAACAGAGCTTCGACGGCGGCCGCGGCGAGGCTGGCCGGCAGGGACGCCGCGACGGCGGTGGCGGCGTCGCCGGCCCGTAGCAGCATCAGGAGCGCCTTGAGCATGGCGTGCGCGCCGCCCCGGCCCTCGGCCGCCGCGACGACCGTGGCCAGGTTGCACACCGCGGACGCGTTGGCCAGCGCCACGGAGTAGACGATGACGCCGGCCGCCGAGAGCGCGAGCACGGCCCTGCCGCCGTCGGAGTTGTTGCCGGAGCGGGCGCCCAGCAGGTTGAGGGCCTCGGCGGCGTTGAACGCGGCGAGCATTGCGGCGAACACGGCCGCGTTGGCGAGCAGCAGCGCGAGGCAGTTGACGAGCTGCGTCCGCGCCATCGCCGGGTACGACGCGCGCACCAGCTCGGCGACGGCGGCCGGCGTCTGCGGCTTGCGCCGCCGGCGCCGCTGCAACGGCGGCGGCGGCGAGCAGCAATGCACGGCGCAGGCCTTGGCGAGGAGCAGGAAGGAGAGGGAGAAGGGCAGCGCGGCGAGGAACGCGCAGGCGCGCTGGGAGAGGCGGTGGCTGAGGAGGAAGAGCAGCTGGGACGCCGGCGGGAACCCCGCGGCGACGAGGACGCGGCGGAGGCGGCGCGAGAGGGAGTGCGAGGGCGCGAGCAGCGCCGGGTGGGAGCGCGAGAGCAGCGCGGCGGCGGAGAAGGGCAGCGCCAGGAGCGACGCCGCCGAGGACGCCGGGTGGTAGTGCCGGAAGAAGGCGTGCAGCGCCGTGCGCACCACCTTGCCGGCGCTGCCCATGGCCCTCTCCGGTCCTGCTAGCTGCGGAGCTCGTGTGCTTCGATCTTGCTCTTGATCTTTGGCTTTGATCGTTATATATTTGTGGTAGGGGTGGTTCTTGTGGTGTGGGTGATTGGTGTGGTGTGGAGGGAGAGATTTGTTGATGGTTTGGTGCTATGTGATGTGGTGTTGGGTGGATGATGATCAGTGGATGGATTTGAGGTTTTTGTTGGAGAGCCTCAGATGGGTTTGGGATTTTGACAATTGGGAGTAGCTGGGTGGGTTTTGGAGCAGTAGTGTAAGTGTTTGAATGTTGTACGTCATATGTTAGGACTTTAGTGGGATTTGGTGATTTGGCCTTGGACTTTAGTGGGACTTCATTTTGCACTGTGAATACATGCTAGAATTTAGGAAGAGAACAGATCAACAATTTTTTGGCTCTTTTACAGTACTCCATACTACTCTATACTAATGTTTAAAAAGAACTAGTATAGAAAGATTGTACGGTTGATATTAATTGTATACTATTCGAGATATTGACAGTAGTTTAGTAGTATACAGTGAGTACTATAGTGGTATATAGGTATTTTGGGAAAAACATTAATGGTTTAATTGAAATATTTATATTTTAAACAATCACTTTGATCCTTGATATATATTTTCCATTTTCAAGCTTTAATTTTATTTTGATCCAAGTAAAACTACTAAATTACGCTTTACTTATAGAGATCTATACTATATATCACTCATTGGTAGTATGGAGTACCGTAAAAGAGCTCTTTTTGTATCCAGTTTTTCTTGTTTGCATATTGTTTCTCTACTTTGTGGCTCCATGCCCATCTTCATTATAAAAATATCGCAATTCATAGCTTAAATATGTCTTTGGCCCTTTTGTATCAATCAATGGTACGAATATGCAGTTCTCTGAAAATTATAAGTACAAAAGAGGCAATGCAGTTACACACATGCATCATTCACTCCAATCTTGTATGAAAATCAAGTGTTCATAAACCGACACGATAAGCTCGACAGAAAGAAAAGATAAGCTAAGACATGGAAGCATAATAATAACAGAAGGGGAAGAGATAAGTGTTGGAGTGGGTTCCAAGCACAGCAAACACAGAATCAATGTATCGGTTAGCCGCGTCCTGTTTTTTGTTTTTTCAGAGGCAAGTTTGAGTAGTTACTTGGTCAGTGTAATTAGGTGCATTTTCCCAACCCACTCAATCAACCTCCCTCATCAGTAGGTAAACGATTTGATTGCTGCACACAAAGCAGCAAAATTTAAACTTCAAGACAACTTTTACAGTCCAGAAAGAAGTTCAGACCACGCATGGTTACTGTAAGCTGAAGCAATATTCGGTTAGTTTGAAATGTCTTTGAATATACTGATTTTTTTTAAAAAAAATATGCATGAGCTTTTTGTTGAATATACTGAACTTCTGTAACTAAAGAACCCGTCAAATCGTACCGCTCGTGTGTACAACCAAAGGATTTGGTCGTTGGTGACGTACATTGACCACTGGATTAGTGGTTCCTTTTTTTTTTTTGATCGGTAACAACACGAGTACACGACCTAGCCTGCACATTCTCTTGCTCCGGTGCTAAATTCCGTACATATTGAGGAGCTGTCCTTGTTCTTGCATAACGAGTCTGAACGGCTCACTAGTAAATCACGTACACATGCACCTTTATACGGCCTCCAAAACTGTACTTGTCAAAAAGTTTTGTTTTAAGTGTGGTGCACTAGTACGAGAAAAAAGGTAGTGTTCGTATTTGAACTAAACACGTCAAAATTCAAAAAAAAAGATGAATTGAAGCGAAAAGCCCATTTTCAATCAAAGCGGCAGCAATAGTGGACAAATAAAAATACGGCCGCAAAAATTTTACAAGATAAACACTACACTTCTAGTGGTGGATCCCCCCTCCCCTGTGTATGTCCTACACTCATTGTGGCCATGTTATGTCATGAACTCGCAGGCAAAAAGAGATTGATTCACAAACTGTCTCAGTCGGATATGCTTTACCAACAAAAAGAATGGATAAAAAAATACTCGTTGCCATTTGCACTTCGAGAAAACAAGCTAAAAAGAGCTTGATATACTTGCAAAAGCGCATATGAAACCGAGGAAGACTTTAGCCAGTCACCAGTCCTTCTCGGCAGCCACTCGCTATCAAAAAGGTCACATTACACCCAACTTTATTCAGCCCCTACGCGACCGCAATTGACCGACATTAGCTCTGATCGCCGACACGCTAATCAGTTATTAGCGTGATGACATGGTCCTTTTTTGTAGCAGCTCACAAGTCACATCTCGCCATCAGACCACATTCCATGATCCAATGGGACACAAGCACGATTATCCTTCCAATCTAAGCAGTCATTATCGCAAAATTAGACGGCTAGGCCATACCAAAACCCTGATGAGCCCGCACAGGAATGACCAAACCATAGAACAGCACTGGCTCAGATAATTCTCAGTGATACAAAAAATGGGCAGGAGGAAGTGGCATGAAAATGAAAGAATTGCTTGGTGACTTACTTGAATGCTCGAACCCTGGGGAAGTAGAGTGATCACTTGCCATTGACAAACAACAGCCCCCTGTACTTTTTTGAAGAGACACCATGGATTCTGTTGGGAACCACACAGGAGCATGTGGAGCAGGTCACATGTTCAAGGACGCATTAACCCTGCATGCAAAGCCCAGGTTGCCACACATTTACAGGATTAAAACGGTGTGAGCATGGGAGGGCCCTGTGCCAAATTGTCAAGGACATCAACCAAATCCAGAATGCGACACCGCTGGTTGGCGTCCAACAGAAGGAAGCCATTCTTCATCTTGGTCTTGAGTTGAATGAGGACCTTCTACAGAGAAACCTATAATATTCCATTCGCTTCTGCCAAATGATAGACCAGTGAGGCTAGTTCAGAGGGGCAATCATTGGTAAGCCAAAGACAAGGGATCATATGGATCCGTATTGTAGACCCTGGTCATCATAGACCGGTGTTTGGCTTTAAGCTGTCTCCTAAGGCAGGCCAAGAGGCATATAACGAAGGATTAATGTGATGATCCACCACTCAAGTCTATGATGGCAGGTGAATAGGATGTAACACATGAATGATCAAGGACAAGGAGTAAGGAAGAGCTAGCACACCAATAATGGCAAGTATTAGATGAACATGCGTCGTCAGGGAATGCATTTGCCTTTCTTAAACCAGCATTAAGAGGCCCTTTAAACCAGGTTTAGTTAAATGTATCCGTACAACAGCATCGGCTAGTAGAAAACAAAACTGCATGATCTACAAAATCCTGTCATTTCTGGAAGTGGGGGTTGAGCAGCCCAGAAATTTCAAGAAACCCAACACGGTCCCGGCCTCCAAATATCTTCTTCAGTTTATCATCACAGATTATTATCTTCTTGTTATCTGGATCCTGATTGCAGAAATAAAAGAGAACAATCAATTGTTTGGCAAGAAAGTTCCATAATGTGATGATACCAATGAATATTAAGTGCCAGAAGAAAGATGCAGCTAAGAATAGTCGAAATAACACAAGCAAAAAAGAGAACCGGGTAAATATCTTAACCAAAATTCAGCCAATGCAATGAATTGGCTAAATTTGGATCAACAAC
>JAZFNS010020001.1:18666867-18677705 GCA_037127165.1 Alloteropsis angusta | reverse complement strand
CATCACACACACACACACCAAATTCCATTGTACCCTGGTTTTCAAGTTCGTTTTATTAGAGGTTACATTTTTTAAAACTTAACATCATTCGATATGCTATACTAGGCACTTCTACTGGTCCATGTCTCCATGATGTAGTGTTTGTATGGTTAAGCTAAAATTACATCCAAGGTGATTTATTTGTTTGGAAATTCTCTCTTGATTGTAGGAAAGTTGCTCTGTCACGCTTTTCTTGTTTTTAATGGCGTTTTCGTCCAAACATTTGCTCTCTAACTTACTAAATGGTTTGGCGCTTGACTTGCCGGATGTAGCCTTTACATTTTCCCCCTGTTCTGTGACAAGTTAGAATTGTTCATGTGTTTTCCATGTAATGTCTCCATTTATCTATTTTGAGGCAGCAATGTTCCTTTTCTAGTTGCCAAGAATTAATTGGAAGATTTCGATGTTTGTGGCACTATATTGATCGATGTTCTTAACAAAGGATGTAAACTTGCATGGGTTGAGGTATTTTCTTTGCAAGCTTGGGTTTTTCTCTTAGCGCCACAGGGTGGAATATTTTATGTGGTTTTGTTCAAGTGATGAGAGATTGCAGCAAGGATTTTAGTCATAATGGTGCACTTTTTTTGGGCAATCAAGTGATTCTACTATATTGTTTGTGTTGTCTAGCTGTTTTCCGTTGTTGAAACTAGAATATTCCAAGTTTGTTGGTTGATGCCTTAAGTGATGCATGGTGTGATGCTCATGCGGTTGATATGATATAATGCATGTAGGGTGTAGGTGTGTCACTTTTATCTGGGCATATATGAATTATATTACTGATTGGTTAATAAATAAGATGTTTCATCTAATTTTGATAAATAATTGTGAATTGCATCATTTGGTTGCTGGCAAGTACATCGTGTTGGTGTCGTAACAATCTAGGTCACATTTACTCAGCATTGATGCTTTTGAAAAAAAAAATACTATGATAGTTATTGTGCTCTGTGGTTTTAATTATGCGATCTCACTTCTGTTGTTTTTAATATTGTCTTGAAATACTATGAGCATACTAATAATGAATTAAAGACAGTCACTTTCGACTTAGAGTTGATGGTTTACAATAACACTTAACTTTAAACAATTAATTGGAGATCAAATTGTGTGGATTCTGAACAATGTTGCTTACTTGATAGTGGGCAATATCAAAGATTCTGGAATCAGAGGCCAAAAGTCACTATCCTACCATGTTCAAACTAGGCTGTCAGCACCCTTTATGGGTAGTAGAGAAGTTACGGAAACTGTCACCGAAACCTAGTCTTCTCCAGTTTAATTAAATGTTTACTTCTGCCAAAAAAGTAGTTTTTTTTAACAAAAATTATTGATGTGGATTTTATGGATCCAATGCCTACCTTTTACTTTCCATGCTAGAGCTTACCTGCCTGCCTAGCATTGTTGCTTTGTTTGGATGGTAGTTAGTGAACATGGCATAGCCTACCCTCCAATGAAGATATACATTGACCATGGAATATAGTATAGCTAGAAATATTCAAACTTTTAGTGAGTTCGATCAATAAGCATTTCAATAGCTTGTGTGCTAGTTCCATGCACGTGAATGGCTTATATTTAGATTTTAACTATGACAACCAGACCCAGGTGACCAGTTTCAAATATATGAGGGCTTGTTGGAAGGGAAGAGTTGTTGGCATGAAGATAACATGGGAGAGAAAAATTTCTGGACCTTATATTTTGGTTTTGATCTTTATATTGGTACACTGAAGTCCTTCTATCCATGATTTAATCAGATGCTTAATAGTTTGTATGCAGTTGAAGCTTGTGTATATGTTGTGCTTCAGTACCTTACAAATTTCTGCGTTTCACAAATATTTGAATGTGGCAAAAACAATGTCTTATTCATGCTCCACGTATTATATATGTCCAGGCAGTAGAACTGTAGAAATGCTTATTATGTTGGAGACCACAAGTTCTTACCATTTTTCAGTATCTTACTT
The DNA here is from genome assembly GCA_037127165.1 of Alloteropsis angusta. NCBI lineage: Eukaryota > Viridiplantae > Streptophyta > Magnoliopsida > Poales > Poaceae > Alloteropsis > Alloteropsis angusta. The sequence continues at coordinate 18,675,717 of JAZFNS010020001.1, read as the reverse complement.
TCATTTCTTTCCTTTTTTTCCAGGTGTGCCCAATTTGTGCAGCTAAGGTTGATATGCTGGTTAGACACATGAGCTCACAGCATCGAGCTTTCTTGAAGGTACCATTACCTGTACAGGCATCACAAGTCAATTATTTCCATTTATTTATATAGACTTTGAAGTATGTAATATTTTTCAATGACCAGAATCTGGAAACTAGATCAACCTTTCACTATGTGATTCCCTTTACACAATTCTTGTGCAGGATAAGTGGAGAAACCAGCATGGTTCATCTGGGTCACGTTATACAACGCTTGCATCATTGAAGAGAGATCTGCAGGAGAGGATAAGCGGATCGTCGCGTGCTACCCCAGTCAGCACAGTACCTGATCCTCTACTGTCCTCTTTTGTTGGTAACTACTCTGAAGTAGAGTTGCCAAAGGATGTTAAGAAAGAGCCCTTGGATGAGACAGAAGTGGGAAGAGATAACTTGGATCAGAAAGCAGTAGAGAGGTATGTTCACATCCAATGCAATTCATTTGCTTTTATTTATTGAGGATAATAATTTGAAGTCATTTATGTTTATATTGATCAGTCATAACATAAGTAGTAAGAAAAGAGCTAGTGACCTATGGACAGACTACTGATGTTAGTCCATAGGCAGGACTATATGAGACTCTCCAGGTTATGTCATCACTTCCAGTTTTGCAAAGGCTTTATAGGTCGTAATGAGTAAAATAAACTGAAAAGCGAGGACAGTTTGTTTAATCTCCTTGTACATTGTGACATATCTGATAAGTAGTGATATTGTATCTTCACATGTCTTTGTCAATGACTGAACCTATATCTTGTGTAATAATTCACTGACATTTGGTTGTTATTTGCCAGTGTGAATGAGCCTTTGCTCCCTGAGGTCAAGGTGGAACGAATAAGGAGGAGCCAATTCGTGCAGGGGCTCGTCTTGTCCCTGATATTTGATGACATCTTATGAAGGGCGACCCAAAAGCCGATGGAGAAGGCAGCTCTTGGTACTACCAAATGGGGCCTTGCACTGAGCGCAAGGAGCTGCCGCAGCTGTTGTAATGACCTGCTGATCTGCCATCAGAAGATGGCGCCATTGGTCCGGGATAATGGGGAGATGAATTGTGGATATGGCTGTTCCTTAGGATATGCATCATCATTGCATGGACAATAGAGTATATGTATGTATAGTTTGGTGGGGTCATGGTACCGGACCTGTTGGGGGGCCTTGTATGTATATTGGATGGCCAAAATACCGCCGAAATGGATCCTATCTATCGTAGATCAGCCATTTGATTATGTGTTTGTGGTGTTTTGCTGCTGGAACGTTCGTAGTTACTCTTCTGACATCTGCCTGTGATTGCTGGACACAGCTTCGATCAAATGTTTTCTTTCAGAAAGAAAATGGAATGGTTTGCTCAACTGTTTTGATGAAATTTAGCCATGTTCGTCTCTCGTTGCGTTGATAGTGTCAGACTGTCAGCTTTCTTTGGGCCTATGCTGACTACAGAACGGGATCAGTTTCTGCCAGTGAATGATAGAGGAAACTTGAAGACACTAGATCTCTCCTCGAGATATAGTCATAAATTCACATCAAAACATGCTCTTAACAAGCTAAAAGGTAAAGCTTGATTTTATATCGAGATGTAAGATCAACTTAAGTTCCGTGCGTGAGAATTTGTTATGAAAGGTTGAATTTACCAAGTCTACAGATTAAGGTGATAGCCCTGAAACATGAAATCAAGGGAAATAATCGATTACAAAGGCTGCAACTGCAACTTTATTACAAAACTCAACACATTTGTCAAGTCGTTACCGCGTATTTGCCATGTCTGCAACTCTGCATAAACGACGCGTTTGGGAACCGCGTGGTGTTTATCACGTCTTCACCCTTCGTTTTAATNAGATGGGCGTGGACCAACCTTGGATGCTCCATTGGAGCACCACCTGATCCATTTAATAAATATGGGGCAATGGAGCGAACCTTTTTTGCTCCAGGATATCCAATGGATTTGATGGTTCGACCCAGTGCAAGTGCAGGGAGTGACCGTAACAAAACCAATGGATACGAATTAACCAAAAGGGGTCAGGAAAGGAAGAGAGCGTTACATATAAAATCTGGTACGGCAAAAATGTTAGCACTTTTACGTTGCTCAAGCTTGATTAGTATTTAATACTCAGATCTCACGTTCTACAAAATTAATCCAGCCAAAACCTTGAGACATGCAAATCTGAACATATGACTTGCACACAATGGTAAATTCACTGAAATAAAACCTGGAACACTTAACTCTATGATTGAAAATTGCTGAAACATCAATACTGTAAAAAATATGTTTGAAATTAACTTCAAATTCTGCCAACTCTCTGTTATCCTTCGGACCAATTCCAACGAACAAGCAGCCTCAAAAGGCGAGGTACTATGCTTTTCCTCTGCGGGTTACTCTTTTTTAGCTGCAAACGTATCTGCAGAGAATCACAATGTAGAAAATTCAGAAGACCTATGTTCAAAAATCAGAATATTCAGAAGAACAAACAACCACTTAAATTTGCATTGCAGTATAGCACCATTGCAGTTAAAAAAGGACACACATGCATACAACATTGCTACAACAGTTTTTTTTAGAAAAAAAAACTTCTCCAAAAATGGTTTCAGGGACAAAATTGGAGACACTTTTTAACTTTTTAGTACCAAAATTTGTACGGGTCATTGAAAAAATATGACAAAATATTATGCTCAGATCACAAAACATGTTGTCAAGCCCATTAAACTGTATTTTGAGCTATACATGAGGAAGGCGACTTTGTGCCGTCAACACCGGCACGTTTAGTGTTGGTGGTCATGTGCTGCGGCTGACTTGCACCCTGTTCGCTTGGCTGGTGGCTGCCGCTGATTTGTTCTGAGAGAAAAGTACTGCTGGCTGACTGGTGACAGGTGGCTGGTGCTGATTTGTTCTGCTGCTGATAAGCCAAGCGAACAAGGCGCAAATGAAACGACTTCTGTGATACTGTTTTCTTTCCTTTGTAATCTTTGATTCTTCTTCCTGTGAAGATTCTCAGTGGGCAAGAAATTTTTTCACTCAAGCTTAAATTATGTTCCTGTAAAAAGTACACTCCTTAGAAAAAATAAAGTCATTGCAGTACAGAAATTGGTTTCTGCTAGTAAACCTTAACGCCTGTACATTTGCAAACACACGAAAATATACATGCCATCAGCAACACCTGTACATCATACTATACTAGTACAAACACCTGTACACCGTATTACTAGAAACAATGGCTGGTCAAGATGAATGCACATAGTACACACGCTGACAACATCAGCACCATTTACACCCTACAATTACAAAACTAGGGGTCATTTTGCTATGTACAGGCTTAAACTGCAGTGTCAAGGCCTCTCTGCTCTGCTCACTACCAGCTGTCGCCGTAGCCTAATCCTGTAAATGCAGACCAACTGGGTCCCAGATCTTGCTCAGGGGACCATGGTTGTGCCGCCATCCATTCCGGTGAAGCAGCAGGTGCCGTTTGATCGGGATGGGGTTGAGGAAGGTGATGTGCTTCAAGGTTGGGTTGAGCAGCGGTTGATGCCCCAGAGGATTGCTGCAACATGACAGGGTTCATTATCGCACAATGCAAAAACAAATGCGCAGCCATGAGCTAAATAACGGTCTGGTGGTGCTAATTTTATGCAGGTTCTTGTATATGCAAAGAATCGGTCCAAGATGTGCTAATTTGAATCACCTCAAACGGGTCCGGAGAGTTCATTGGTACTTGTGCCTGCTGTTGCCATTCAGGCCCGAGGGGAAGCAGAGTTGTTTGCTGCTGACAAGGTGGTGGAATTCCTTGACCTGCAAAGTTTCAAATTCTTTTATCAGAATAAATTTGCAAAGCTTGAAAATCAGTGCATCAGAGAAACTGGTGCAGATAACATGTGTACATTTGCAAAAAAATTTAAGGTAAATACCTTGGCAATCATATGTGTTTAGAGGACCAGTGTTTATGACACCATAGTTTGTGTATGAGTAAATCCGCTCAGTAACAAGGTTGAAATCATCGCTGGGACAATTTTCAGCTGCTCCAGTTCCTTACAAATTAAAACAGACATTCCAGCATCAGACAATTAAGCACATCGATGAACGCAGAGATGGGTCAGAATTCAGGGGCTGTACCTTGGTAACCCTGATAAGCCTCAACGCCACCAGCAATAGAATTTGGCTGCCTTGCGTCCATTGATCCAACAGACGGGCCAGCAGTAGCACCAGCGCCTAAAGAAATTCGCTCAGGAGCATCGCCTTTCATTACATAATCATAAGGAATGTCCTCCAATTTGCTGTACACATGCTCTTTCAACCTCTTCACTGAAGCCTGGATACAGTGCATCATACTTGCTTACCATTAAAAGTTCAAAATTGTTTAACACCGACAGGTCAAGATATTAGGACATGATGTTTTGGAGTTCAGCGTGTACCTTGTGATCTATGTCAAATTGTTCACAGGCAATGTAATTACGACCAAATGTTGCTCCAACAAGATCGTGCACGCAATTGAAAAAAAGTACCATAGTTCCATCTTCGGTCTGATATGCTTTGAGCTCATGCCTGTCTTCGACAATGCGCTTCCTAGCATGCCCTGTCATTTTTGACCAAGACTTTCCCTTCTTTTTCATCTTTAGGATCTGCAAACCAAGAAACCAAAACAAATTATACAAGCTATACAGATAGCTACAACACAAGGACTAAATTAAGTGATATTGCATATTTCTTTACTTTAAAAAGCTCATCGGGATCCTTGTTCAAGACCTTCAAGAAGTCCTGCACTGTGTGGATATTTGCCTCCTGAAGCCTCTGGTGGTAAGCTCCATCTCTGGCAATCGCCTCTATGCGATATACATCATCATCTAATCTTGGAGAGTTACTCTTCTCATTTGCTGCAACAAGGAAGCAATTTTCGCGGATAAATAAAATCAAATAACAGTAACCTGACCAAAAAAAGTCTTAACCAAAATAAAATAATAAAAATAAACCTGACAAAAAGAAATCTTATCCCATACATTCATTTCTGCGATCCTTAACCACGACAGGCTCCATGACTGCTTCCCGAATCCGTCCAGCAATATTTTCGCTCTTGCAGAATCTTGCTGCCATGCTAAACTTCTTCCTGCATGAACCTTCCTTGAAACGGATCTGGCTAAGTTCTACCTCTCCATTGGCCAACCTCAGAGTTCCTAGCACAAGCCTTTGCTCATCTCGACCTTGCACTATGTACTTATCAAACTCCTCTTCAGTCCAATTATCCTGGATTTTTTTATAGAAGCCACCATGGAGAACCAATATCTCAATTTCCGCTTTGGAAAGTGGACCAGTTGTAATCATCTTGTCACCTTCAAATACCGCAACTTTGATAGCCACATTGTTCTCATCTGTTATGTCCTTATCCGTGTAAATAGGTGGCTTCCAATTGTTCACAAAACGCAGATGAATGTTTGTGTCTGATCCATTGGAAGCAGCATGCTCCTGGTTTAGCTCTAATCTGAAACATCGACATGAATGTCATACAATGATACAAAGGATGTAGCACCGAGATATATTCGGCGCGGTTAGCATTTTATGGATGTATAACATACGCATACTTCATTGTTCTTTATAGATCAGCTTGAAATGGATGTTGTAAACTATTTATCTGAGGAGTTCATATGCTGAATTAATACATGGCAAGGTACAACAATGTGAACTACATGTACTACACTTAAAGGCTGAGATAAATTGTTAATTCTTACCTGGTGTGTCGATCCGGATGGCGATTGGAAAGCAGACGAGCCAGTTGTCTCTGCATTTTTTTTACTAGGTTGTTATTACGAGTTCATCAGAAATCAACTGGATTCCTCTGAAAAGAATTAACATGTATTGTAGTTATTCTGGAGAATATAAGCTAACCACTTCTTGGTGAAGACCCTCAACCTGCTCTTGGAAAGTTTCCAGTTTGCTCTCAACCTGTCCTTGGAAAGCTTCCAGTTTGCTCTCAACCTGCCTCTGGAAGTTGTCCAGCTTGCTGACCAACGAAAAAAAAGGAGAAGAGAACTCAGATTACTTTGAAAAAAATATATTTAGCAACAAATTTGCTTTTGAGGAAAACTAGACCAGTATTAAACTATTAATGAGAATTAGAGGAAGTACCTGACAAAACAATTTGAAATCTATTTTTAGAGATAGAAAGATTAGAGATATTTCATAAGGGAAAAATTGTACAAATGAACATAAGAATCATACAGTGTAAAAAACACAAATCCGACTAAGTGAACTGAGCCCAAGTTAATCACAAAGATTTTACAGGCACTCATGGCTCACCTACCAATTGATCCAAGATGTGTCTGTTGAGAAAAGCTGCTATAAGGACCTACACAAAAAAAAAAAAATCCTACATGTAATATTTGGGCTGGCCATAGTAGTAGTAGATAGTACTAATCTACGAGATATAGGCCTTTTTTCTTCTACAGCCGAATAAAAGAAATCTGTAGTTTTTCAAGAAAGGGAGATACAGTTAGAGCAGGAGAGAAGAAAGTCTTACCTAGTAATCATTCCATGAAACTTGTGAAAGGCGCGATCGAGCTGGAAAATTGCAGGACCAATCAAATCGGGGCACACAGAATGTTAAAAAGAGAATAATATGTGCAGAGCAAAATACTGCTACAAGCAGCAAAAAGGGGGGCCAATAAAGATAGTGTCTTTGGTGTCATGGGTCTGTACTGTAGATTTTGGAACTTGTTATGGATCTGTGATGTTTGGCTAAATCTAGACCTTTCAGTACTTTTTAGTATCTTTCCACAACTGGGGTTCAGTTTGTCAGTTTAAGGATGCAAACATGCAGTTGATACACCCAATTTGGGTACAGGTCAATTACTAGATTTGCAAATCAAACAGAAACAAACACTAGAAATTCTTGCAAGGATGATGCGCCGGAGATGAACTCACCATGCCACCGATCTGGTGGGAGACGCTGGCCGTCACCCTGGCCCTCGGGCTCCTGCAACTGCAAGCACGCGCATGCGCAGCTCAAGAAACGCACCCAAGTGAGTCTGGAAGGCTGGGAGGTGGAGCACTCACGCGCGCACCAGGAAGAGCACCACCAGCAGGGGCTGCCGCAGCCTCCGGCTCCTCGGCGACACAAGCCCGCCCCCGCCGCCGCCGCTGACCCCGACCGGCAACTCCAGCCTCATGCGCTTCGCCGGCGGCTGCTCTACCATCCCCCTCTCCCTCTCCCTCTCCATGTCACCGGGCCACCGGCTCACCCCCACCTGGCCACCTCTCTCCCTCCTCTCAACTATAGTCTCTCCCTCTCGTGCTTGCTTGGGGGAAGTGGTCCTGTCTCGTCTACGCAAGCTCGAAGTGTCAGGCCGTGGACCTGCTTATATAGAAGAAAGAAGCACTCGCAGGCAGTTGAGTGTCGCAGTTCACTGCCGCTGGGGCGGGTCCGCGGGTGACCGTGGACGGCGGAGAGGGCATCGGAAGGGGCCGAATCGGGGTGGGCACGCGTCAGGCGAAACCGCGTAGATGCTAAATCGGCAGCCATTTCCCGGCCGATGGCCGCAGCTCCAGGAATCGGCGGAATCTCTGTCTGTCGCTCTCGGGCGCGGCGAGTCGGAGTGCAGGGGAGGAGAGAAGATGCTGTCGGGTTTTTCTTTGGCTGGCCTTTCTTGGCGTCAATGGGAAGGACGCAGAGAATCTTTGCCTTTGTTGACATTGTTCGGGATGAATTCACATGCTGTGGATTTGCACAGCAGTACTGTAGTTTCTTGTTTGTTTTTACCGAGGTTTGAGTTTGCTTTTGCTCTGCCAAAGTGATACAATCTTTGAGAGCTCATCTGTAATGTCTTGCAGTAATGTCAACAGAAAACAGTTTATTAGTTCATATAGGAATTTGTTACAGGTTTTTGTACGGATTTATGGATTGTTTAGAGCGAACAATAGATTTTTGTACAGATTTATGGATTTGTTCAAAATTATACTTGGATTTTGTTAGTACACACTTCTTTGTAGTGTTGTTGCTCCTGAACAAATAGAATTTGCCAACGCATGTGTAGCTTCTTAATTATAAGATTCCTTTCTTGCTTATTTGACCATGCATTAGCTATGCTACATTATTAGGCACTTTATCATTCTTGCATTTTTCTGTCACAAACATTATTGGCAACGTATCAAGTGCAAACCAACCTCTCCGTGAAAACCCATATCAACTGCAGCAAAAAAGTCGTATAATTTAACTAAAAATCACACATGTATATGATATGATGATACACAATCTTGCAAAATATTTTGTCCAAAATCGATTTCTTTTGTGAGATATAAAAACAACAAATTTCAAGCCAGAAAGCCGTCCAAATGATTTGTCAGAAATTTGTTATTTTTATATCTCAGAAATAAAGTCAAGTCTAGAAAAGATATTTTACAAGATTGTGTATCATCATATCATCTACATGTGTGATTTTTGTGGTGAATTTAGATGACTTTTTTTGCCGTAGTTTGCACGGATTTTCATGAAGGCGTGGTTTCCACCAGATATGTTCCCAACATCATTATAGCATTGTGAATTGTTATATCTTACCTAGCACATATATTTTCATGTTCTAACAAATTTACAATTTTTTGTTTGGCCACAGTTTTAGAATTGCTCACTCAAAGTTCGCCATGAATCAAAACTTGTTGTTGAGGTCCTATATTCTCACCTATACTTGGTATTTACACAAGCTAAATCTCCCATGGCAATCATTGCATGGTACAAGGTGTCTTCCCTTAAATACATAAGACATGTTTTTTTTTCTTTCAAAAAGTCAAACTTAACATATCTCACTAA
>JAZFNS010020001.1:18492167-18503086 GCA_037127165.1 Alloteropsis angusta | reverse complement strand
TAATATGAGATTTTATAGGCCCTTAGATTTACATAAAATCCGACGGTGCATATTCTTCTCTTTTTAGATTAAATGACATTTTCTAAGCCCTTAGATCTACATAAAATCCAATGGTGTATATTCTTCTTTTTTTTGAATTAATGTGGGAATTTCTAGGCCCTCTCAGCGAATATGGTGGCTTCTTTTAACATTGTTGTATAAAGATAATAGATTGCATTTGAACTTGTGATCAGGCAGTGGCAGAATATTTAAAAAAGATATCTTGCCACTATCTCCCGGCTCTAGCTAAAGGAGGCGACGACTCTCCAAGAAGGCAAGAATCAACGGTAGTGGCCCACGGACGCGTAGAGATTTCGCTCAGAGTCAAGACCCAAACCTATAGGGTATACGGGTAATTCGTCAGATAACGCGTTGATCTCACGCTAGCTCTCACGAACCACGTGCAAATGAAAAATAGTACTCCTCCGTTCCAAATTGTAAGTCATTTCAAGATTTTTGGAAAGTTAAACTATTTCAAGTTTGACTAAGTTTTTACACTAAAGTATAAATATTTGTCATCTCAAATAAGTATCGTTAGATTCTTGGTACCATATATTTTCATAGTATTGTTCGATGCAAAAAAATTTTGTGGTCATTTCTATAATTTTGGTCAAACTTAAAATAGTTTGACTCTCCAACACTCTTGGAATGATAATTTGGAACGGAGGGAGTAGTATAAATTAGTTTTAGTCTTTCGTCAGAGGGGAAAATCCAAGAAGATGTAGGGACATTACCTGGAAAAGCCCTAGTTATTTCAGGCTGTTACGCATGCAGAGCTTCTTTGAAAAACAGAGGAAGGTTTATTCAGGCTGGCTATCTTTGACCTTTTCTATATGTCAGGCTGGTTAATTTGTTATTACACTGCTTGTGTTTTCTTTTATTTTTTCCCCCAAAAGGGGAAGTTCATCCTGAATTTCCTACTACACTGCGTGCAAATTCTCAGGCATCTTCTTCCATTAGCTGTCATGTTCTGACCTGCTTCAGAACTGTTTCTCTGCATTATGTAGTATATATAAACATCTCTATGGCTGCTCATGTTCCTTGGAGGATGATCTTTTCCTCCCTTCTCCATCCTCCTCGGTCTCTCTCGAAGTTTCTTGATGGATCTTGGAGTTTTTCCCAGCCAAAATTTGGTTACAACAAAAATGCTAGACTCTACCAAGGCCCAAAGTGCAAACAATTTGCCCATAGCGTTTACTGACCTTTCACAGGGGGTAACTACTGTTGTATGTGTTTGTAGATGGGAGAATGTGCAAGCATGTAAACACCATAGCCAAAGTCCATTACAGCAGTACAGCTCAATCTACCAGTGGGATGATTCTCACATTTATAGATAAATCCATTAGCCATGTTCAGGGTCACTGAATATTGTTTCTGTGCCAATTTATGAAAATTTTCTCATCCACCTCAACTGATCTTTGCAATTAATAAGATCTTACCATCGGGTCAAAATGTCTTACCATTAGAGGTGTTTTATTGTGGTTGAAAAGGTACCGAGAGGTACCACGAGGTTTGGGTGGTATCTTTTGGTAAGGTACTACAATATACCAAGAGGCACCTTTCCCATTTGGTACCGGTCAAACATATTTTTGGTATCGGTCCCGTCTTTTTTGGTACCGTTTTGTATGTTTTTTCTAGGTACCTCCAGATACATTTTATGTTTCAACCGTTGAATTTAGCTTGATGAACGGTCTTAATTTGTTTCAACCATTGTAAAATTTCTCCATTATTATATCATCTCGGGACATTATCTACCCAACCACGGTCTTTAGCAACCGTTTCCAGTTGTTGTTCCCCTCCCAAGATCCCAAGAGCAGGCATCTCGATCGGAAAAGAATCTATAGAAGGAGAATCGAACCATATCTTTTTCAAAACAAATAAAAAGAAAAAGAAAGAGAAAACAGAAATCATGATCAACTAAGTCCTCTCGGGGGCTTGCTTAAGAATAAGAAGCATGAAACGTATGCTTGCATATTCCTCCATAGGGCTTTCGAACCCCGATATCAGGAAAGGGCTAATTTTTAACAAAGTTTTTCTTTTGTTGATTCCTATTACGGAGTAAAAGAAATCATTTTATCTAATAATAGTGGCGAAACGAAAAAAGGGAGTAATCAGCTATGACACGAAAAAAAACCTTTGAAATAGGAATCATGGAAGAATGCTGAATTCAACTTAGCTTCGGGTGTCGTCCTGGTCTCTAAACATGCGAATCGCAGATTTGGCACCTCAAACGTAGATTTGGGTGTCACCTCGGTCCCCAAACTCGGAAATATAATCGCACCACAAATTAAGCCCATAAAGAGTAAGAGATGTATACCCTTAGGATGATTTCTCATATCCATTTCCTCGAGGAATTATAACCATCATCACTAGAGAAGTAAAATTAGACTTTTTTTCTTACCTCTTTTATTAGGTACTCCAAATTTTAAAGTGATATTTGCATTTCATTTTTGCTTAGCAGTAAATAATACATCCGTTACTAATTAAAATATAGAGTTACATTACATACAAGAACTTCACAACTAATCACATATTTGGCCTCATTCTAGTAAATAGTATGGATAGAATTACAAAAGATTTTTTTATTGAATGTATATACACATTAAATATGTATCAATATAATCTAAAAATACATTTTTGTAAGTTTGAGAGTTTGGATGATACACGAAGGTAAGATTATACGGCCAAATGTGCATTTTGTAAGTTCAGGGACCGGAACGACACCCGAACCTAAGTTTAGTGGGGGCCGAAACTGCAATTTGAAAGTTAAAGGTGCTGAAACTGCAATTTGAAAGTTTAGAGACCAGAATGACACAACGTGAAGTTTAAGAACCGGTGATAAACTTTACTCTTATATTAAAAAAAAATCATCTCGGGCACCTTCACGAAAAGGGCCTCCGAGGCTCCGACAAACAGATGACCTCTTTGTTCTGGTCAAGCAGCCACACACACACCCCAATAAGCTAAACCGCATCCAGCTCCTTTTTGGTGTGTCTCAGCACTCTCGAGGGCCCTGCAAGACGAGGATAGCCAGCCGTGTCCTCTCTCCTGCAGCGGCAGGAGGGGTCAGATCCCCTTTGCCAGATCAAGCGGATGCAGCGCAGGAAGATATGGAATTATCTATCAGAAATAGTCTCCCCTGTGTTTAGATTTTGATCAACGTATCCATCAAGCAGCAAGCGAAGGCCTCAGCTTTTTCTACTGCCTCAACCTCAACTCTGAAGTGAAGGGAGCCATGGCCAGAAGAGGATAGCGAGCAGACTCCAGGAGCAGCATCTTCATCGGACCACTACGAGGTCAGTGCTCCATCAGACATGATCTTTCTCCTGGATCTTGCCGTATGTGAGTCTGAATCTCTGAACTGTCACTTAGGACACACCTTCAGCCTGCTCTTAGCTTGATTTGTGTCATCTGTCATCTGATTTTTCTACCTTTGGATTTGTACTCAAATATTCACTAGTAGCTAGCTCAATTGCCCAGAAAGTGTTTTACCGGAATGGATCTATATATCAATTTTACTTTTCGGGTTGATGATAAATTTTGTCACCAAATATATGAGCAGATCCACGCTAGGATTCCAAGATGGTCAATATTTTTCAGTTTAGATTAATTTGAAGAAAATTTTCAGTTGATCTGGAGAAACATTCAAAAGGATAGGAAAAAAACTTTCTAATCCTTCAAATCCATGGTCAAGCGCACCCGCGAGGGCAGCCTGGAGTATGACGGCGCTGCAGTCTCCTCCAGCGCCGGTGTGGGGGCAGAGACATCCACCAGCGATGCTATTAGCGCTGAAACCTCAAAAACAGCAGATCGAAGAGTACGACCACAAAGTCTAACGTTAGCAGAGTTGAGAGAGATGACAAACGACTTCTCTGAAGACCAACTACTCGGCGAGGGTGGTTTCGGTAAGGTGTATAAGGTAACACCAATTTTTCCATATCCTCAAAAATATAGTCAAATTATCTGTATGAGCAGGAGAGTTTAATTTTAAACAGGGAGTCCTACAAAATGGGGACATCATGGCTGTGAAGAAGCTGAAATGGACAATGACAGGAATTCAAGATAAGCAATATGAGAATGAAGTCTGCCATCTTATGAGGCTTCAACACCCAAATATAGTGCAACTTGTAGGCTACTGCTCTGAAACAGAGAAGGAGCTTGTACTGCACAATGGGAAATACGTTTATGCAGAGAAGCCAGAAAGGTTGCTTTGCTTGGAGTACCTGCCTAAAGGAAACCTTGGCAAGTATATTTCAGGTTGAAAATCCAATATTATTGGGGTATCTTGTTCTTTTTCCATCTATTCTGTTTGGATACCGAATTATAATTTGTGTTGCTAGTTCCTTCACATACCATCTAGAGAAAAATGTTTTATTTCATATATAATTTTTTAGATGGCCTATTGTAATTACAGATGAATCTTCTGGGCTTGATTGGGGCACACGCTACAAAATTATTGAGGGAATTTGCTATGGTTTACATTATCTTCACATCGAGTGGCAAGCCGATGCCGGCCCTATTATTCACATGGACCTGAAACCTGAAAACATGTTGCTTGACGATAATATGTCGCCAAAAATTACAGACTTTGGTCTTTCAAGGCTCTTTGGTGAAGAGCAAACTCGAACTACCACGCAAAATGTTAATGGAACATTGTAAGTTCAATGTGTCTGGACTCATTCTTCTGATTTGGCATCATCAAAGTGCCTCTTCATTTTTCATTTCTCACAAATCTTCAAAGCTCGTGCACTCATGTTGGCATGCATGCAGGGGTTACATGGCACCGGAGTACTTGAACAGAGGTATAATCACAAAGGAGCTAGACATATTCAGTTTGGGCGTCATAATCATTCAAATAGTGACAGGTCACAAAGACTACCCATATAACGACGAAACATCCTGTAATTTCATTGAGCTTGTAAGTAAATTACGTTTCAACTTTCAAGGCGGATGTCCCTTCAGAGATATGCTATTACATTTTTGTTTCCTTTGCATATTCTCATTAACAATCTAGTTTTCCGATCTGGTACCCCAGGTGCTTAACAAATGGAGGAGAAATAGGCTGGCAACCAAATTTGATTGCCAACAAATAAGAAAGTGCATGGAGATTGGACTACTCTGCGTGAAACTTGAGCGGCTGAAAGGCCAACAACAGGTCACATTATCGAGATGCTCGCGTCGGGAGATGTGCCCATCGCCCATGGCGTGCCACTAACCGGAGCTGCTCTAAGGTGTGTGCTTTCCTTCGCCTTTTCTGTCTGGGGGTTGGATAAGATGAAGTTTTGTTTTAAGAAAAATATCCTGTGAAGGTTTTGTCCTTGCTCCTTCCGTACTTAAATATGTAAAACTAGTCTAAGTTTGACTAATTCTATGGAAAATAATAATAATATTTTTTTGCGAAAGCAAATAATAATATTAGGATGTTAAAATTATGGTTAGATTAACTATCGAATATATTTTTATAATTTACTTATATGACATCTGTTCTCTATAAATTGATTAAACTTATACTAGTTTGACTTAGAACAAAGCAATGTGTCTTGCATTTCAGGATGAAGTACTTAGTTATTCAGATTTAATAAGATTTCTTCGTTAAGTTGAACAAGATGAGGAAAAGGGACAACTGTACTGTAGTTTGCTTGATAACCAAAGCTTTATTACAGTTCTGTCAAAAATAATTGTTACTACAGTTGAATAGTTGATATTTTTAGTGCTACGTACTCCAAAACGTGTGCTGCCTTTTCTGGTGTACTAATATTCATTAGTAATAAATTTCTTGTTGTGTACTATGCAATTGGAAAACTTACGTTTAGTTCCAGACAATCCGATCAATTTCTGAAATTTGTAGGCCTGAAGGCACTGGAATTCTCGGCAACTCCGATATCGAGTCGTTCAAGAGGCTCCTCAGAGGGCTTGCAGAGAAGGTCAGCTGGCAATCAGATGCTGCCTCAGCACTTGCTGCTGTTGTAGTACAATGCAGATCTGGCATAGGGATGCGGCCAAGTATCAATACAAGGGGTGACGTGTGGCTCCTATTTGTTGGTCCTGACCAAGCAGGCAAGAGGAAGATGATGAATGCACTGTCTGAACTGATGACAAACACCAAACCAGTGATTGTAAAGTTTGGTGGAGACTCCCTGCTGGGCAAGGGTTGTAATGGACTTAATGCAAGTTTCTGGGCGAAAGCATCACTTGACTGGGTCATTCAGATAGTTCGGCAAAATCCCTTCTCAGTTATTGTTCTTGAGGGTATTGATCAAGTGGATACTGTTGTGCGGGGAAAGATCAAGCGGGCCATGGAGACTGGTCGCCTTACAGACTCCGCGGGCTTTGAGGTGAGCCTTGGCAGCACCATCTTTCTTCTCACCACAAATTGGTTACCTGAAGATTTGAAGGGACCAAAATTTGAAACATTTCTCCAAGATGAAGAAAGGATGTTCAAGGTAGCAAACTCCAATTGGCAGCTTGAGCTCTATTTTGGGGACAAGGAGGCCAAACGCCGAGCGGAGTGTTTGTGTGATGATGCTCACCCAGCTAATGTAGCCAACGAATTGCCCGGTGAGCATGGTCTTAATTTAGCAGTTGGGGCATTGGACGATGCTGAGAGCTCCCGGAATCCCAGGTATTTGTCTGAGAAACAGCAGCAGGAGAAATGGCAATATGCAGCCAAGTTTATAATGCCAGTGCCTGCCTCTGATCTATTGAATCTCGTTGACGATGCCATCTTGTTCCGGCCAGTTGACTTTGAGCAATTTAGGAAGAATGTCACAGATTGCATAGGGGCGAAGCTCGAGTCTATCATTGGGAGCAGCAACTCATTTAGAATTGATGAAGATGCCATCGACCGGATAGCTAGCAGTGTCTGGCTCACTGACGTGAAGCTTGAGGACTGGACTGAGAAAGTGCTCGTGCACAGAATCGAACAATTGTGGCGCAACATGAAGCATCAAAACGACGGTACTGTTGTGTGTCTTGCAGCGGTTGCAGACACAGCATTGCTAAGGTGGGGAGGGGGGCGAGAAGATCTACCAATGATGGCAATTGATGGCATATGTAGAGAGGGAACTGGGGGAAGTATTCCCTTGCTATAAGCTTATAGATCTTGTAGGCATGGATGTTATAGATCTTAGAACAAAAAATGTGATATGTAGATTTGATGATATAATCGTATATGTTGCTATCATGAAAGTACTTGAAACAAAAAAAAAGGTTTCTGTTTTGGACTTCTTAATGTCACAAGGATTTGATGGCGGTGTAGACAATGATGCAGCCCACAGGCCACAGCCAAACTCAATTCCTATCAAACCAGTTGTAATGCGTAGATGCTGAGTTGACAGATGAATATATCAATTCTTTTTTTTCCTTGCTCTCTAGAGTTTACTGATTTGGTTGATGTCAATGTATCAGTCCACCCTCATAGCTTATTTTACGTCTTGGAAATTCCGTGGAAGGATTGTTAGGAAAATGAGAGATTATAATATTCTCTTTCAGCTTTTGAGTGTAAGCAAGCTCCAAATTGTTAGAAAATGAACACACAGGCAAGTTCCTCTCTCTCTCTCTCTTTTTAAAAAAGTTTATTGGTATCGGAGAATTCTTATGTATTTTTCTTAATTTCCATTTTCTCACATCGTTTTAAAGGCTGGGTTGAGTGATGAGTCTCAGCCCTGCTGTGGTCCATGTCAAACTCTACTTTCACAATTTCCAACAGAAAAGTTTTAAAAATATGAATATAAAGGTATTCCCGGTTTCTTACTACTTTACGTGTGACAACCCAACATTTATCCACTGTGCGCTTGTGAAGTGGAAGGCTATGGTAAAGACGTCAAATAGAGCAAGTCTTATGTTTGAACAAGAAGGTTGGAGTCACTGAGAGGTTAAAACAAATGAAACCACTGTCGATATTATGTTCCTGTAATAGTGTAAACTCTGTATGACTGAATCAAATCCATTGTTTATTCTGTATTAATATTTTTATTATACATATGGCATTAGTTCGTACATGTGGTGTATTTGTTTGGTTAGGTTGCTGTAACTTACGATAAACTTGCTACTTGTAACATTGGTATCCCCAAGTTGTCTGTAAAATATAATAAAGTAGAAGGCTGTCGGTCTTGCATTTCTGCTTTTGGCTGAAATTTTCTGAAACATCTTCATGTAGAACTCAAAACTGGAGACTGAACTGAAAGTAGTGACATGAAGACATCCATTCAGAATAAACAGAGTAAGGTCCTGTGTTTGCCGGTGTGGAAAGTGAATTTATAGGTAAGGATACTAGGTTTGAAGCAAAAATATAAGCTTATTCAGCGTCCAATAGAGCAAGATCAATAACTGAAAAACTAGATATATTCTTTTTAGAGTTCTAGGGAGATAGCTCCCGCCTTACTTAAAAGACAAACATTCAGTTGCAGTTCAGGTGTTCAGAAACGCGAGGACTTGCCAACCGGAACTGCAAGACAGAACAAACGAGCAGGTAAACAAAAACGACAGCACCAACTCCATGAAAAGTATATCAGACCGACAGCACTAGCTCCATTTCCTTCATCTGTTCCAGCCAAGCTCTCATGTGAAGAGTTGTGCCAGTGCTGCTGCTTCTTGACTTTCTCAGTTAGTTCATCAGCCTTCTAGGTTCCATCGCCAAACTTCTCAGCCTTGAAATACAGGCGGTCAGCTTCTCCTTCCTGTTTGGCCGGCACAGAATTGTCCAATTCTGAGCCAGCACAGCGCTACTCTCAAAAGTATCTCCATACTCCTCCACTCCTTTCTCTTAAAGAAAAAATCATTCCTTAAATTCCAGAGAGCCCAAAGGGCAGCATAAGTAATAACATTAATAACCATGAACTTATTAGGACTAAGCTAACAAGCACCAATGGCTTCATATCTACGTTCTATTTTGATATTGAGCGCTTCACTAATGACTAACCACATTTCCTGAGCAATAGTACAATAAAAAAACAAGTGGTTACTAGTCTCTTTTTCTAAACAGAAAAGGCTATTTTCATCATCCATTTTTCTTCTATTAGCCAAATTGTCCCTATTCAAAACTCTATTCTTAGATAATAACCAAAGAAAGAAATACACCCTTGGAGGAATTTTAATAGACCAAATAGAAGACACACAAACTGGGGTAATGCCTCTAATCCTATATAGGGACTGGGAAGAATAACTTACATTAGAAGTAAACTCCCAAATCATAGAATGCTCTTCTTGACTGAAATTAATTGTGGATGCCAACTGGATTATCTCTAGCCAAACATTTTCCAGCCTCCTATCGACAGTCCTCTGAATTAAATGTACATTTCAAATCCTCACCATCCCAAATCTCTGCCATGGTGGCAGATTGTTCATTAATCAGCACATAAATGTCCCAAATTTGAACAGATAGACTAGAATTACCAATCCAATTATCTTCCAAAAATTTCACCTTTTGCCATTGTCTATTTTCCATTTGTATCATAGATTAGCAGACCCGACAGCCCACATCATTCCTTTAAAGAATTGAGAGGCACCAGTATCCTTTGTACAAAATATTTTTGGCTTGTCAGTTCTATATTTCAAATCTATGACTTCTTTCCAGAGTTTCAATTCATTTCCTTGGTATCTCCTCAACCAAGAACCCAAGAGACAAAAATTAAGCTCTCTTACATTTGGAATTCCTAGGCCTCCAAAATCTTTCAACATACTTACACTCTCCAAATTTTCTAAATGATACTTATGATCCCCTTCATTGTGATTCCAAAGGCAATTAGCTAAATAGGTGTTAATCAATTTAATGGCCCACTTTGAAAACTTCATGAAGGATATCATATATAATGGGATGCTAGCTAAACAAGTTTTAATCAGAAGTACTCTAGCAGCTTGGGAAAGCAGTTTACCCCTCCATCTGGCCATTTTCCCGAGGATTTTATCTATAATGGGTTGGATATGTTAGGTTTAGGCTATACACAGTAGGGTACTAGGGTTCTTAGTAGTAGTAAAAGGGATTGTGTTCATGAATCCAATTCCTACTCAAGTATATACTACAACACAGAGAGAGTNNNAGAGAGAGAGAGAGAGAGAGAGAGAGAGAGAGAGAGAGAGAGAGAGAGAGGGAGAGAGAGAGAGAAGGCGGTCACTACCGTCCAACGCCAGTGCGCCGTTGCCGTTGCTTGCGGGCGCGGCCATGGCGATGGTGAGGAGAGGAGGTCGGGGATGACGAGAGCGGGGCCGGCCGTAGAGGTGCGCAGGGACGGTGAAGGTCGCCGTGCAGAGGTGAGACGCCGGCGGCGCTTCCCGTGGATCCGCGCACCCTCTCGACCGGGCTAGGGTTAGGATGTGGGGTGGGTCTGGAGCGCAGCGGTGAACCTCGTGAATTGAGCCGCGCCCATCCCTTTCCTTTATATTGCGCGTGCCACAGGGGCCCGCCAGCCATGGAAGGCTGGGCGCCCCCGATCATGGTNGGGGATACCCCCAATCAAGCCGTTGGGCTTGATTGCAGGGGTTTAGGAGATCACATTCCAACAATGNCTTCTTGTTTCTTGTTCTCTATTCTTAATCTGAGTTCAGTCCACATCATCACAGATTGAAGTATCCGGCGTGCCTCGTCATGACAATTGATACTGTCATATTAACAGCCACAATCTCCTTTCTGATCAG
The DNA here is from genome assembly GCA_037127165.1 of Alloteropsis angusta. NCBI lineage: Eukaryota > Viridiplantae > Streptophyta > Magnoliopsida > Poales > Poaceae > Alloteropsis > Alloteropsis angusta. The sequence continues at coordinate 18,492,415 of JAZFNS010020001.1, read as the reverse complement.
ACATGGTTCTTTTCTTTGGGCCACTTTATCCAGGAATCAAAGGCTTTTCTTTAAACCGATACCGGCTAAATGTTCTCTGAACACATTGGGTGGTAAACCTTTAGTCAATGGATCCGCTAGCATTTTCTTTGTACTAATATGTTCTAAACTGATGATTTGATCTNNNAACATAGAACTTGATGTCAATGTGCTTGGCAGCACCACTTGACTTGTTGTTATGAGCATAGAATATTGCTGGTTCATTGTCA
>JAZFNS010020001.1:18241389-18251945 GCA_037127165.1 Alloteropsis angusta | reverse complement strand
TCTTCGATAAATATTTTTATAATAACAAGAGGTCAAAGTTGTGTTTTGGAGACCATGTCGCTGTCATAAACGTCAGATTTTATGGGATGGAGAGAGTATACATTGTTGTCTTAAAACTCTCTCGTGCATTTTATCTCGCTTGTCAAGGAGAAGAGCCGGAGTGAACCAAAACCGTATTTTGAACTTTTATTTGTTTATCTCTATATTTTGCTTCCATAATCGAAATTTGTACGAGGGGTAAGGGGTTGATGGCATGAAGAAGTAAAAGAATTCCAGGCTTTTCAGGGGGTCAAATTGAAAAACATCCAGCATCCGACTCCGACCAAACTCCCAGCGAGCGCTTTAAAATCCTCTTCACTTCCGCGTCTCTATCCCCATCGGCCACCACCACCCGCCGGCCCAATGGCCGCCAGCTCCGGCGACCGTCTCGCCGGCTGCAGCGGCGGTGGAGGTGGTGGGGACGAGAGCGCGTGCTCCACCCCCTTCGTCAGCGCGCCGTCCAGCCCCGCCCGCGACCCGTCCTTCTCTGCCGCCGGCTGCTTCTACAGCGCCCCGGCGAGCCCCGCGCGCGGCGGGCCCGGCGCCGAGGACGAGTATGGCTGCGAGCTGGGGTTCGACTTCGACTTCTCCTCGCGCTGCCCGTCGCCCACCGCGGCCGCGATGTCCTCCGCCGACGAGCTCTTCCACAACGGCCAGATCCGGCCAATGCGGCTCGCGTCGTTCCTCCTCCGCCCGCAGGCGCTGCCGCCGCTCGACGGGGACGTCCCCGTCCCCGCAGGCCACCCTGCGCCGCCGCGGGTGGAGGCGGAGGAGAAAGCGAAAGCGGCGCCGGCGGACGAGCGCGGCCGGTTCAGGAGCCGGTCGGTCCACCGCCGGTCCCGCTCCCTCTCCCCGTTCCGTACCCATTGGCTCTCGCCGTCGTCAACGCCTGCTCCCGCGGCGAGCTCCGGCGAGCCAGCGGCTGGGGAGGTGGCCCCATCGGCCTCCCGGTCGTCGTCCTCCTCCTCGACTGCCTCCTCCGCGTCCTCCTCATCTTCAAGAAGCTCCCGCAGGTGGGGGTTCTTGAAGGACCTCCTCCACCGGAGCAAGTCCGACAGCGGCAAGCACCCGCCTCTACCCACTAATCCGTTTCCTCCTTCGCCGCCGGCGCCCAAGAAGAACCCTTCCCCGGCGGCGTCCCGGGGCCGAGGGAGGGCGAGGGCCTCCGCGCACGCGCGGCTGTACGAGGCCCGGCGCGCGGAGGCAGAGGAGATGCGGCGGCGCACGTTCCTGCCGTACCGGCAGGGCCTCCTCCTCGGCTGCCTGGGGCTCGGCTCCCCGGGCTACGGCGCCATGCACGGCCTCGCCGCGGCCGCGGCCGGCAAGTCCAGACCGTGACGCGCACCGTCACCTCCACGAATGCCCTCTCCTTCTCGTCCTCCTTGAGTTGAGCTGCCATTCTTGGAGCTCAACTGTTCATGGCTTAGCTTAGTGTTAAGTAAGTATTGTAATGGTGGGCCTAATGGCAAGTTCAAGTGAGTAGTAGCTGGGAAAAAAAAGGTTGACTTTCTTTTGTTGTATATAAAAGGGATCAGTGGCTGTTTGATCTCTCTTGTATTAATCTTTTGGTGATGTAATGTAATTGTTGACTGCTGGAAAAGTTAGTCTTCTGATGGTGATTCCTGTTCTTGTTGGAGTTCTTTGGTTCAGTGATCATGGTGCTCACACGGCAAGAACGAGGAACTGAATTTTATGTTATTCTTAAAAAGAAAACAGTGTGAAGCTGCAATTTAGTTTGAAACTATCTTTTTTTTCAGTTTCAATTTGGTATTCATAGTGCGTTTAATTTGTTTATGTAAAGGTAGGAGCTAATTTTGTTTTTCAAGGTTGTTAATCAATTCCATGCCATTTTCCTCCCGATGTAGGAGTTGATGTTGAGCTATTTCTGTAGGTAGTGGATGTCGGGATGATAGCACATAGCATAAATAGCGAAGAGGATCCATTTCTTGGTCTGGAAAGATTCATGCTTACACATTTACTTAAATTGGTTGGTGCCGTGTTATATCTAGTTACATTTCCCTAATGTCAATGTGTAAGCTTTGGTAAATGTGGAGTAAAGATCTGTGATACCACTCTAGTACGAGGAAGAGATCAGCAGTAAGGAACCAACAAGAATCTGGTGTCAAGATACCCTGTTTCCTCATGGCATTGTATTCTTCTGTTCATGCAGCTGCTTCATCCAGCTGAGGTGATGAATGGGCCACATCTGTTGGTAGGTGAGCTGAGTCTTTCCCTCCAAAAACCAACATCTTCCAGCAGGTTCCAGCCTAATTACAAGTAGTGCACTAATGTTGCCGCTAACTACTCTTGCTTTGGAAGGACAGGCCAGCTGACACGACAGTTCTTTTGATCCTGCTGCACTCGGGTTCCGTAACTTCCAGGACACAATCATAGCACCATGTGAGTAGTAGTAGATCAAGACGGTTGCTGGTAAGTTTGGTGAAAAAGTAGGGGTGAAAGTTGCCATTGGGAAGCGTGTCTGTGAGAGAANAACGGTTTTCAATGCGTCAGAATGCATAAGAGTAGGGGGGAAAGTTGCCAATCTAAACAGGGCCTGCAATGTTCTCGACAGTTCTTTGTTTTTTGAAGTAACTGTTTCAGAGCAAGTATGACGAGCTGCTTCTCCTCTCTTCACTGGCTGGATCACTGTGTATGGCTCATGTTGTTGGAGCCTTGGAGGATCAAAAGCAACCAGCAGTTAGGAATATAGTAAAAGCCTGCAGGAGCTTTTTGGAGTAATGTAGCATGGAGAAAGTTGGTGACAGCCATGAATGATCACTGATCGAAAGGTTGTGTTTATTAACTTCAAAAAAGAGGGTTACTGTGGAGTGTGTTGTGTGTAGTGTGTACACTGCTAGTACTGGTAGATCTCCCTTTCCCCCTTGTGATTTTGCTCCAGTTATTTCCAGCATGAAAGATTTTGCAGGGCTTCTGCACTTGCATTGCATGCAGAGCAGCTGAGAGCTACTGTGCAGCAGTGACAAGTGGAACAGTTGTCCTGCAACTTTTACTACTCTGAAGTCTGAACACAAGAAATGTAGGTGGTATGGATATGTTTTTTTTATTCTTTTTCAATGTTCCTGTCTGATTCTTGTGCCCTGTGAGGGGTAACCCAGCAAGGCATGCCGATGCCACTCCATGTCTGACTGAAACAACAATGCAGAGAGGATGACTGGATCAGACGAACCGTGTGGCAATGCTTGCATGAAGCGTGAACTGTACCGGTACTAGCGCTATGTGTTTATTGCTTTGTCTGGGAAATTTGAGTAGTGCCACTTCACTGAAGCTAAGAAATATCAAAATGTTTGTAATAAGTTGAGTAAAGCAGTAGTACATCCTATAACCACAATCTTAAACCCCAACCCTAAACCTCAACTTAATTAGATTTTTAGCAGCTGGATTGTTCAAGCTTGTCTTGTCACAACTTTAAGATGCTACAGCTAGGATTAGGGAAAAAATAACTGTAACTGAAGAGATCTGTACCTAATATGCGTCTGGAGTCCTCGCCAATACATGCAAATCTTGAGAAAGTGGCATACAAGGAATTTCTTAAATGGATATTTTAAATAAATCCTCGTGTTCACATGATTGCCCAGGCCAGATGTTTCGTATGCTTTGCCATTCGAAATGTGTTTAGGAAGGAATTCATAAGTTGTGGGCACTGAACATGATCTCAATGAACAAGAACATTAATCCCCGTTATGCAGCTTCAGAATCACATGGATGGGAGAGATTGGATGCAAAATGGCCAACCAAATGATGGTGCCTAGATGATTAGTCCATCCAATGGCCACTTGATGATGCCTGTCTAGCTAGGTGTTTTTACCTGAAGACCGGTGCCCTCTCTTGACTGGGAAAGAAGCTGCCTGTCACTGAATTGCATGCTTTCTATCATGACGATTACAAGCGTCTGACAGGAAGCTTAAAACTGTGCTTGCCCAGATACCTGATCGCTTTAACTTTTCTCTCTCAGATTCTTAATCCATTTTTTCAAGTCGTACAAAGTGATTGCATGATGTTTAGATTCACGCGATTGTTTTGTGCAGGAAATGTTTTTGATGTGCTGAAGAAATAAATATACTACTGTATTAGAAGGGAGATGATTGTAGGAAAAATAAATCAAACCACCCACACGTATGTGAGCGGTTGAAAAATCGTTAAAGAAACACGGCACTTTGGATCATGTATCAATGTATCATGCAGTGTTTGTTATAATTAAATCGATCATATGATTTTTCATGGACCCCAAATGAACAAAAGATGAGTCAAGAATTGAGGCAAACCAAATGTGATTGCAAACATGAGTATCTTAAAGCCATAATTGAGTTTGACGACATCATAGGATTATGGGAAGGGATCAGCAGTCTCCTTTTATCTGTTATAATGGGCCATTAGTAGCAGGACATTCATGCAAGAATGTTTGGTAATCATCACAAGAACAACTCGAGCGGAACCCGCGGTCGCTCCCCCCTGACTTGGATGGCCGCCGTTGCCACCAGCGTCTGCCCACGGCGGCGGTGGCGGCCAGCAACAGCACGAGGTCGGCCCTTGCGCTCTCCTCCTCCTCCTTTCCCCGCTTCCCCCGCTCCACCACACCCCTAACCCTAGGTTGCAGTTCATCGTGATTGCCGCCATCTTCGCCGATGCGGCCGGCCTTCATCGGATCTGTCTTCCTCAAGTTCTATCTCCCTTTTCCGCGCTAGGGGGGGGGCTCCTCTTCTTTCCCCGCCTCCCAGCCGCCGTGGCAGTGCAGCCTGGGGTCTGCTGTTGGCGGGCCCTCTCCTCGTGGGCTAGGCTGCGCTGCCGCTGCCGCTTCTGGTGGACAGGGCCTCCGCCAGCCGCCGCCGCTTCGGGTGGCACGTGCCTTTGCCGGCCCTGGCGCCTTCTGGGGGACAGGTCTCTACCGGCTCTTGCGGACGTCAGTAGTGTCGGCGGCCCCCTCCCCCTCCCCGCCCCCGTTGGTCGCTGCCGCCGAATCTGGTGTCTCCCTGGCCACCCCTCATCACCATCCTCCTCATTGCCGCGGGGTGTGCCACGCCGGTGCCGGTGGGGCACCGCCTTAGGCTGGGTGGGGCCCTCTTCATTGGTCGTTTCCTCTTCTGTCGTCTGATGTTGCCGCACTGGGTCGTCTCTTGTTGGTCGCTTTTCAGTCGTCTTCACCGCCGTCGAAGGTTGCCACCACTAGGTGGGCTACTTGGTTGTCGTCCGTCCTTGTCGGTTTCTAGGTCGTTTTCGTCGGTGTTACGAGTGCCTGCCTGCATTCTTCATCGTGCTTTGGTGTGCCTGAGGTTTTCTTGTCTGGTTCATCTCCTGGGTCATCGTCGTGAAGGTTATACTCTGAAGGTCTTGGTATCATAAGCGAAAGCTTTGCCCGGCTTTGTCCGGTGCCGCAACGGTCACTCCTGTGGGTGTTGCTTTCCCTATTGAAGGCGCTGCCGAAGTCACCAGTCCTTTGGTTTTCGCCAAGTGAAATCTGGATCTGTCCTCGTGATGGATGGACAGCGGCGGCGTTTCGATGCCGTGCCCTTCTTGAAGGCATTGTTCTATGTTTCCTATGTGCCTTCCTCGCCTTCTCCGCGTTGGTCCAGTCTTCGGTAGTTCTTAGGCGGCCTTATTTCATCCCCTTGCAGATTCTCCCTTGCTCTATCGGTTGGTCATCTCGTTAGGTGTGGTTGGGGAGCGGGTCCCCTCTTTCTCTTGCTTGCTTCGGTCGTTTCGTCTTTGTAGTGTGTTGTTCCCTCCTTTGTTATCTTGTAATCTATAATTTACAATATCCTTCTTCTCTTAATAAAATATGTGTCACGCACATTCTCTAAAAAAGTGTGTTTCTTTTATGTTTTTTGGGTACCAATTATTTCGGCACTCCTTTTTACTGGTAAAAGACATCTGAATAATGCATGTAGGTACAATTGAAATTTTTATTCACAGTATAAAATACACAATTTTCTCATTATCTTACAAAGGAAAATAAAGATTGTATCAAGTATGATGTTGCTACTACAGTACCAAGCAGAGGGAAAGTAACACCTGAAATTTATGAAATTTGAAATAAATTTGTGTGTTTTATGGGTGTGAAGCAGAGACATGCACAAATGATTGCTAATCTTTTTTATATTAAAAAAAGTGTACTGGCCACCATAAAATTTTTTCGCTTAGGAAAAAAAGCATTGCAGACAGGTGGGATTGATTTTCAAGAAGGCATACTAGAAACTCAAAAAAAAAGTGTGTTGCACACTAAATGTGTGCTTTAATTTGAGGAATCAACCGTAGGCTCGAGACGAAGAGCAAGGTGCGAAAACTGTTCATGGGGTGAGAAGATTCCCATTTTATATGGAGGCTAATGTTTAACACAATTACTTAAAATGGAGCTTGACTAATAAGTATAAAAAATGTTGATGCAAATGTTTTTTAAGGAAAACAAGAGGGATTGCCCCCTACTCGTTGATATGAATGTGGATAGATCATACAAGTTTCTGCCAAGTTCAAAACCCTTAGGTTCTGGAAATTGCGCGGAAGACTAGCCAAGATTCTATGTGGCTCGGTCAATCATGGATTAAAAGCACACGCGATGTATGAAGAAATGAAGGCAGAGACACATCCGTCTCTGTGAATTTTACTCCCAGATACTAGGCATCTAATGGAAGCACAAGTAACCACAGACATAAAAGAAAATGTTTAATTATGTTTTTCAGCCAACTGCTGGTCCATTCTGATGCTAACGACATCGTGCTGCAGCTCAACTGAGTTGGGGAGATCAACCTCGGCATCAGGAGATGTTTGAGGCGCTGGAGAATGTGTGAAACACAAAAAATTTGGCAAAAAAAAAACAAAATGTGTACAACACAATGCAAAAGAGCGCACTGTAACATTTTGCCACAAATTGCAAAACATGTCTAGACATCGTTAAAAGTTAACATCCCAAGATTGCCTTCCCCTGCCTCCACAATGGCATGCTCTGAACTGCTGGTGGATGGAGTTCAATGACAGAGAATTTCATCTCAAGCGTGTCAAGCACAAGCGAATAGCCTATAGGAATGAATGGATCAACAATCACGACAAATGAACGGATCAATAACCCACTAGAAATAGTAATCCAAAACATCAGTCATGCAGAGAACTCGAGCTATGGTATTTGGTACCTTGTGGGAGTCTTGATGTGCCGGTGGTGCAAGGGGTCGCAAGACATGAGGTCCTTAGTTGAGACATCGATTTGCTAGGGGAGAGGAGGACGCAGTCATCGCGGGCGTGCAGACACCAAATTTAGTAGGGTCCCAAGAGCAAGGAAAAATGTGTAGAACACACAATTTCTTTTGCCAGAAATGCATACAACACAAACACAATGCAGAACACATGGTCTTGTGTCATAGATGAAGCATGGAACAACAATTGGGCATATGGTATCACAAGTTACTGACATGGCAAGTGGATGAAATTATTTAGGGTAATTTGTGTCTAGAACTCCGGTACCCTAATAGCCCAAAAAACTCAAACTTTAGCTTCAGCCTAGAGAGGAAGGAAATCTTCCTATGAAAATCTTTGTTTGATTCATGTGGATTCATTGATCAAACCTTGGTTCCGAGTTCTTGTTGTATGTGATGTATGTATGCATATCAATCGATTGGTTCTGTAGATTTATTTGATCAGTCACCATATTTCTTGTACTCTTAGCTCAAATACACAACTTTCGGATAATTCGGATTACCCAAACCTAAAAACCAAATAGAGGGCCCTCTTCATTTAAGAGTAACTAGAGACCCCTTTAGTTACTTCTATAAACACATGAGAAAAAGTAATAATAAAGCAGGAACACAGAAGTGAGGAGGACGTGGTCATCGCGAGCGTGGTAGACACCAAATTTAGTAGGGGCCGGGGAGCAAGGAAAAACACATATTTTTTTGCCAGAAATGCATACAACACAAACTCAATGCAGAACACATGGTCTTATATCATGGATGAAGCATGGAACCACAATTTGGACATATGGTATCACAAGTTACTGACACAATAAGTGGATGAAATTATTAAGGGTAATTCGAGTCTAGAACCCGGTACCTGAATAGCCCAAAAACTCAAACTTTAGCTTCACCCTAGAGTGGGAGGAAATCTTCCTATGAAGATCTTTGTTCGATTCATGTGGATTCATATAATTTGAACACCTAATTCAACCTACTCTTAGGGTGTCACGGTCTCTTCAGATGTGAAGAGGAGACATGCACAAATGATTGCTAGTCTTTTTTGCCACCATATAATTTCCCCCCTTAGGAAAAAATTGCACTGAAGACGGGTGGGATTGATTTTCAAGAAAGCATACAAGACTCTCAAAAAAAGTGTGTTGCACACTAAATGTTTGCTTTAATTTGACGAGTCAACGGTAGGCTTGAGACGAAGAGCAAGGTGCGAAAACTTTTCATGGGGTGAGATGATTCCCATTTTATATTGAGGCTTAGAAAAAATGTTGATACAAATGTTTCTTTTAAGGAAAACATGAGGGGTTGCCCCCTACTTGTTGATATGAATGTAGAGATATCATAAAAGTTTCTGTCAAGTTTCAAAACCCTTAGGTTCTGGAACTTGTGCGGAAGACTAGCCAAGATTATACATGGCTCGGTCAATCATGGATTAAAAGCACACATGATGCATGAAGAAATTTAGTAGGGGGTGGGGAGCAAGGAAAAATATGTAGAACACACATATTCTTTTGCCAGAAATGCATCCAACACAAACACAATGCAGACCACATGGTCTTCTGTCATGGATGAAGCATGGAACCACAACTGGACATATGGTATCACAACACAAGTTACCGATACAACAACTGGATGAAATTATTTAGGGTAATTCGTGTCTAGAACCTGGTACCCAAATAGCCCAAAAAACTCGAACTTTAGGTTCACCCTAGAGTGGGAGGAAATCTTCATATGAAAATTTTTGCTTGATTCGTGTGGATTCATTGATCAAACCTTGGTTCGAGTTCTCCTTGTTGTATGTATGCGTATCAATCGATTGGTTTTGTAAATTTGTTGGATTAGTCACCATATTTTCTTGTTCTCTTAGATCAGATACACAAGTTTTGGACAATACGGGTTACCCGAACCTAAAAAACTAAATAGAGAGTCCTCTCTATTTAAGAGTAACTAGAGACCCTTTAGTTACTTCTATGAACACGGGAGAAAAAGTAACAATAAAAAAGAACACGGAAGAAAGTAACAAACTTCCCCAATAAACTTCACACTAACAAACAAAAATCTCTCTCACAGAACACGCTTTCCAAGGGAATCTTTCCCAACAAACTTCACACACTTTACTAATAGAGGAGCAAGGAAAAATGTGTAGAGCACACATCTTTTTTTACCAGAAATGCACACAACACAAACACAATGCAAAACACATGGTCTTCTGTCTTGGATGAAGCATGGAATCACAATTTGGCATATGGTATCACAATGCAAGTTACTGACATGGCAAGTGGATGAAATTATTTAGGGTAATTCGTGTCTAGAACCTGGTTACCTGAATAGCCTGAAAAACTCGAACTTTAGCTCCACCCTAGAGTGGGAGGAAATCTTCCTATGAAAATCTTTGTTTGATTCGTGTAGATTCATCGATCAAACCTTGGTTTGAGTTCTCCTTGTTGTATATATGCATATCAATTGATTGGTTCTGTAGATTTATTTGGTTAGTCACCATATTTCCTTGTTCTCAACTCAGATACACATTTCCGACACGAATAGATTTTTTTTTTATTTCGAAATGACAATACAGATTACCCAAACCTAAAAACTAAATAGAGAGCCCTATCCATTTAAGAGTAACTAGTGACCCCTTTAGTTACTTCTATTAACACATGAGAAAAAGTAACAAAAAAAGAACACACAAAATAGTAACACATAAGAGAGGAGGACGTGGTCATCACTGACGTGGTAGACACCAAATTTTGTAGGGTTAGGAAGCAACGAAAAACGTGTAGAGCACACGGATTTTTTTTGCTAGAAATGCACGCACACAAACTGACAAACACAATGCAGAACACATGGTCTTCTGTCATGGATGAAGCATGGAACCGCAATTGGGCATATGGTATCACAAATTACTCACACAAGCAGGGACGGAGCTTAGGCAAGGGCAAGGTGGGCCATGCCCCATCCCCGCCAAACAAAATATACATTGACTAAACAATCATTTTGGCACAGCTTATGAGTTTTGCAGCTCCATTAGCATAGCCTGGCCGCTCTGGATATTTGCTCAAGCTCTACCACTGGACACAAGACAAGCATTTTGCATGCCAGACTTCAGCAGTGTCAGCAGAACAAATCACAGAACGGAAAGAAAAAAATGATCACTAATTACAAGGGATCACAATTTCATCTCGCTGCACTTTACCATCCACAAAGCTCTGTGCAATGTAAAACAATAATTTAGCCAAACATCTAAGACAAACAAGCAACTGTGATCCACTAACAGATTAGAGAAACAAAAATTCAATGAGAGCAAAGCAGAGGACACAGGCCTTCAGGGGT
>JAZFNS010020001.1:16473251-16487496 GCA_037127165.1 Alloteropsis angusta | reverse complement strand
GACGTTGACATCTTATTTCTCTCGGGCTCCTACCACTGGAGAGGAATAGGAACCAGCTCCAGAGCAAGAACTCCCTGTCTCTGCTCCACCTTCATCTCAAGTTATAAGCCAAAGAACTGCTGGAACTGGAGTTAGTGCTGCACAAACACAAGCACAATTGAATCGCTTTGATCCCCTAAACCTTGCACCTGCACAAGAGGAAACAGTAACAAGAAACACTAGTGTGCCTACTGTAGAGTTTAGCCAGCTTCATGTTGAACCAGAAACGGTAGGAATAGAGGAAGAGGGGATTGTAATCATGTGCTTGATACTGAGGATATTATTGTAGATCCTGCCCTTCGAACACCAATTGAAGAAATGCATCCCAACATTAGAGATGATGCCAAAAGGGAGCATGTATTGATTGGTCCATGCCACCAATTGGTCATACATATCATGTAAGGAAAATTTATGGCAAGAATAGGAGATTACATGATTATTGGTACAAAACTCGTCCATGGTTGGAATACAGTGTTTCATGAGTGTTTCATGGTTACTGCACCTTTTCTATTACTTTATATCATGTCATATATGTGGCTCTTTGGGCCGCTAATTTTGGCCCTAGTTGTGAGCGAAATCTGGGTCCGCCACTGCTAGCGAGGGAGTCAATATGCAAAGCTGAATGGCAGCCAAGTTTGGCTAGCGAGGGAGCCAATTTGGAGAGATGAATGGCTTGTGGAGTTGAATAGCTAGTCTGTTGGAGAGTTATTTTAGTGTTGAGTAACCAAAATTTGGCTAGACAATACATTTGACTAGTCTCTTGGAGATGCTAGTAGCCGTTAAAATCTATTAACCATGCAAGCACGATCAATGTGGACTCATTTTGCAAAGTTTGTATGCATTGGGAACCGTGCTCCTTCTCTTAGAGCACGGTTCCCACTGCATAATTTTTTGCAAAATGAGGTAACTAAGTATAGGATCATCTATTCAATCCAAGAGCTGGAGTGAGGGATATAGCCATATAGGAGCCTTTGTAAAATTTTGGGTATTTAATTTTCACCAAACGTGTCTTTCTTGTAATTGGCAAGGTCACACAAAATGTGTGGAGGTACTAATTCTAAGAGCATGACTTTCTATTTGTCAAATGAAAATACAAATAGCAAAAAAAAGAGCTGTTGAGAACAGTAAGAACGGCACTCAAAATCGAGAATGGTAAAAAAAATAGCACAGAAAATATCCAAGGAGGATAATCTGATCAAGGTACAACCATGGTTTGCGCAAACTAGAAATAGCTTGAGCACACACTTTAATCAATTAAGTCCAATCATTGGTCTGAACAAATTTTGCATTGTTAGAATATGAATGAACGGCACATCTTAACACGGCTCCTTAGCTAAAATTTATCTTTATTGACTTATTAAGACTTCATTTTGTCTAGCATTTGCCAATACTCTTTAATAATTACTGGCTATATGCACTCTCAAATGTAGAGAGGCTAGGATATTATGCTTCTTTCATTATTAAAAAATAACAATATTAGATGTACTAGAGGCAAGGATATTACATATGCTTATTTCTTTATCAAAAAAATAGCACCATTAGATGGAGGAGTAGGGAGGAGCTGTCCCCATTGTCAACGGTTCTTCTTGCATCAGCTGTGCAAGGTTGATGGGCTCGGCATCCCTCGCCGGGCCATAGAAGAAGGCGTGGACGGCCCAACGGTAGGCTGCCTCCGTTCCGTGCACCATGTCCCAGAAGAGGTACTCGTCACGGTCCGCGCAGAGGCTACAAGTCATGGAGCACGCAACCTCGCCGTTGAACCTGCCGTCACCACAGCACCCTCTCTTCACCTCACGCAGTCCTGGTCACATATATATACGACCAATCCATACCAATAGTCAAGAACAATATTATGTGTACTTTTATTATGTGCACACATTTTTAGTATTTTGAAGAAGAAAATTGTACCAAAATGTGATCACCTAATTGCATTTTCTACAAATAAATGTACTATGGTTTAATATCATTGTGTTTAGTTCAGCAAGGTCCAGCTTGCAACCACAAAAGTAACGTATTGAAAAACTTGCTCTCTCTCACGTGACACGTTTTCCAATTACTACTTTCGGTTACTTTCAGCAACTTTCAGCTACAACTTTTGAACTAAACATAGCTCTTGTTCAAAATGTTTGTGTGCTTACCAGCCAGCGACGGGTTGGTGATCATGTCGGAGTAAGTGTTGTACAGGCTACTGATGGAGTACTTCAGAAGCGGCATGAGGGCTGTGACGGCTTTGGACATCTCAGAACGGAGGAGGGCATTGAACATCTGTGACAGGGAGTTGCCACTGGCGTCGCACTCGCCGTTGGCCGTGATGGCTCGTTGGCTCGGCAGGCACCCGACCGGCACAATGTCCAGCAGGGCCAGCCTCCGTGCTCCTAGCCCGTACAGCTCCTGCACATGAACTACACTTGCTGAGATTTCGAGAGGCTATATTTGCAGTAGTGTGCATGATTAGTACGTCATCGATGGCGAGATGAGTATACTTGCATTGATAAGCTTGAGGTAGTCGGCGGTCATAGCGGCGATGAACTCCGGCGCCTGGCTCAAAGGCACGCCATTGTCGAAGGCGTCGAAGTCGTTGCCGCCGGTGCTGATGAGAAACAAGGACCGGGCCAGCAGGTCGTCCAGCCTCTGCCAATCCACCAGGCCAGCTTCGAGGATTGTTGCCTTGGTCTCGGCGAACAGATGGACTTGTTGACGCAGTGTGATGATCGTCCCGTTCCCCTGCATATCCATGTATTGAGGGGTTCTTACTCAAGACTGACTTAAATTCCGACACTACTGGGTCTATAATTAAAAAGTGGTTCAAGATTTGTGAAGCCTCTGAGATCAAACTTTTCTTCAACTAACAAAATATATTTTCCTTGCAAAGAAAACTATCAATATGTTCTGAAGTATTGAGATTAGGCAAATGAAAGTCATATAAGCAGATGTACTGGAACTCTTTCCAATTTAGAGACCGTGTCGTCATTGTTCAAAACATGAAGCAAATGTGTTTGGAGTGAATATCTGCGAAGAAATCAACAAGTGAGGACTAATTTGATTGACTTACAGTGATGTCCAGAATGCCAGATCCACCGGATGCATAGTTGGCTCCACCTCGACCTCTAAGGAGATCGGAATTTGATAACGTTGTCAGTGAGAGGTAAGCAGGTGGGCTCATCTTGAATCCCAGGTGTTGCGCTGTGATTATATGTAACATTAGTAAAATGTTACATACAATAAAATTTCAATATAGAGAAACCGCCAATTGTCATGCACTTTGTAACAGGGCTAACTTTTAGAATTTGTTACCCTTTGTGTTTTTTTGAAAAATGTCTCTAGAAAAGGGCGGAGTATAAAATTTTCACTACAATAAGTTCATCCGAAAATAGGGAACTTACAAGTCTAAGCCAACTTTAGCACAATGATTAGCAGCTGCAAGAATTGTTGTAACCTAATGGCCCAAATTCTTTTTCTTTGAAATGGCCTGAATTAACAATCTCAGTACAAGAATTTGTTACCCTAACGGCCCGAATTGGTGTACCTCCAAACAATAGCAAGAATAGATGTGTACAATAATGGTACCTCATAGATATTGACACCGCAGCTGCTAATCACTGTTATTGATTAAACCCGTCGGTCCCTCTCTCTCTCTCTCTCTCTCTCTCTCTCTCCCTTCACAAAAAGGACTGAAAATTGTTCATTTCTCTTACTTTTTTTTTTGGGCAACAGAGTTTCTTCAAGTAATAATTGGCATTTCTATTGCGAGTACCATCTTGGAAACAAGCTGGCTTCAACTTCCATACCAATGGCAAGTTCCCAGCGAGTTTCAGTTCAACAGGTTTTGCTTAAACGATTCAGCTAGCTTGCAAAGAATTTCAGGGAACAGAACAGAGTCGCCACCTCGCCGGAGCAGAGGAAGCAAGAGACATTGCAAGAGCGCGTACCTATGATGTCGGCGAGGTTGTAGGCGTTGGTGTAGCGGCCGGTCCGGGGGAAGACGGAGACCGGGAGGTCGACGCCGTTGGGCGGCACCGCCTTGGGCGCCGCCGGCGGCAGGTAGTCGTTGTTGCTGACGTCCACGAGCGAGTCCCCGAACACGTACATCGCCGGGACCGCCTGGCGGCCGCGGCCGAGGGTGCTCTCGGCGCGGAACGCATCCTCGCCGGCCGCCGCCGAGCACAGCGCGGCGGCTGCCAGTGCCAGCACAGCGCCGGCGACGACGGCCGTGACCGTGCCGACAGGTGGTGGGGTGGTCATGAACAAGCTGGCTGCGCTTCAATTATTGAGAAGGCAAGGCGCTGCCAGTAGCAAGTGTTTTGGCCCGAGTGGCAGTGTGTCTGTGTCACCGTGTGTGTCGTGGGTTCCGGTGCTCCACATGTCATGGTGCACACAGTGTCACTGGTATGATAAGTGTGAAGTGTGAACATATGAGGGACAGGAACTTGCTTTGGTACTTCTTCATTTTGTATTTTTGCGTATAGTCGTGTGGATGGTAGAATTGGACTTTGGAAGTGTTTTACAAATCTAGTACTTTTTCTAATAATACTTCCACTGTTTTTATTTATATGTCGTATTATGTTTATTATAAATATCAAATTTGCACAACTTTGATCAAGTTTGAAGAAAAAATTGCAATAACTATAGTATCCAATATATGCAATATTAAACTATATTTTATGATGGATTCCATAGAAGAATTAATATTATAAATGTTATTATTTTTTGTCTATAAAATTGTTAAAGTTGACCAAATTGATCTAAGATATAAATAAAAACAAAGGGAGAAACAGTACAAAAAGTGTGAAAATAGCTACGGCAAGTCACAGTCGACGCCTACAGCGAGCATTTAGTTAGAGGTAAGTGCCCAGTCACCTTGTAGCAATTGTTTGCTATCTATGCATTTTGGAAGTTGAAGGCCAGAATTATATCATTATAAGAGAAATTTTAAACAATAGAGTTTTACAGTGGTTTGAAAGGTACCGGGAAGTACCTTTGCTATTTTGATACAAGTTCCACTTATATTTTTGTACCATGTGGTACTTTTCTAGATACCTCTTGCTACCTCTTATATCTAAATCATCGGATTTAACCTGACGAATGATGCATATTTGTTTCAACTATCGTAAAATTCAATAACATAATCAGATACAGGAGTAGGGAACTGTTGTCATAGACAAAGGTTCTTGCACCAGCGAGGCAAGGTTGATGGGCTCTGCGTCCCTTGTTGGGCCGTTGAAGAAGGCATGGATGGACCAACGGTAGGCCGCCTGCGTCCCGTGCACATTGTCCCAAAATAGGTACGTGTCGCGGTCCGCGCAGAGGGTAGAGGCCACCGTGCACTCGAACTCGCCGTTGAACTTGCCGCCACCGCAGCACCCTCTCTTCACCTCATGTAGTCCTGCTCATATGATCAACCCAATCAACATTTAGCAGCAACAGGTGATTTTTTTGTACTTTTAGTTATTTTTAATGGGAGACTTTATCAAAATGTCATTGCTCTACTTGATCAATCCAACCAACATTTAGCAACAACAGGTTATTCTTTTTGCACTTGCATTTTAGATTTTTTTTTAATGGGAAGCTTTTTTTTATCAAAATGCCATTGCTTTATCGAGATAGAGAGAGTAGAATAAAATAGCGCATGAGCTAGGACACCTAAGCCATCCGCTCAAAACAATGTCCTCTTTTTTTCATCACTCGAAGTGTGTTATGTCGATTATCTGTGACGAAATTCCTTAAGCAATAAAACTCTCTTTTTTGGAAAAAAAAATGGCATTGCCTAATTTTGAATTGAGGAGAAAAACTAGTAAATGCTGTGACATCTCCTGCTCAGAATGTTTGCACTTACCGGCCAGCGCCGGGTTGGAGATCATGTCGGAGTAGGTGTTGTAGAGGCTACTGATGGAGTACTTCAGAAGCGGCATGGAGGCTGTGACGGCTTTGGACATCTCGGCTCGAAGGAGGGCATTGAACATCCGTGACAGAGTGTTCCCGTCGGCGTCGCACTCGCCGTCGGCCGTGAGGGCTCGCCGGCACGGCATGCACCCGGCGGGGAGCAAGTCGAGCAGGGCCAGCCTCCGTGCTCCGAGCTTGTACAGATCCTGCACATGCTGACATTCAGTCAGAGACTATCTGCTGCACTGCATGCCGTCGTCTGAGCTCTCAAACAATTGGCACTTTGGCAGGGCAAGAACAGGCACCAAAAAAAAACATACGTTGATATACTTGACGTAATCGGCGATCAGGCCGGCGATGAACTCCGGCGCCTGGCTCATGGGCACGCCACCGCATTGGAACGTGCCCAAGTCGTTGAGCCCGGTGCTGAAGAGGAACAGAGATCGGGCCACCAAGTCGTCCAGTCTCTTGCGACCCACCAGGCCGGTCCGGATGATTGTCGCCTTGGTCTCCATGAACATCTCTACTTGTTCACGCAGGGCGATGGTGCCGTTTCCCTGTGTCCATCCATGAACATAATAGAGGAATATTTACTCAAAACAATGGCGCTTTGCATGGATGTAAGTCTTGTTTTTCTTATCGTTGGGTCGAAAGATACGGATTTAACTGAACTAATTCGGATTCAAAACGAAGGGAAATGAACTGATTAAGCAGAACAACCTATTGATCTGACTATACACAGAGATTATATTATTGTCCATAACAAACAGAAAAAATGTTTTTTTTCTGACACTAGACAATTGCAGACTGAATTTCTTATGAAATGATGTGTCAAATCCAGAGATTGAAGTATAGATGTTGAGAAGCAGTATTTGTGAAAGAAATGGATGAGTGATTGCACTGCGGTTAGTTAGATTCACTTAAAGTGATGTACGTCTTGTTTTTCTTATCGTTGGATCGACCAAATATGTATTTGATTGAACTAGTTCGATTCCTAAAACAATGGGGGAAAGGAGAGAAAAGGAACTGATTAAGCAGAACAACCTATTGATGTGACTTTATACAGAGATTGTACTTTTGTCCAAAACATAGTTTTTTTTGGAGAGTCGGCGATTGTCGACCTGAACTTCTTATTAAATGGTGTGTCAAATCCAAAATATAGATGTTGAGAGGCGGTGCTTGTGAAAGAAATGGATGAGCGATGCACTGTGATTAGTTTGATTCACTTACAGTGATGTCTAGAATGCCAGATCCACCGGATGCGTAGTTGGCACCACCTTGGCCTCTAAGGAGATCAATACTTGATGTTGGCGTCACCGAGAGGTAAGCGGGTGGGCTCGTCTCAAATCCCAGGTACTGTGCTGTGATTATATGTAGAGAACATCAATACATGCACTGAAAATTCGGTAAAGAGAATTTTTTTATAATTGAAGATATGATTTCTTTGCTCAATTGTATGAAGATATGATTTCTTTGCTCTCTATGGATAACCATACCAAAAATTCCTATAAAAGTCTATTTGCATTATTCAATTCTTTAGATGCACTTGTTCAAAGATGGGAGGGGAAGGATATTCCCTTTATCTTGAAAAAAAAATTGCCCTGTGGGCAGTCCTTCATAGCGGTGGCTCTTGAGCAGCAGAAAGGCTATAGTTGAGGGTGTAATTTATACTTTTTCCTTACTTTTATCTATGAGATTAGGGTTCGTAGTCAAGAAAAAAAATCACTACAATAACAAAACTCAAAAGTCGATCACTACACCTAGCATATATAGTCTGATGCAGAGGCTGAAGCATTCAAGTATATTCCCTTCTCTAAAAAGTACTGTAAAAACTAGTCTACCAAACCTTGTGTGCAACAGTTATTATGATATAACGACTCGAATCTGACGGATGCATTTCGTCAAAGTCTGAATAGCATCTAAGTTATTTTTCTTTTGTTTTGATTTACTATATTTGCAAAGAATTCCACGGAGCAGAACAGAGCAACCAACCTGCCGGAGCAGAGGAGGCAAAGAGAAACTGCAGGAGCGGGAGGCGCCGGCGCCGTGCGTACCTATGATGTCGGCGAGGTTGTAGGCGTTGGTGTAGCGGCCGGTCCGCGGGGAGACGGAGAACGGAAGATCGACGCCGCTGGGGGCCACCGCCCTGACCGCCGGCGGCGGCAGGAAGTTGTTGTTGCCGGCGTCCACGAGCGAGTCCCCGAACACGTACATCGCCGGGACCGGCCGGCGGCCACGGCGGAGGGTGCCCCCGGTGCGGAACGCATCCTCGGCGGTCGCCGACGAGCATAGCACGGCAGCTGCTGCTGCTGCCGCCAGTACCAGCAGAGCCCGAGCGCCGGCGGTGACGACGACGGCCATCGCCGAGCCGGCAGCTGCCGGGTTAGTGTTTTTTAGTAGGGTAGTGGGCTTTTAATTATGGATTAATTGATGAACTGACACTGACAGCCGCAACGTTTATCATGGGTGGCCCAAAAAAAATCGTATATCGTGGGTTGCAGTGTTCCATACGGTTTCTGTGGCGTTGGAGTGGCGACTTGAGTAACTGGAGAGTTTCACCAAGAAAAGATTGTGCAGGCAACACTCGATCATTGGTGCAATGAGCGTGAAAAATCTGGGTTGTTGCGGTTCTAGAAAAAAATTGGAGAACCTATTCAACATTTGGGGAGGTCTGGGAGTGGAGCATGCAGTTTCCTATTTTTCCTACGAGATTTTTTCACATGCTTGAAATTTTTATCAGCCGTTGATGGGTCAGGATCTGATGGTTACCAGATCAAAAGAACCGGTTAAAAGGAACTAGGAAGCAATTGAAAAGAACTGAATATGCTTTTCCTATAGTGCACCCCAGTTGCCAGGTTTCAGATGATGAAAACAAGTCCATGGATTTCTATGCCACAGTGCTTTACATCATCCAACCCAAATGTGTAGATACATCTTTCAGGCCTTTGGATTTTGGAACACGACAACTTTATGACCATCACTCTGTTCAACAGAAAAGCATTCACTCTCATTGGATGTGAAAGGTTTACAATACACCATGTAGTCCAAATGAAAGAACATCTCTTACAACTAAACTTTTTTTAACCTATGACATTGCTTCAGGGAAAGCAAATGGAGTGGACCAGTACCAGCAAGCTAGANACCCGATGGACGGTTCCCCATTTCCCCGACTGCTAAAACTTCGCTTCAGCGAATGGCTGAAACCAATGGTGCAACATGCCAACATGGTGCCACAGACTGCACCTGATGGGTGTGCTGCATCTCCATTCCATCTCACTGGGTGTATACTGAATACAACATGGGGCTGCACAGGCCACTGGTAATACTGATGAAGTCACATTGGCACCGGTTTGGAGGACATCGACAAATGGAATTGCCTCAGGATCTGACGGTCGATGACTTCTCGACGACAAGGGTAAGGAACAGGAATGAGCCGAAGGAGATGAAGAGGGCCGTGGTCATCAAGATAAGCATGGCCTGCAGCGTGATGCTTGGGCTCAGGAAGAAGACGACTGCGATGGCTCCTGATTGCCACACCTTCAGTTGTGCAAAGGCGGCCTCCTGCATTTGCCATGTCGTCAAAATTGAGTATTCATTGAAGAAAAGTGGTTATGCCAGCAAATAAAGATTTCTCAGATTATACCCTTTAAATATCAATTTAATTGATTCATAAGCCGGCAAATGAGCTCAAACCAGAGTATTCATACCATGTGTATACATGAAACACTAAATAAAAGGGACAAAAAATAAGATTACCTTGACATCTTCGAACAGCAGCCCAACCAGCGCACTTAACTGTGTATTCAAGACACCGTCACCAACACCCCATAGGGCGCCTATCAATAGCGGTATCGCTGCACCAAGCAGTCCAGCCATTGGACTGTTGGCAGGATAAAGATGGGTTAATTATAATAGAGTCACAGCCACAACTGAAGAAAATATATTTCACATATATCATACCTGTAAAAGAGAAGTAACCAGAATAGGACTACAGCCTGAAGAATAGCTCCGACAGATACTATAAATGCTGCTGAATGAAGTCCAGAGGTCAAACGCCCAGCAATCAATGAACACTGCGATGCCAGTCATGTTCCAAAATCAGGTAAACATGCAGTACAGCTTTTTTTTTCTTAAAAGAGTAAGTAGCTTTGGATGGTATGGTTCTAGGTTGCAGATAATTGGACAAGATATGCTTCGGCTGCTAGTGTTACTAGTGCACTTTGCTGATCACTGGCTAACGCAATGGAAACAACAGGGCAAAATGGATAGAGAGTGTAGCATAAAAATGGTACAATGAATGGAAGATATCTGTCAACATTTTCTGGGCAAAAGAAGGATAAAGTAAGTCATTCAACAACCGGGTCATTTTTATTTTACTTACAACTACATCAGCTGCACCATAAATTGCCATGGCTCCACCAACACCACTGATGCCAAGAACAGGTGTCACAATACTCTTTGTGAATACAGCCCTTCAGAAAAAACAAGAGAGCTGTCTTAGAAAAATGCTTCTTATAAGTGAACAACCACGGGTGATGAAAATGACATGGGCTACTTACCATACAAATGCCTGCTGTAAACCTGAATATACAATAAGAGNGGATGGTAAGAAGCATTCTTCGGTCCTTAAGTGGGGCAACAATGTATTTCAACAAAGCTCCAAATGAGGAATGTGTTGGAGCATTATCTTTTTTCTCATCTCTTGTTGAAAGTAAACACATTAATACAATGCCCACAATCATGAAGCCAAGAAACACAGCAAACAGCAGATTTTTTCCCGTGACACTTTCACCTTCCTGAAGCGATATGAGAAACAGAGGATCAAAAAAGATGGCNGTCTCACATGTAACATGCAACGAAATAAAATTAAGAAAATATCAAAGAAAAGATGAGTCGTTGTACTATGCAAAAGTCATGAATCATAACTTAGCTTTAGCTAATAATTATCGTTATCAAGAACATAATGCCAGCTGTAAAAAGAATGGCAGTTTTTAATATTGCAATGTGATGCTAACCTTTCCATTTCTCAGTAGAGCAAGCGAGATCAAATTTCCAATGACCTACATAATTCAAATGCAGTATTAGTCAGAAACAATTGTACTGTGGAGGAGACATACCCAGAGAGAAATAGACACTTCAGTTTAGGGATGAAGAATAAATACTACAATATCTCAGGCATGTTTCGATTAAGAGGAGCTCTTGGACAACTGTACCTGTGTGCTTGCAAACATTCCCCAAAACTCCCCATTGAAGCTCCCTAAAGTTGGACCCTCAGGCAAATTATTTTCTCTTGCATGACTGAGGGCAGCTGATGTAAGGTATGTACCCTGCAGTGCAATAGGTGAGTGAGACAGAAAAAAACAGGATCTTTCAGAAAAAAAAGACAGGCATTTCACAGAAAAGCTAAGCTGTTACCTGCCCAACCCAAATGATCGATGCAGTAAAACCAAGGTAGAGCGAAGCTGGCACCATTGTGTACCTGAAAATTTGGCATTCAAGCTAGCATTACGCAAAAGGTATCATGTTGAATGAACTACAACTTTCAGTGGCATTGTACACAACTGAAACACCCAGTAGATTTGGAAGCACATCAGCTANGTCATCCATGTCCAAACAACATATGTATATCAAAGAAACAGAAACACGTTTCCCTGGTAGATTGTCTGGTACATAACCAGGAGAGAGTCCCCACTGGGCACATGGTGAGAGGCCCGAAAAAGTCATGAACACTAAATTCAGATACACTTTCTTAAGAACCAAGGGACATGAGTGCCAGCTCCCTTCTTGACAGGAGGAAGGCTTCAGACCATGGAAACTGGTAGAAACAAAAGATATATACTACCATGTCCAATTGACATGGCTGAGACCTTCCAATGGTCTGAATTTTGTGCATCCTCCATCAAATAAAAACTATAGCACGCGACCAAACAAGAGTTGGCCAAGTAGGATAGACACTCATCCCTCTAACCCAAATGAACATCGTCACCAAACAAGTCATTTGATCAGAGAGGTTTGTACCATGCATCCAATTCCAATCTAACAGGTCACCACCGCACAAGCAAACCATCTTTCGCATCAGACAAAGTGGGATCAAAGACAGAAGCACACCAGCCAAAAGCCATGTGGCAGTCAAGTCCAGCAGTCGAACTAGAAGGATGCAATTCAACTGTTTTCGGCCTGAAAGAGTTGCTAGGTGTGACACATACATGTCGACTGAATTCCCACTGGTCGGACTTGAACGTAAGCAATTGCTACAGATGTGTCCCAAAGGGCAAAGTCCCAAACTACAAATCACTGGGACAGGGGCAATGGTTAGACTCCTACACACTCTACCCAGCAGCTAAGGCACACACGATCAACACAGGAGTTCATCAAGTACAATCGACAGTAATCTCCAAACCAAACAAAACGCTGCTTAGCTACGCATTTTACCAAACAGGCAGCTCGCCTCCAGCTCCAAACCGCCACGGGATTAGCACAGAGACTGTCTCTACCAGGTATGGCGATCCCAAAGCGCACGCACCATGTGGGGACGAGGTTGGCGAGGATGAAGAGCAAGTAGCCGCTGGTGCCGACGACGAGTGCGCGCTTGGGGCCCATCCGCGTGACGACGGGCGACGCGGCCACGGAGAAGAGCGTGAAGGAGGTGTAGAGGATCCCCATGGAGACGGTGCCCAGGTAGTCCTCCTGCACCGCGACGCCACACACACACACACCGATGAGAACGACCCGCGGCTGATGGGGAGCAAAGGAAACAGGGGGAGGAGGATCGCGCGCGCACGGTGTTGACGGAGGTCTCGAGGTTCTGCGCGGCGCTGTAGGCGGAGAAGACGAAGAGGAAGGCCGCGGAGAGGACGTGCGCGTCGGCGGCGTGGCTCCAGCCTCCCGCCGCCGGCGCAGTCGCGGCGAGGAGCGGCGAGGCCGCAGCCTCCTCGTCGCGGCTCGCGTCCATGGCTGCCGGCCTGCGGGGTCGAGGCGTAGGGTACGAGAGTCGAGAGGTCGAGAGTGCCGCCGCGCAGTGAAGTGACGGGGAAAAGCTTCTAGAAGCTCTTATAGCCAGGGTCGGGGGACTCGAGGTGGGAGGAGAGGAGAGGTCCGTCCAGCCCGGTGGTGGCCGGCGCGGGAGCGGAGGAGANCGAGACGAGGCAGGCGGGCGCCCGGGCTGTGGGGCCCGCAGTGCAGTGGCTCACTGGCTTGTCCGTAGCGGCTCGCTCGCTGATGATGATTTCCTGCGCCGTTTGTCCGCGTGTCCTTGGAATTTTCTTCCTCCAGAACGGCAAAGGTTTCCAAGAGAGTGTTTAGGGCAAGTACAACGGNTGTAGACGGCAGCTGTCTCTTCGGCACAACAGACAGCTTGAACAGACAACTTGTACAATGGGCTGTCTGTTTGGCTGTCTGCAGGATGTTTAATGCATCCATTGACACACAAATCATGAGGGATCCAGTGCATACTTGAACTTTGTAGCTATTTTGTTGCATACATGGTGCTATCTTTCTTCCTTTTATTTTTTTCATCTCTTTTTAAAAAAAATCTTTTTCCACTACTTTTTTTTCTTCTTTAATCTTTTACCCACCGGCCACCGCACCAGNCATATCGCATATTCCATCTCTCGATCCTTCTCATTCTCGCTCGATCTCTGCTGAAACGCATCTCTCCCCTCCCTCGCTCTCTCCGTCCTGGCCTCGCACGAACCCGGCGGTGCTGCTCCCTGCCGGCAGCGCTGCTCCACTGTCGAGCTGCTAGCTACTCCCGGCTCTGCTTCCTCCCGGCGGCGTGCTGCNATCCTCCCGGCGGTGAGCTGCTCGGAGGACCGCGACGAGGGGCGCGAGGAGGAGGCGGCGGCGGGCCTCCTCCTCCCGGCGGCGAGCTGCTCGGAGGACCGCGACAAGGGGCGCGAGGAGGCGGCGGCCGCGGGCGGCGACGAGGCCTCGGCGCTGCTGCTCGATATGTCTCGATCTCTCTCGTTCTCTCCCTACTTTCTCATTCTTGGTGCTGGATTTGATGTTCTTGGCTGGATTTGATGTTCTTGATGCTGGATGTGATGTTCTTGGGCTGGATTTGTTCTTCTTCNCGCTGATCTCGATTTGGCGCGAACCGGGAGCGGCAAAGCAGTCTTTCCCGCGCGCGCAAGGGATCACCGCAGCCGCCGTCTCCCCGCAACGGCTGCTGCAACGCGCGCCGAGTCGTCGCTCGGGCCTTGGAGCACGAGCTCCGCTCGTAGACGAACAAGACGACGGCAAAGCCTCGACGCCCGCGCGTGGGGGGGGTTTCTGCATATTTTCGTTGCATGGCGACGGCAATCAACGGGCCGTTGTACGTGCCCTT
>JAZFNS010020001.1:16034735-16046377 GCA_037127165.1 Alloteropsis angusta | reverse complement strand
ACGAATCTCAAACACTGGAAGATTTGAGGTCAAAAAATCTACCGGAAGATAGATAGGATTCCCGCAGAACAACGGATCGTGGTCGGGCTGAGCAAGGCCCAAGAGAGGGTTTGAGCCCACATGATAGTACCTGGCCCAAAATACTAGGAATAAACCTGTAACAAAAATGCTTGGGCCTCACACGGAAGCTAGATGGCTGATCGCTTGGGCTTGTTGGCCTCTGGCTAGCTCCACAGAATAAACCGGGCCGTATTTAATTCCTTGGGCCAGGCCAAGTACCCCACCCTGCCGGCCCATTATCCACCGTCCCTGTTCCGCTTTGGCTCGTCCCATGTTCATCTTCTCCACTCCACTCCACACTCGACCGCTCCAGCAAGGCCGAGTCGCCGACACCCGAGCCGCGCTGGATCTCCCCTCCCCCTCCTCCCCGCTGTCCACTGCGCCCGCTTGCCTCTTCCTCCTCCCGGCGCCGCCGCCTCATCTCCTTCCCGCGTGCACTGGATCCCCCACTCGCCCTCCCCGCTGTTGTGTTCCCGCCGCCTGCCAGCGCGAGAGCCAGAGCCGCCGACGCCGCCTCCTGGCCAGCCGCCGCGCCGGAGCTCCCCCTCCCCGCCGCCCGCCACAGCATCGGGATCCAAATCGGAGCGGCAGATCACGCGAGGGAGGTGGGTCTCTGCGCCGCGGTGTGGCTGGGGGCAGCTGACACTGCTGTTGGGTGGCGCTCCGCCTCTGCTCCCCACGCGGCCTGTTCCCCCGTCTCGCGTCTCACCAGCCCGCTCGCCACCGCCTCCCGGAGTGAGGTGAGATTTCTGCTTCTTCCTTTTCGATGGACTCAGTTCGTCATCGATTTGTGTTGCAGTTACTAGTCATGCCAGTCCTGGATCTGTCAGTCAGTGGAGTAGTAGTAGTAGTAGTCATGCTAGTGCTGGATCTGTTACTGGAGTAGTCGCAGACTTCCCGTAGTTGAATGCTTGAGCTGGATCGCTCGCAGTGTGCTTGAATCTAAGTGACCCCAGTACCACTGGTACTTAGATGTGATTCCACCTGCAGGCACCTTGCCCTCTTATGGCATTGTTGATTTTTGCTACAGTTTCTGGTTCATGGTTTTTGTTCATGTTTTATGCCCTGATGTTTTAGTCTTCCGTGTGTATTTTCTAGCCTGGATCGCTTACTGTGTGCTTCAATTTAAGTAATGCATGCACCGCTGCTATGTAAATGTGATTCCACCTGTAGGCATCTTGCCCTCTTAGAGCATTTTAGGTTCCCTAATGTTACTTTCAGTTGCCAGAATTGCATGTTTCATGCTTGTCTCTAACGTTTCTGGTGCATGATTTATGTTCATGTCTCATGCCCTCATGTTTTAGTCTTCCTTATCTACATTCTAGCCTGTACCATTTGGGCCCAGATCATGTATGCTTCCAGAGTGTTTATATCACCAGTATGAGCATCCGAGCTTGTTCTGGTCCTTAGCAAACAGCACCAACCAATTGTTTCTTTATTTTTGGCAGAACAAATGTATAGCAAGACCTAAATGGCGGCGGTGACTGACGTTCAGATGAGTCCAGTTGTGCTAGCAGTAGTAGGCATTGCATTTTTCAGCTTGCAGTTCCTGCGAACTCATGGAAGCGAACTGTTTCTGAGCTGTGGCTCAAATGGCACAATTGATGCTGATGGGCGCAGATGGATCGGCGACATGGCCACTGTGGGGAATTTTACCCTGAGCAGCCCTGGGCTTGCTGAACCACTGGCTGGAAAGAGCAATTCCAATGAAATGTTGGGACCGGTTTACAGTTCTGCCCGTTTCTTTAATTCGGCGACTTGGTACACCATTAGTGTGCTGCCAGGAAGTTACTGTGTCAGATTGCATTTCTTTCCTTCAACATTTGGGAATTTCAGTGCAAACAATTCTTTGTTTGATGTCACTGCAAATGATTTCAAGCTTGTTTCAAAATTCAATGTGTCAGAGGAGATTGTCTGGAGAAATTCTGCAAGCAATTCAGTCATCAATGCAGTTGTCAAGGAGTATTTTCTTCTGGTTGGTGGTACTGGCCTGCAGATTGAGTTTGATCCAAGCCCTGGGTCATTTGCCTTCGTAAATGCAATCGAGGTCATGCTCACCCCAGATAATTTGTTCAATGATACAGTGAAAAAGGTTGGCAGTGCAGGCATGCAGCTTCTTCTTGGCTTGAGCAACAGAAGTGTTGAGACAATGTACCGGCTGAACATTGGAGGTCCGGCACTTAAATCGGCCAGTGATCAGTATCTCTATAGACCATGGTACACTGATGAAGCATTTATGTTTTCTACAAATGCTGCTCAGACAGTTTCCAATGCTTCAAGCATAGTGTATGTCTCAAGCAACGATTCCTCAATTGCCCCGATTGATGTCTACGAGACTGCAAGAATCATGGGCAATAACATGGTTGTGGACAGGCGGTTCAATGTGTCTTGGCGATTCTATGTCCACCCAAACTTTGATTACTTAGTCCGCCTTCATTTCTGTGAGCTTGTCTATGACAAGCCCAGCCAGAGGATCTTCAAGATCTACATCAATAACAAGACTGCTGCGGATAGCTATGATGTGTATGCCATGGCTGGGGGAATTAACAAAGCATATCATGATGACTTCTTTGACAACTTGACACAGCAGTCAGATACACTTTGGCTTCAGCTAGGCCCCGATTCCATGGCCAGTGCTTCAGATGCTCTTCTCAATGGTTTGGAGATATTCAAGCTCAGCAGGAATGGCAACCTCGCTTATGTGCTTGGTCATATTGACATGGGCAGCCAAAGGGATTCTTCGAAAGGCGAAAAGAGGAAAGAGTTGTGGGAAGAAATTGGCATTGGTGCAGCATCTTTAGTGGCAATTACAAGTGTTGTTCTGGTCTCATGGTGTTATGTAAAAAAGAAACGGAAAGCTGTCAAGAAGGAGGCCCCTCCCGGCTGGCATCCGCTGGTTCTCCATGAGGCTATGAAAAGCACTACAGATGCCCGTGCAGCCAGTAAACCGTCCTTGACACGAAATACCTCTTCCATTGGTCATAGGATGGGAAGAAGGTTCAGCATTGCAGAGATTAGGGCTGCCACGAAGAACTTCGATGAGTCCTTAGTCATTGGTACTGGTGGATTTGGTAGGGTCTACAAAGGTGAGATCGATGAGGGCACTACAGTGGCGATCAAACGGGCTAATACATTGTGTGGTCAGGGTCTGAAAGAATTCGAAACAGAGATTGAGATGCTCTCCAAGCTTAGGCATCGGCACCTTGTTGCGATGATTGGCTACTGCGAAGAGCAGAAAGAGATGATTCTGGTATATGAATACATGGCTAAGGGGACACTGAGAAGTCATCTCTATGGGAGTGGCCTCCCTCCTCTGACATGGAAGCAACGGATTGATGCGTGCATTGGTGCAGCCCGTGGGCTTCACTACCTTCACACAGGAGCAGACCGAGGTATAATCCACCGGGATGTAAAGACTACTAACATTCTGTTGGATGAAAACTTTGTTGCAAAAATAGCAGATTTTGGGTTGTCAAAAACCGGACCAACACTTGACCAGACCCATGTTAGTACTNGCGGTCAGGGGAAGTTTTGGATACCTAGATCCTGAGTACTTTCGGAGGCAGCAACTCACACAAAAATCTGATGTATATTCTTTTGGAGTGGTGCTCTTTGAAGTTGCTTGTNGCAAGGCCAGTGATAGACCCCACATTGCCAAAGGATCAAATCAACTTGGCCGAATGGGCTATGAGGTGGCAGCGCCAGCGCTCGCTGGAAGCTATCATGGATCCTAGGCTGGATGGTGATTTTTCATCAGAATCCTTGAAGAAGTTTGGCGAGATCGCGGAGAAATGTCTTGCTGATGATGGCAGAAGCAGACCATCAATGGGTGAGGTCCTGTGGCATCTTGAGTATGTGCTGCAGCTCCATGAAGCTTACAAACGCAATGTAGATTCCGAATCGTTTGGAAGCGGTGAATTGGGATTCGCTGACCTATCCTTTAGCCTTCCTCACATCAGGGAGGGGGAAGAGGAGAGTCACTCAAAGCCATCAAGTATCAGAGAGGAACCAGACACATGAGAATTTCTGACTTCTGCAAACCCACTAAAAAAACTTGCTTTGTAGACATGGTCTTGATGTAAAGTTGTGTTATATTGTACTCTTTAGTTTTTTTAGCTGTGTCAATTGCTTATTCTTTTGGGCATTCTCCTACCTAATAAGTGTAGAATAATAGGGTTTCTTTTGTGTACATTACCAAACCGGAAAAAAGACACAGAAGTGTCAATTTTTTCCTTGATCTGTATGACCACTGTCCATGTACTTCTGTCTGTGCGACATGTATAAATGACACTGATTATTATAATTTGTATTTGAACTTGCGGAATGCATTGTTTACCTAGCTCCTTTGTGTCAAATGCTGTTTCTTTTCATGTGTTTTCTTGAATTCAACTGACAGCCTTGATAAGGTGAAATTGAAATCTTCAGTTGATCTACTACCCTTGTTCGTTTTAATAAACCACCAAATCCACCATTACCAGCTCTCCAGATGACCCTCCTTGAGTAAGCAACTCCTTTCAGAATACTTCTCCATCCATATGATATTCCATGAAGTTGCTGATGCTTGGTGCTGCTTCCATTTACATCTAGATCTAGCAAGGCTGTAAGATAAGCGGCATACCATCTGGACCTGGAGCCTTAAGGTCTAAAATCTCTCTTTTATGTAGGTACATTTTCATTTAAGTCATGAACTTTGATTTCATTTTCCTTTTGCAGTCCATTTTCACCATTTTTGTATAGTTCGTGTTGCCGTGTTTTCTAAGTTGCCCGGTTGTTCTTCATAGTAGTATATATGTAGCCATTGTCTTTGTAGCTTGTACTACTTATGCACTCTATGAAATGTAATGGCGTGTTGAATTCTGATAACCAATCAAGATCACTGCACACGACAATCGTAATTCATATGTTTTCAGGCTTTCAGCGATTAACAATTTTTGAAGACTTGTCCGTATTGATCATCTGATGAACAATGTTCAACAAAATCCCTTGACAAGTTGACATAGTAATTCTCTGATTCTATCATGTCTTCATGTTTTATCTTTTCAAGTCCCCCCTGATAACTGAGTTTATATGTGGTAATAATTTCCCAGTACCAGAAATAGCATGCATGTAATGAATGAAACACTTTTACACGGGAGGATGGTGGATGAACAAGCAATGATTCTGTGTAGTGCTACATTACATCTGTTGCCATGGAGTTATATATCTTGGAATTCTTGGAATACAAGGGCCTTCACGGCTTCACCGGCCTAGCGAGGCCAGCAGCGTCACTCGGTCCATCTCATACCCACACACGTCCCCCAACGACGGCTCGCCGGCGGTCGCCACCCTCCTGAACTGCTTCGCCTCGACGTCCACCGTGTAGACGTGAGTGTCCGTGTCATGGCCATTCCTGGCCGTGAAGATGACAAGGCCGCTCTTCTCGCAGAGCCACCGCAGCCTCACCGTGTGCACCCTCATCAGCGCCTGCTTCATCGTCCACCTCCACTTCAACCTCTCGCCCTTCAAGAAGGAGCCGTCGCCGCGGATGTCTCCCTCGCCGCCGTCGGCGTCTCCACCCCAGTAGACCCGTATGGTCTCGCTGTCGGCTTCCACCCGGAGCATCCGCCCGTCC
Organism: Alloteropsis angusta; assembly: GCA_037127165.1. NCBI lineage: Eukaryota > Viridiplantae > Streptophyta > Magnoliopsida > Poales > Poaceae > Alloteropsis > Alloteropsis angusta. The sequence goes on along the minus strand of JAZFNS010020001.1, from coordinate 16,040,706 downwards.
GGCATCACTCCCAGCAGCCGCTCCGCCTTCATCGTTTGGCTCGAGGGGCGGTGCCGCGCGGCCGGGTAGAAGCCGGCCACGGTGTTCCGCGGCCGTGTCTGTGCCTTGCCGGAGTTCTTGGCCGCCGCCGACGCCGCCTGCGATAGGGAGTCGAGCCGCAGGGCCACCGCGAGGCGAGGCCAGAAGATGACCCCGTGGCGCACGACGGCCGCGTGCGGTCCGGCGGCCAGCTGGCTCCTGCCGATCCTGGCGCCGGTCACCACGGTTTCCGGCCCCCAGCTACCCGCGTCGGAGGAGTAGCACCGGAGCGCCGTGAAGCTGCGGCGGTTGTAGAGGAGGAGCACGCGGTAGGAAGCGTACGCGCGCCGGTCGCTGCCGTGCTCTTCGGCCGCGGTGATCACCGTGCACGCGTAGGGCCCGGTGGGGCTGTCCTTGCCGCGCAGAGCCGGGAGGACGTCGACGCCGCCGCCGGTCACCGGGTTGCAGACGCCGAGCCTGACGGCGTGGGTGACCCTGGAGTTCGCGCGGCGGCGGAGGTCCAGGACGAGGCGGCCGTTGCGGGACGCCACCACGCGGGAGGCCCGGCCCACGAGCGCGGCGAACGAGGCCTGGAGGCGCGAGGCGGCGGCGGACAGCGGCACGAACCGCGGCTGCTCGGCGGCGCTCCGAGAGTGGAAGAAGCCAAGCGCGAGGGTCGGGACGAAGGGGTCCGAGCGCGGTGGCGCGAGGCGGCAGATGAAGGCGGCGTCGGCGGAGACGAGGCGGCGCCAGCGCCTGCACGTGGCCGCGCAGCGGACGAGGTCGGCGGTCGTGGCCGCGAGGGCCGAGAAGACGAGGAGCAGGCTCTCGTCGTCGAGTGGCAGCCCATCGTCATCTGCCGCCGCCGCCGCGCCGCCGCGACTCTCGCGCTTGAACGACGGGTCGCCGAGCCGCACGGACAGCCGGCGGCTGGCACGCACGGCGCGTGGGGACTTCGCGGCGGTTGCGGTGGCGGTGGCGGCGGTTGTCCGACGGCGCGCTCCTCTCCGTGGCGGCGGCATGGTCGGTGGCGTAGCAGCAAGGGGGTGGGCAGCGAAGGATCGAGCGGCGCTGGATTGGCGAGGAAAAAAGAAGTGTTCTTGGATCGGATCCGCGTGGCCTGGTTGACCAAAAAGTTCACGGTTCGGATTGGTTCTTCCAACGAATTTCCATCCCCGGCCGCTTGTTTTCGATTCCGTTGGGACGAGGAGTCGGGCTTGCTACCGATTGATGAATCGGGTCTTGTGATCAAGGATTTACGGAAGCGCACTCTTGATGCAGATGTAAAGGCGTAAAGCGAGACATTGGTTTTGTTATTCGCAAGTATGGTCATGGACATATTTAATGGTCTCGAATGGAAGTTTGTAGAAAACGTTCTTTTTGATCTTCGTTATTTGTTGACAAAAAAAGGAGATAACCCAACATATTTTAATCCCTACTATTTTGACATGGCCTATTCTAATGGCAGAGACAATACCCAAACTTTGATTGGGAGCCCTCAAGTCCAAAAAAGAGTTATGCTCCACCAACTCTATGTTCATGAGTTCCACTCTACGAACTCTAGGAAAACAAAGATATGACATATCACTGACTAATTGGTTGACTTCAGCTCTAGGAAAAGGAGTATTTGGAAGGAATAGTATGTTTTGCTCTTCGATTTTTTTCACTCGTGCTTTCAGTAACCGTAGATGTTGACCCACCGGACGCGGACGATGAAACATCATATTTGTTGTATCTTTCGATATCGTCGAAGTGAAAGTTGGATCACGGTTAAAACGAGCAAAGTCTTTGTCACCACAGCCATGCCCCCGAATGAAATTATGAAGAACCATGGTGCCATAATAATCATTTTTTGCTCGAACATAGAGTAGGGTGGCACATTGTAGAATTCGTCATTTCATTTAACAATCCAAATGATCGCTCAATGACACTCCGGATGGATAAGTGAACGCGATTGAACCTTTATATTGGTGTCCTAAATTCGGTACCTCTATGTAATTCTGGCATATGGTACTTTTCATCCTTGTACGGAGCATTGAGCAAGATACCAAGGGCAATTAGGATATCCAACGTCCACAGCATAGTATTTTCCTACACAGATTAAAAAATCAGTACTCGGTATTATTTTAAACAAATATGGTTGTAATCATGACTAAAAAGATGGTACCTTGTGGAGAATGTGGGAGAATGATTTGGCGACTTTGATTGCATTGTATAGAACACTTGTGTCATGTATAGCTCTCAGCTGTCCCATGGAAACATACGTGAAGCGCATGTCGAAGTCACATATGACTAGAACATTTTGAATAGGTATACCAATTTTGCCAATATATCTCACTTGATCCTTAGGTGAGAGAGAGACTCGAATATGAGTGACATCAAGTGTACCAATGCAATCTTTAAAGTGTGGATAAGCATGTCTGTCATCTCTTATCCTCTTGCGGGTAGTGGGAAACTTTAGATTTTTTTGGTGTAGTGAAATCTCGCGTCATAGCCATCAAAGTATTAAGAACCTCTTCAAATTTTCTACTAATGGTTTCTCCTAAGTGCTTGCATCTATTTTGACCTCTTCTATTTGACTCATTGCCACCACATGTGTATATGAGTGCCTGAATCTATTTTGAACTCTTCTATTTGACTCATTGCCACCACATGTGTATAGGAATATTGTCATATTGTCAGCATCTCTTTTGTGTCCATATGCATAGAAGATTCCAACCCATACCTATGCACCAACATATCATGTAGATCCATAAGTATTTCCGTGCTCATATGAAGCTGTCTATGTCATTCACCTAGAGTATGCAATGTCTCCAAGAGCCATCCCATACCATTGAGCGTCAATGTTCTCGTGGATCTTTAGCAAGGTAAAGATAAGTGTCACTGTCACTTTTAGTTTCCTACAAAAGCGTTTGGAACAAAACAAATAGAGCATACAAAGTACATCACCAAACATGGTTCAACTGACATAGGACACCAAACATGATACAATAAAATAGTTCAAATGACATACATAGTTCAAATGCCACCAAACATGATAAAATAAAATAGTTCAAATGACATAGGATACATAGTTCAACTAACACCAATCATTAAGAAAATGAATTCAAAATCATTAAACAAGTCTAGGTATCAATTGTACTTCCTACTAAGCAAATTAAATCTGATCTCATTTGTCAGAAGGGTCATGAACATTTCCCTTTGATCCTTATTCACAAACCACAAACAACTCAGTGGCAATGTAAATTCATCTGTATCATAGCCTACCCGACAGTCTAAAACAACTTGCATGACTTGTTGGACAGTAACTTCACCAAGTATTTTTAATGTAAAAGATGATGCAGACTCAACAATCTTATTCACTGCCTCTTGAATGACAAGTGTTGTGCCTATTCTAGGTTTTTTAATTTGTCCGGTACACTTTTTGCTCCACTCTTTCATAGAATAATGGAAGGAGAAGGAGCAACCTCCTCGTCCTCATCATTGTTGGTCTCATCTCCAACAACATCATCATTGTTTGTTTCATCCTCACCATCTTCGAGAACATCATAAACATGATCTGGAGGTATGATGGGGTTGGAACTCAAATGATTCCAATGATCCGATTCATCATTAGTGATGTCACCAAATATAATTCTCATATCTTCCTCATTTTTGAATGGTCCTTTCTTAAACTTGCCACTTCCTGGAATATCCTGTAATGTTAACAAAATAATTAAGAGATGAATCATTGCTACTAAATATAATTAAGAGATAAATCATTGCTAACAATAATTGTCAGATTCTCACCTTCTTTGTCTTAGACCACCACTCGTCATCCATGTCAATCTCACAAAGGGAATTTTGTCCTAATCCAGCTGACTTCAATACTCTTAGCCATGCCACTAAATCAGGTTTAGTTTATCCCACTTGTTCTTCAATTGCGTCTTGGTAACATGAATTCCTGGTATTTAATAAAAGCTTTCTGCCACCTCATCATAGCTTACTAAGTTCAAGTGGGTGTTCATCGTATTGCCCTTCTTAACCTGTTTAGCAAATAATGAAAATGTATTGAAAGATTTGTGTCATCCCAATCTATTTTATGACCCTACCATGATATTAAATTAACATTTCAATCATTGGCACTGCTACTTTTTTGGATCATTGAGACAATGGTAATGAAATTACATTAATTCTCAATTTGCAAGACATTGAAAAAATGGTAAAAAAACATTTTGTACCTACCGAATCTCTCGCTTTATTTTTTCATGCAACACATTTCTTAGATTGTGCATAACCTTCACCAACAGCGGGCACTCCATGGCCATCTTCTTCTTGCACATCTCCAGCCTCCTGTCCAATGGCCTGGCCCTCCATTCCATCTCCATGGCCGCCCTGGCCAGCATGCGGCCTCCCTAGCCAGTCCCCCCGGCTGCCCTGGCCAAGGTGACGGCCACCCGCGCCTGGCCCCCGGCCACAAGGTCGGCCAGTGCCGCAGACGCCTTGGGCACTAGGTCGGCCACGCGCAGTGACCTAGCTGCCCTCACCAGCAGTTGGATCGGTCATGGCCAGGGGAACGAATGGGGTTCCAACCCCTGAGGAAGGAGCAGGGGCTGTAGAGGCCATGGATTTGATGAAAAATGTGAGAGACAACGAAGAAGAAATTAAAGGGGATAAGAAGGAATTAGGGCGCAATACTTATATCTGAAGGAAGAGCATCATCTTAGGGATCCATTTCTCAAAAGAGAGGAGGCCGCCGATGAGATCCCAGGGTGGCGGCGCCCTAGGATTTGGGGTGGCTTCGGCGCAGAGGGAGAAGACAATGCGGCTAGGGGCGTGCTGAGGAAGAAAGGGGAGGGGGCGATTGGTCTTCCTTTTCACGAAGGGGTACATTTGCGTAACTAGTGGCATTGGTGAGTAATTACTACACAACTCCAAGAACGCTTGTAACTAGGGATTTTAGAGCATCCCTTGAGGTGCTCCAGGAAAAACATGGAGTTGGTTCCCAACTCCAGGTTTTTTCATGGAGTTTCTGGATCTGGAGTTTTTGGAGTTAGACGTGTTTGATAGCGAGTTCGTGGAGCGGAGCTACAGAAGTTGGAGCAGAGCTATCCCAAACACACCCTTAAGGGGCTTTTTGTTTCTCCTTCATCTTCACATATTCTTCCTCTTTTCTTGGGTTTTTTTTGCTCTCTTTTCCTCCTCCTCTTCCATAGGTTTCAAGGGAGTTTTGAGCAGGGTGGGGCTAGAGGCCCCCTTTAGCTCCTCTCGTAGATAGAGATGAGGATTGATGGAACTAGGCGCACACCGTGACGGGATCTCCATGGACGATCAGGGTCGTCTAGAGGCCAATGAGGGCAATGCGTAGTGCCAAGATCCCTCTGACGGCCCCTCTTTTTAGGATGACGAGAGGACAAGAGGAGGTGAGAATAATGGAGTTGTAAGAAAACAATCATACAAAATAATACTCTCTTTGTATTGAGATATTTTTTACTGTTGATTTTTTTAAAAGTGTGAGATTTCGTCTAATTTAAGTTTTCTATGCAAATTTACAATAAGGATAATCACACTTATAATAGTAAATATAATGACAAAGTAAATCACAAACAAAATAAATGGTATATACATAATATTTTAAATAAAAATGAATGGTCAAAATCGTGATTGAGGACAAATATTTCTATACTGATGCAACGATACTCTTAGCCAATTTACTTCATCAAACCTGCCAATTAAACAAACAATGATCACATAGAGCCGCAATTCGCCGTCTGGAAGGATAGGACGCCGCACGCCTTGGCCGAGGTCTCCTAGAGCAGGTGCCATGTCCAACAGGCAACCATGGACCAGTGGCGGAGCTTAGGTAAGGCCAAGGTGGGCCATGGCCTCCCTGCCAAACAAAACTCCCATTGATTAAACAGTGATTTTAGCAATGTTTATTGGTTTTACAGCTCAATTAACATAGTCTGGCCTG
>JAZFNS010020001.1:16007513-16018530 GCA_037127165.1 Alloteropsis angusta | reverse complement strand
GTTTCCCTTATTGGATATTGCAAGGACAAAAAACATCTTGCCCTTGTCTATGAATACATGCATGGTGGAAATCTAGATGACCGTCTAAGAGGTATGGAACACCACAAAGAAAAAATAGCCACTTTTAGGTTCTGAGTTACCACAAAATACCCTTTAGCTCATTAGTGAGCTTCAGGTTTCTATTTCGGCTTTGCCAAACACACATCCATCCTTTCTTCAGAACATATCGAGCAAAATAAAACAATCTTAATTATACGGATATTTGGTTTTTTATGGTTTTAAGCTCGTTTGATTGCACTATATCAAGGTTATTATCGGTTGTTCTTACTGGAGTAACTAAGTGCCTACTTCTTCTACCAAGGCACAATTTTGAGTTACAATAATTGAGTAGCTTATACACATTTTTGTCCAATTTCACCAATGACTCCATGCTATTCTTTTATCATGCCTTTGTTTTTTTGGCTATTTCCAATTTCACCAATAGCAAATAACCTGTGAACATCCATCCCAGGTGAGGCCTCTGCTGCTACTCCCCTCACTTGGAATCAACGTCTCAAGATTGCTCTCGACGCTGCCCATGGTTTGTAGACTGTACACTTGAATTAATAAGTAATAATGTGGTCATGGTTTATAGAATGTACTAACCAGCTTATTATACCAACTAAATCGTCTCACTCATTATCTCATTGACAAGTTTATCTAGCCTCTACATATTAGTTAATGCTTAACTAATTGTAACCTAATCACTGGATCATTCACATGAATGCAGGATTGGAATACTTACACAAGGCATGCCAACCGCCACTGATCCATAGGGATGTAAAGACAACGAATATTCTTCTAACTGCTGAACTTGAGGCAAAGATATCTGATTTTGGGCTCACAAAGGTGTTTGCCGATGAGTTCAAGACCCACATCACAACCCAACCAGCAGGTACCCTGGGCTATCTGGACCCTGAATATTATAACACATCCCGACTCAGTGAGAAGAGCGATGTGTACAGCTTCGGAGTTGTGCGCTGGAGCTCATCACAGGCCAGCCACCAGCAGTCCCTGTTACTGCCACAGAGAGCATTCACATTGCGCTTTGGGTGCGCCAGAAGCTCTCGATGGGTAACATTGAGAGCATCGCTGACCTGAAGATGGGAGAGGAGTATGATGTCAACTCTGTCTGGAAAGTTGCAGAATTGGCACTGCAATGCAAAGAGCGGCCATCACGGGAACGTCCAACAATGACTGACGTTGTGGTGGAGCTCAAGGAATGCATGGAGCTGGATGTGCTGCACGCAATGGGATATTACAGCTCAGCGCCGAGCAGCACAATCAATCTCAGTGCAGCAAGTGTTGACTTGCAGGGTGATGCACAAGAAAGTGATGCAAGGCAGGAAACTGTGCCTGAGCTGGAACAGTCAGGCAATACATCATCAACTCAAGTAGGTCCTGCACCAAGATGATATCAATCAATTAATTTGTATGGTTAATGGTCAAAGATTTCAAGGAGTAAATCAAAGACGCGTCAGTAAATTGTATTTGATCATGTTAGTTGAGGTGTTAGATCAAGTGACTAATTGCACAACACTCTACTTATAAATGTTGTATAGTTATGATAGAAAGAAACTGGTGAAGATGTAATTCCCAGGGGCTAGATATATATGCAGCAGAAGAGGAAAAAAACACACCAAAATCATCCCTAACTAGCTTTATACCTACAATGCTGCCAAAAAATTGCGGTGCCTCAATATTACTGACTCCATACAACAAACAACTGATCTGATAATATATATGGCCCCATAGAGATTGATTCTGTTAAGATGAAGAAAGCCCTGGCCATTAGCCAAATTATCTTAAACAAGCGACCTCTGTGAGCCGACACTAATCAATATAGTTGGACCTAATAGTCAAGCTGAGATTCCTTAAGAAAAAGCAAGCTAATAACCGTACGATCGACGTGACTGATGAAGGAATATCATAGAGAGCTATCGATTCAACGCACCAGGGATCGAATCGTCCTGCTCGCATCACAGCAGCGTCGTATTCGTATGATTATGAAGCAACAGTTGGGAACTTTTACCTGTTAATTCTTCGCAAAGGTTAAGCCGCGACGGAGGCGCGGTGGATATCTCTGAGACGGGTAAGTTCAGGGCTCACCGGCGGCGGTGCTGCACGAGATCGGGGCGACGGAAGTAGGTGACGGGGAGGCCTACCGCCTACCCCCGTCCCCATGGAGGCGCGGACGGCGGACGAGCGCCGGCGGCGGCGACGAGCCTACCTGGCACAGAACAACGACGGATCGTGGTCGGGCTGAGCAAGGCCCAAGAGAGGGTTTGAGCCCACATGATAGTACTTGGCCCAAAATACTAAACATGTAACAAAAGTGCTTGGGCCTCACACAGAAGCTAGATGGCTGATCGCTTGGGCCTGTTGGCCCGCTGGCTAGCTCCACTGAATAAACCGGGCCGTATTTAATTCCTTGGGCCAGGCCAAGTACCCCGCCCGCCGGCCCATCAGTCCATTATCCACCGTCCCTGTCCCGCTTTGGCTCGTCCCATGTTCATCTTCTCCACTCCACTCCACACTCGACCGCTCCCGCAGGGAGAGACGCCACGCCGAGTCGCCGACACCCAGCCCAGCCGCGCTGGATCTCCCCTCCCCCTCCTCCTCCCCCGCTTGCCTCTTCCTCCTCCCGGCGCCGCCGCCTCCTCTCCTCCCCTTCCCGCGTGCACTGGATCCCCCACTCGCCCTCCCCGCTGTTCTGTTCCCGCCCCCTGCCAGCGCGAGAGCCAGAGCCGCCGACGCCGTGTCCGCGCCGGAGCTGCCCCTCTCCGCCGCCCACCACAGCGTTGGCCTCGTCGCGGGATCCGAATCGGGACTGCAGATCACGCGGGGGAGGTGGGTCTCTGCGCCGCGGTGTGGCTGGGGGCAGCTGACACTGCTGTAGGGTGGTGCTCCGCCTCTGCTCCCCACGCGGCCTGTTCCCCCCGTCTCGCGTCTCACCAGCCCGCTCGCCACCGCCTCCCGGAGTGAGGTGAGATTTCTGCTTCTTCCTTTTCGATGGACTCAGTTCGTCATCGATTTGTGTTGTAGTCACTAGTCATGCCAGTCCTGGATCTGTCAGTGGAGTAGTAGTAGTCATTCTAGTCCTGGATCTGTTACTGGAGTAGTCGCAGTACTTCCCGTAGTTGAATGCTTGAGCTGGATCGCTTGCAGTGTGCTCGAATCTAAGTAATGCGAGCACCACGGGTACTTAGATGTGATTCCACCTGCAGACACCTTGCCCTCTTAGAGCATTGTAGGTGCACTGATGTTACTTTCAGTTTGCGAGAATTGGATGTTTCATGCTTGTTGCTACAGCTTCTGGTGCATGGTTTTTGTTCATGTCTGATGCCCTGATGTTTCCGTCTTCCTTATGTACATTCTAGCATGTATCATTTGGGCCCAAATCATGTATATTTCCAGTGTGTTTATATCATCAGTATTAGCATCTGAGCTTGTTCTGGTCCTTGCAAACAGAACCAACCAATTGTTTCTTTATTTTTGGCAGAACAAATGTGTAGCAAGACCTAAATGGCGGCAGTGGCTGATGTTCAGATGAGTCCAGTTGTGCTAGCAGTAGTAGGCATTGCATTTTTCAGCTTGCAGTTCCTGCGAACTCATGGAAGTGAACTGTTTCTGAGCTGTGGCTCAAATGGCACAATTGATGCTGATGGGCGCAGATGGATCGGCGACATGGCCCCTGGGGGGAATTTTACCCTGAGCAGCCCTGGGCTTGCTGAACCACTGGCTGGAAAGAGCAATTCCAATGAAATCTTGGGACCGGTTTACAGTTCTGCCCGTTTCTTTAATTCGGCGACTTGGTACACCATTAGTGTGCTGCCAGGAAGTTACTGTGTCAGATTGCATTTCTTTCCTTCTACATTTGGGAATTTCAGTGCAAACAATTCTTTGTTTGATGTCACTGCAAATGATTTCAAGCTTGTTTCAAAATTCAATGTGTCAGAGGAGATTGTCTGGAGAAACTCTGCAAGCAATTCAGTCATCAACGCAGTTGTCAAGGAGTACTTTCTTCTGGTTGGTGCTACTGGCCTGCAGATTGAGTTTGATCCAAGCCCCGGGTCATTTGCCTTCGTAAATGCAATCGAGGTCATGCTCACCCCAGATAATTTGTTCAATGATACAGTGAAAAAAGTTGGCAGTGCAGGCATGCAGCTTCTTCTTGGCTTGAGCAACAGAAGTGTTGAGACAATGTACCGGCTGAACATTGGAGGTCCGGCACTTAAATCGGCCAGTGATCAGTATCTCTATAGACCATGGTACACTGATGAAGCATTTATGTTTTCTACAAATGCTGCTCAGACAGTTTCCAATGCTTCAAGCATAATGTATGTCTCAAGCAACGATTCCTCAATTGCCCCGATTGATGTCTACGAGACTGCAAGAATCATGGGCAATAACATGGTTGTGGACAGGCGGTTCAATGTGTCTTGGCGATTCTATGTCCACCCAAACTTTGATTACTTAGTCCGCCTTCATTTCTGTGAGCTTGTCTATGACAAGCCCAGCCAGAGGATCTTCAAGATTTACATCAATAACAAGACTGCTGCCGATAGCTATGATGTGTATGCCATGGCTGGGGGAATTAACAAAGCATACCATGATGACTTCTTTGACAACTTGACACAGCAGTCAGATACACTTTGGCTTCAGCTAGGCCCCGATTCTATGGCCAGTGCTTCAGATGCTCTTCTCAATGGTTTGGAGATATTCAAGCTCAGCAGGAATGGCAACCTCGCTTATGTGCTTGGTCATATTGACATGGGCAGCCAAAGGGATTCTTCAAAAGGGGAAAAGAGGAAAGAGTTATGGGAAGAAATTGGCATTGGTGCAGCATCTTTAGTGGCAATTACAAGTGTTGTTCTGGTCTCATGGTGTTATGTAAAAAAGAAACGGAAAGCTGTCAAGAAGGAGGCCCCTCCCGGCTGGCATCCGCTGGTTCTCCATGAGGCTATGAAAAGCACTACAGATGTTCGTGCAACCAGTAAATCGTCCTTGACACGAAATACCTCTTCCATTGGTCATAGGATGGGAAGAAGGTTCAGCATTGCAGAGATTAGGGCTGCCACGAAGAACTTCGATGAGTCCTTAGTCATTGGAACTGGTGGATTTGGTAGGGTCTACAAAGGTGAGATCGATGAGGGCACTACAGTGGCGATCAAACGGGCTAATACATTATGTGGTCAGGGTCTGAAAGAATTCGAAACGGAGATTGAGATGCTCTCCAAGCTTAGGCATCGGCACCTTGTTGCGATGATTGGCTACTGCGAAGAGCAGAAAGAGATGATTCTGGTATATGAATACATGGCTAAGGGGACACTGAGAAGCCATCTCTACGGGAGTGGCCTCCCTCCTCTGACATGGAAGCAACGGATTGATGCGTGCATTGGTGCAGCCCGTGGGCTTCACTACCTTCACACAGGAGCAGACCGAGGTATAATCCACCGGGATGTAAAGACTACTAACATTCTGTTGGATGAAAACTTTGTTGCAAAAATAGCAGATTTTGGGTTGTCAAAAACCGGACCAACACTTGACCAGACCCATGTTAGTACCGCGGTCAGGGGAAGTTTTGGATACCTAGATCCTGAGTACTTTCGGAGGCAGCAACTCACACAAAANATCTGATGTATATTCTTTTGGAGTGGTGCTCTTTGAAGTTGCTTGTGCAAGGCCAGTGATAGACCCCACATTGCCAAAGGATCAAATCAACTTGGCCGAATGGGCTATGAGNATGGCAGCGCCAGCGATCGCTGGAAGCTATCATGGATCCTAGGCTGGATGGTGATTTTTCATCAGAATCCTTGAAGAAGTTTGGTGAGATTGCGGAGAAATGTCTTGCTGATGATGGCAGAAGCAGGCCATCAATGGGTGAGGTCCTGTGGCATCTTGAGTATGTGCTGCAGCTCCATGAAGCTTACAAGCGCAATGTAGATTCTGAATCGTTTGGAAGCGGTGAATTGGGATTCGCTGACCTATCCTTTAGCCTTCCTCACATCAGGGAGGGGGAAGAGGACAATCACTCAAAGCCATCAAGTATCAGAGAGGAACCAGACACATGAGAATTTCTGACTTCTGCAAAACCACTAAAAACTTGCTTTGTAGACATGGTCTTGATGTAAAGTTGTGTTATATTGTTCTCTTAGGTTTTTTTAGCTGTGTCAATTGCTTATTCTTTTGGGCATTCTCCTACCTAATAAGTGTAGAATAATAGGGTTTCTTTTGTGTACATTACCAAACCGGAAAAAAAGACACAGAAGTGTCAAGTTTTTCCTTGATCTGTATGAAGTAATCTGCATGACCACTGTCCATGTACTTCCTGTGTGACATGTATAAATGACACTGATTATTATAATTTGTATTTGAACTTGCTGAATACATTGTTGACCTAGCTCCATTGTGTCAAATGCTGTTTCTTTTCACGTGTTTTCTTGATTTCAACTGACAGCCTTGATAAGGTGAAATTGAAATCTTCAGTTGATCTAAAAGGACCTCCCTTGTTCGTTTTAATAAACCACCAAATCCACCATTACCAGCTCTCCAGATGACGCCCTCCTTGAGTAAAGCAACTCCTTTCAGAATACTTCTCCATCCATATGATATTCCATGAAGTGGCTGATGCTTGGTGCTGCTTGACAAACCTTGACACTACTGATTTTGCCTCGTCCTTCAGCAGTATCAGCACCATTTACATCTAGCAAGGCTGTAAGATAGGCGGCATACCATCTGGACCTGGAGCCTTAAGGTCTCCGATCTCTCTTTTTTGTAGGTACATTTTCATTTAAGTCATGAACTTTGATTTCATTTTCCTTTTGCGGTCCATTTTCACCATTTTTTGTATAGTTCGTGTTGCCGTGTTTTCTGAGTTGCCCGGTTGTTCTTCATATATATGTAGGCATTGTCTTTGTAGCTTGTACTACTTATGCACTCTATGAAATGTAATGGCGTGTTGAATTCTGATAACCAATCAAGATCACTATCACTGCACACGACAATCGTAATTCATATGTTTTTCAGGCTTTCGGCGATTAATAATTTTTGAAGACTAGTCCGTATTGATCATCTGATGACCAATGTTCAACAAAATCCCTTGACAAGTTGACATAGTAATTCTATGATTCTATCATGTATTCATGTTTTATCTTTTCACGTTCCCCCGATAACTGAGTTTATATGTGGTAATAATTTCCCAGTACCAGAAATAACAAGCATGTAATGAATGAAACACTTTTACACGGGAGGATGGTGGATGAACAAGCAATGATTCTTTGTAGTGCTACATTACATCTGTTGCCATGGAGTTATATATCTTGGAATTCTTGGAATACAAGGGCCTTCACCGGCCTAGCGAGGCCAGCAGCGTCACTCGGTCCATCTCATACCCACACACGTCCCCCAACGACGGCTCGCCGGCGGTCGCCACCCTCCTGAACTGCTTCGCCTCGACGTCCACCGTGTAGACGTGAGTGTCCGGGCCATGGCCATTCCTGGCCGTGAAGATGACAAGGCCGCTCTTCTCGCAGAGCCACCGCAGCCTCACCGTGTGCACCCTCATCAGCGCCTGCTTCATCGTCCACCTCCACTTCAACCTCTCGCCATTCAAGAAGGAGTCGTCGCCGCGGATGTCTCCCTCGCCGCCGTCGGCGTCTCCACCCCAGTAGACCCGTATGGTCTCGCTGTCGGCTTCCACCCGGAGCATCCGCCCGTTCGGCATCACTCCAAGCAGCCGCTCCGCCTTCATCGTTTGGCTCGAGGGGCGGTGCCGCGCGGCCGGGTAGAAGCCGGCCACGGTGTTCCGTGGCCGTGTCTGTGCCTTGCCGGAGTTCTTGGCCGCCGCCACCGACGCCTGCGATAGGGAGTCGAGCCGCAGGGCCACAGCGAGGCGAGGCCAGAAGATGACCCCGTGGCGCACGACGGCCGCGTGCGGTCCGGCGGCCAGCTGGCCCCTGCCGATCCTGGCGCCGGTCACCACGGTTTCCGGCCCCCAGCTACCCGCGTCGGAGGAGTAGCACCGGAGCGCCGTGAAGCTGCGGCGGTTGTAGAGGAGGAGCACGCGGTAGGAAGCGTACGCGCGCCGGTCGCTGCCGTGCTCGTCGGCCGCGGTGATCACCGTGCACGCGTAGGGCCCGGTGGGGCTGTCCTTGCCGCGCAGAGCCGGGAGGACGTCGACGCCGCCGCCGCCGCTCACCAGGTTGCAGACGCCGAGCCTGACGGCGTGGGTGACCCTGGAGTTCGCGCGGCGGCGGAGGTCCAGGACGAGGCGGCCGTTGCGGGACGCCACCACGCGGGAGGCCCGGCCCACGAGCGCGGCGAACGAGGCCTGGAGGCGCGAGGCGGCGGCGGACAGCGGCACGAACCGCGGCGGCTCGGCGGCGCTCCGAGAGTGGAAGAAGCCGAGCGCGAGGGTCGGGACGAAGGGGTCCGAGCGCGGCGGCGCGTGTCGGCAGATGAAGGCGGCGTCGGCGGAGACGAGGCGGCGCCAGCGCCTGCACGTGGCCGCGCAGCGGACGAGGTCGGCGGTCGTGGCCGCGAGGGCCGAGAAGACGAGGAGCAGGCTCTCGTCGTCGAGTGGCAGCCCATCGTCATCTGCCGCCGCCGCCGCGGCGCCGTCTCGACTCTCGCGCTTGAACGACGGCTCGCCGCGCCGCACGGACAGGCGGCGGCTGGCACGCACGGCGCGTGGGGACTTCGCGGCGGTTGCGGTGGCGGTGGCGGCGGTTGTCCGACGGCGCGCTCCTCTCCGTGGCGGCGGCATGGTCGGTGGCGTAGCAGCAAGGGGGTGGGCAGCGAAGGATCGAGCGGCGCTGGATTGGCGAGGAAAAAAGAAGGGTTCTTGGATGGGAACCGCGTGGCCTGGTTGACCAAAAAGTTCACGGATCAGATTGGTTCCTCCGACGAATTTCCATCCCCGCTTGTTTTCGATTCCGTTGGGTCGAGGACTCGGGCTTCCTACCGATTGATGAATCGGGTCTTGTGATCAAGGATTTACGAACGCGGACTCTTGATGCAGATGTAAATCGAGACATTGGTTTTGTTATTCGCAAGTGTGGTCATGGTCTGGAATGGAAGTTTGTAGAAAACGTTCTTTTTGATCTTCGATCTTCGTTATTTGTTGAGAAAAAGGAGATAACGTAATATGGGTGTTTGGAATCCAGCAATAAGTTGCCACGAGCAACTCTAGTGGGAGATCTTAAATGGACTCTCATTCTAATATTTAGAGTCTTTTTTCAAAAAATCAACTCCAGCAGAGCCTGTAATTTAACATGTATTTTCTATGCACATCTAAATTCAGCTCTAAGGTTAGGTTTGCCATATAATTTTGGTAAGTGTTTGGTTGATGGACATACTCCAAGCAAAATCTTTTTTTTACCGTGCTACGTACTGCTCCAGAGACGTAGTACTGCAGAGAGAGGAGAAAGACGATCGAGCAGGCGAAACGGCTGTTCTTCGCCGTCGACGAGGATCCACCAGGAGAGAGGATGTGAGGAAGTGATGAGCGGGCGTGTGAGGGTGCGGCGCCTCACCTTGGCGCCGCCGGCGAGGGTAAGGTCTGCTCGGCCGGTGATCGCCGGTCCACCAGAAGTGTCGGAGGAGGAGAGGCTGTTAGGGAGGGAGAGAGTTCACAGGGTTTCAGTGTTAGCCCAGCTAGCAGCTCGAAAAACCGAAAACCATGTTCACGTCGTCGATCGTCGCTACGGTTCCCGGTTCTGGGCGCTCGGCGAAGGATCGGAGGAGGAAGAGGATGACGCAACTTCCGTCGAATCCATGGATACGCCGCAGTTCATACAATGGGCGCAAGAGGTAGGCTTCACCTATTCTCAATTGTTGCAGGCCGAGAAGGAACTCAGGGAAGACGACGGCAACTTGGCGAGGAAGGACTCGCTGGCGAGCAACATCGTCGGCAAACTCGTCGAACATCGAGGAGAGGGCAACCGGCGGCAACCAAGGGGCGGCTGTGTACAGGGGTGTCGCATCTCCCCTCCCCGGACGCTGGGAGACGCCTTGGCGTCGGCAAAGGTAAGCTCGACTCGCCGGCCGGAGCTGGGTTCCGTTCGATCGTCGGTAACTGGCGACCAGAAAGGCGTTAGTTCCGGATCAGGGCCGGCATCCGCGCGGCGTTTGAACTCGAAATCACCGAAGAATCCCGTACGGCACGTCGGATCGTCGATTCCGCAGCCGTGTAATGGGCCTCGTCAAATTTTTTTGAGCCCAACAGTGCCTGTCAGGCCTACTGCTGGGCTCGCGTCTCTGTTCCGACGTACGGGAACGGCTCGAGCTCGTGAAACCTACGCGGAATCGAACGCCGCCGCAAGAATACAGCGAGCGCCGCACGCGACCTTGACGCACACAAACGCGCAGTCCTTCGCCGAAGTGGTGCGCCTGCCGGCCATGGATCGGGAGGGTGCCAAACGAGGTCGGGGAAACGGTCGCGGTCCTGGACAGGGAGGTCTGATCGGCAGGGGAGGCTTCCATCCGGGCGCGGGGGAGCCGCCGCGAGGCCGTGGTCGCCATCCAGGACGTGGCCGCGGCTTTGCCGGGCGTTCGGCTGCCAGGGGCGCAGGGCCAGTGCAAGTGCCCGTTGGTTCTCCGGCTTTGGCACAGCAAGCGTCACACGCAGCTATGCTGTTTCAGCAAGCCCTAGCTGCCATGCAGGGAGCAATGCACCTTCCGGCCACAGAGGACATTGGGGTTGCTGATGGGAAGAGAGGGGCCAATGTGGACACGGTACAACCAGTGGTGGATAAACCAGAATCGTCAGCGCAAGGAGCCAAGTCTGGTAAAACTCCATACTGTTATCGTTGTCATACAAAAGGCCACAAGATGGATGCATGTACTGGTGAATTTTATTGTGAAATCTGTGATTGTACTGATCATTCTATGGAGAGATGCCCTATTTATCGATCAGTGCAGGTGGAGAAAAATAAACCACAGGCCTTTGCTAAGGTGTGTGGTTATGCAGTTGAAG
>JAZFNS010020001.1:15865917-15879927 GCA_037127165.1 Alloteropsis angusta | reverse complement strand
TTGGAAGGCGTAATTTTTCCTGCGTTGCGGAAGGAAGGCGGCGGAATTTGTGGATCAGCGGGCGCGGAGTTTCCTTTGTTGGCGTAGCGCACGGTGGCGACCTTCGGAGCGACGAAACGCAGAGCGACGAAAGTTTTACCTACCATAAAAATCATGAAACTTCGTTCTTTTTAGGTGTAGAGATTACAGACCAAATATACCTATAAGCTCCTCCAGTGGTGCCAAACAGACAGAGAGGTGTACAGCTGGGCGTACTGCGATATTTTATTTGAAAATCGTCACATGGAGCTGCAGTCCGCCGTCTGGAAGGAGAGCACGCCATTGCCCAGGTCGTAGAACAGGTGCATGTTCTGCTGCATGTAGTTGCCGATGACGGTCGTCTCGTTCGTCGGCAGCGTCCCGTTCGGCCTCGCCGAGCTGAACACCACCATGCACGCCGTGGCGTCGTCCACGGGCCCCCAGTAGTTCTCCGGCGGAACCACCAAGTCCGACGAGGTCCCAAAGTGCAGCACCAGCGGCGGCACCAGCATGCTGGCGTCCCCCTGCGCCACGGCCACGCACAGGTCGAACCCTTCCGGCGCCGGCACGAAGCTGGCGCCCAGCTGCCTCGCCAGCTCCGCCCTCAGCGCCCGGTACGCCACGTCGACGAGGCTCGTGAACGGGGAGCCGGAGTCGATCAGCGTGCCCGCCCAACTCCCCGGCTTCACCTGCCGGAGGCCGAACGCCGCCGCGGGGACGTCGAGCTTGGCTTTCCCCACCGTGATCCCGGTCAGGGGTAGGAAGTAGAACGTGCCGTACAGGAGATCGTTTGGGTTCTTGACGAACGGCACGGACGTCACCGGCGCGCTGCCGCTCAGGCCGCCGGCGGACGCGCCGACGAACAGGTGGCTCGCGTTCACGGCGTCGCTGAAGTAGGGCGTGAGGCAGTAGGAGAACGTGGTGTCCCCGAGCTGGAACACCAGAGAGAGCTTGCCCCGGCCGAGCCCGATGATGCCGGACGCGCCGTCGAGGGAGCCCGGCGTGAGCTTGCTCGCGGTGATGCACCCGAAGGCGAGGCTCGCACTCTGCGACCCGAACGTGAACGTCTCGGTGCCGAGGACCCCGGCGATGGCGCCGGCGCCGTAGGCGGTGAGGACGGCGCACGTCGTCTTGTCGCGCGCGCACCGGGTCTCAGGGCCCAGCGCGCACGCGGCGTCGCTGCACGCCACGGGCCGGACGGTGCGCGACAGGGATGGCTCGTAGTAGGAGATGTTCTGGGAGAAGCAACCCTGGGAGCTGCAGGACGCGCACTGCGTCCACACGAGGTTGCTGCCGGTGTCGATGATGGCCTCAGCCCGCTGCGGCGGGTCGCCGATGAGGTACTCGGCGATGTACTGCGTCTCCGCCCAGTGGACGGGCGCGGTCACGTCGGCCATGGAGGCCAGGCGCCGGTGGGTGCGCTCGGTGGCGCGGCGCATGCGCTCCTCGACGGTGCGGTTCGCCTTGGCGTCGACGTGGATGAGCTCCAGGCGGATGGCGGCGCAGGCGGTGAACGCCAGGGAGGCGCACAAGAGCGCGAGCAAGAGCAAGGGTCTCGCCATTTTTTGTCTTGTGGGAACACTCGTAGCGTGTGTCAGTGTGTGTCCATGGAGGAGTACAGGGATAAATGTTTATATAGCAGATGAGTGGGGAATTTTTTACGGGAAATGAATTGATCAAATGCCCATCTACGTGTTGACGTTGTTGCAGTTTACAAGTGGATGTATTCGGGATTGACATAGAAATCAGCAAATTCAAAAAAAAAATACTTTGGATATGGTAAGCATGAGGTTTTATATAGGATTGATGAAGTATTTGGGTACATGATTAACGAGTTGATCATATCACAGCAGATTCCGTCATGCATCATTTGGGAATGAATCAAGTTGACCAGACCTTATTCATCTATGCATTGCTATATTGTTTAAGATCGAACCGATTCGGGTGGTGCATTCTTTTAGAGCAGATGACATGTATATGTGACATTGATGTTTAAACGTTTAGTTTTTTATTTGGAATTCAAGTCTAGCAAGAACTAATCACAAAGGTCATTGTCCATACCGTGGTCAAATTTTGTTGTATAGGCAATAGTATGTGTCAATGGACATTGTTATCAACGAGTAGGTTGTATCTTAGCTGTTACATTAACTTGCCATCTAAACCTACGAATGACAACTCTTTGCCAAATGGATGGCAAATCCACTTTGAGCCTAAATTGCTCGGCCGGAGAAACTATTTATTTTAATCTCAAAATATTCGATCTGTTGTTGGATGGCTGTGGATTTTAGCCGTTATATTAACTTGGCCATCTCAACCTAAGTAAAGTCTTTGCCAAATGGATGGCAGATCCACTTTGAGCCTAAATTGCTGGGCTGGAGGAACAATGTATTTCAATCTCAAAATATTTTTTTATGCAATTCTATCTCAACTTATTCGACCGGTGGTTGGATGCGTGTGTATGTATGTTCAACAAGATGTTTGTTGTCAATTTAGGAACAAGCCCCGTAAGGTACAATAACGACTTAGGAGGTGGATACAATAAACAAGTTATTTTTATCGGACACACACATCAGAGATAAATAATTCACAAATTTTGAGGGTTGCTTGCACAAGGCTTGTCTTGTATGGGTGGTGTATTGCTTATGAGCTTTTTAGATGTGGCAAGTTGGCAAAAACTTTTCACACCGACAACCATGTTTCTCACAGAATACCTTTTTCAATGGCAACTTTCTCACCAAATTTCACCAACTAAACACCCCCTTAGGCTAGTCTCAGTGCACAGGATTTCATGGATGGAACTCTCCTCACATATGATGAAACTCTCTCTCCCTCTCCTCATAAAACTCTTGCCATGTAAGCAAAATTGCCAATGCGTCATGTTATTTAATGCTGATGAAACTCCTGATGAAACCCCCACTGAGGCCGGCCTTAGGTTGTGTTTAGTTCGGCAAGTTTTAGCCTGCAATTGCAAAAGTAACGCACTGAAAAACGTGTCTCTCTCACGTGACACACTTCTCAATGACTACTTTTGGCAACTTTCGGCTGTAACTTTCCGAACTAAACACTCTGTGTGATACAAACCAACGAATGTGGTGATATTTTGGACAAAATGAGGTGAACAAAGCAGCAATTCCATGTATATATAATCTATAATGTTGTGATAAACAATGAGAATAGATTCAATAAATAAGTATGTGATCAACTAATCAACAACCATGTAGAATCGGCCAATGACAATAGTAATTTACACTGGTCCCAATCCGGAGCTTCTACTATATACCTATGAATATAGGCACACAAGAGTTTTTGGGACAGTTCCAATGAGATTACTAGGACTATTCTTGTAGCATTAATTATGATTCCTTGTAACAAATTGGGTCTCTCTAAGAAATTGCTCGGTTTAGAAGTTCAGGACTCAGGAGGAACGATTTACTTAAATCTCCATTCTGTGGTTTGATGATGGATGGGTATATGGACATGTGATTAAGAAACAAGCCCTGACAAGTTACAGATTTGGCTTAGAAAGTGGATATGATAAACATATTATTTTTATTGAACACACATAATATTATTTTTATTGAACACACAAGATGTAAACAAGTTACAAATCTTTAAGTTCTTTGCATGAGACAAAATTCTTGTATAAATGGCATATTACCTACTCTCAACGTGTGACAAATTATCTATGTGGTGACAGCTTGGATAAAAAATTTAGCTAAGCAAAGTAACAATTCATTGTATAATACATCATCTTATGATGACCAATAGCAGTAGAGTTAACTAAACAAAATTAATATTGATGTGACAATAGACTTAAGGACCAAAGAATAAAACTATTTCTATACAAGAAGCTAGTGATACAGGTAGGAAAGGACCGAGAAAAAAGGAACTGGATAATGATTTTATATATTATTTACAAAAAAATATTTCTTAAATTATAGTAAAATAGAGTATTTTCATCCGGCGCCAAATTGAGTTTCCATCTAATGGACGAATGAAAAATAGTTGGGCTGATGAAATTCAGCTCCCCAATAGGGCGACGTTGGATGAATGGAGATTTCACCATCAAGGAAAATGTCAACTTTTGTTTGTCTATTACTGGGCATATGAAAATTGAGTTTCATCCACCATGTGTTTTTTTCGTCCACCCATTAAACAAAATTTGGTTCATATTTCAAAAAAAGATGGTTTTATCTATTCATTGGATGGAAATATTACCTTAATTTGTCAATTGGGCGAAAGCTTTGTTTTCATCTGTTCAACAGCTAATGGTGTTATATTTTTGTAGTTACTCCATTTCAAAGAATACTCTTATAAATAACAAATGAAATATGTTGGTATAAAAATCCGATGAATTGTTAAAACAACAAATTGCTTTTAATAAAAAAGGAAATGAACATGACCCAAGCATGGGCGTCCAGTTATTCTCAAGATGTGTACTATGTGCAGAGCCTGGACGAACTTGAAAATTGGAGGATAATCATTGTATGCAGGTTATTATTCATCCAATCTTGTAAAGACAACAATATATAACATGGTTTGATAAAAAAAAAAGATTAGGTCATGCGAATCTTGATTTCTCAAACTAGTCTTGAGTATCATTTGTTTGTACTAATGTGTGGCACAGACACTAGATATGGAATAGATATTATGCAAATCCAAATAAATTATACAAATTATATAAAAACGATGCTAGGGGAGGGACTTGTGACCCCTTTAAAATTGTTGGATCATGAGAGAGAGAGATTGGAGGGCCTATAGTTCGCTTGGATGTCAGTGAAGAGGAGGTTCTGGCGTTTAGCCCCCACCTCTAGTTTTTTCTTAGAACATGACAAATCATGACTAAAAAACAAGACTATTCCGGTTCATCACTTCATTGATCAGTTAACCTTCTAAAACATGGTATTGTTGATGTTTCTCTTTGAGTTATTTTGTCCATATAGCATTGGAGTGTACTCACGTATCAACGACTTATGAGGATACTTGGTCATATCAAATATGAGGAATACATGGAAGTGTTAGTTCAATGTTGTGATCACCAAAGTTCCATAATAAAACATTTAGAAAGCAACCAATTCTAAGAATACAGCAAAAAACCATAAGAAATTGGCTAAAACAATAATGAAATGCTCTCATTTATTTGAGATTGTGTTTCTCTCAAAATTCCAACAAACAATAGAAAATGTAGCTAGCATTAAAAAAGTGACAGACAACCAAGAAGAAAATGACAAAAAATAATTTTGTATTGTTTCTGCTTCTCCAACAATCCAACTACATGATCCCCTTGTGTTGTTTATGGGTGTGTTTGGTTGGGTGTCCAACCTCATATCGAGGTTGCCATAAGTGATGATGGACCTATTTGGTAGCCCTCTAGTCAGGGTTTCTTAGTTCTTACTGCCGATTAGTAAATGTACACTACGCTCTAGAGCTTTTAATGGTGGGGCACAAGGCACAAGGAGTTATACTCGTTCGGGCATCAGCCCTACGCCCAGTTCAAATAGAGTTTGTGTTCCTCGGGCTTGGACACCCAATGTTTATAAGAGAAGCGCTTATAGAATGTGCGGTGAAGTGGAGAGTTGTGGAGAATGTTTGGCATATCCGTTAGAAAATGTGCCCCTTCAAGGCAGGAGTTTTATAAATAAATGGAATGGAGCCATTTGCTAGAGTCTCCTAGCGTCCTTAGATCGTTTTGTAGAGATCGGGCGTCACACGAGTGACCACACGAGTTATCCCTTAGTAAATGCTCGTGTACTTTGCGATGTTTGCTTGTCATTCTACTATGGCACTATTGCCTTTTTTGCTCGACCTGCTTTAAGGAGGTCGGGAGGTGTCCGAGGGTCCCCACTTTAGGGGATGGACAAGTGGTCGTACCGAGTTGTTTAAGCCGGCCGCATCATTGTCGAAGTCAGCAGGTACGAGCCTTATTGAGGTCATGCCCTTCCTGGTTGTTGATCAATGCACATCTCATGTTTCATGACATTAAATTTTAGGCCACTAGAGAGAAGGAAGTTTTATCAGATATGAAAAAAGTTTCATTCCTATCAAATTCAATCAGCACGACTAACTGATTTCTGAATTTGTGCAATACAACTTGGGGGTGTTTAGATTGGGGAACGGGTTTTCATGAAAAGTCACATAAAAGAAAATGTACCATTTAGGAGTAGTAAACATAGACTACTGATAAAACAAATTACAGAATTAGCCTTGAAATCGCGAGACGAATCTAATGACGGGTAATTATATGATATTTAACTAATAATTAGCGGACGTTTATTGAAGCATTATTATTGCAAAACATGTATTATTATTGCGACATATATTCCATTCATATAATGAATTAATTTTTTATCTACATTTAATACTTCATACATATAAAATTATCGTAACGTGACTTTTCCAGAACCGGATTCCACCGGTCTAAACACCCATAATACTCTTTTTCGGAATGATCCCCACATTGAAGAAATGGTTCAAACAAAAAGTTCAGAAATCGCACTCGCTCTCGCACGTGCTCCTCTGGAACGTGGGGCCCATACTGTGGATCAACAAACACCGTCCACGCTCGCATCAACGGCGTAGGTTCGTTCTCTGTTCGCCTCGCCCTCCTTCGGCTCGGCGCCTTGCGGATAATGGGGGGAGGAGGAAGAGGAAAATAGTGCGAGCGAGCGAGCGAGCGAGCGAGGCGGACGGGGAGAGGCGCCATGGCCATGCGAGCAGCTCCGGCGGCGGCAGCGGGGACATGCTTCTTTTCTTCCCCCTCCTCTGTCTCCCCGAGGCGCTTCTCGTCCGCCGTGCCGCCGGCGTCGCTCTCCGCCGGGCGCTGCATCCGTCGCCATCGTCTCCGCGCCTTCCCGAGTACTGCTATCTCTCGATTTCTTCTTCTTTTTTTTTCTTTGCTGTTCTGATTTAAAAAATGAACACTCAATTTCCCGGGGAATTATTGCAGGTTCCNAACTGCCTCTGGAGGAACTCAACCCATCCGTTAATCTACTCGTAAGCACCCTCCCTCTCTCTCTCTCCCTTCCTGCCCCTGCCTTATATTTTATCTCTGTGTAGCTTGTTGAAATATTCATCCATCTACATGGTTTCTTGTTGTTGCAACCTGACGCAGAGAAGAACTGCTGAGGCCGTCGGCGATTTCAGGAAAACACCAATCTATATCGTTGGTATGCTTCATCACCTTCCTTTGAATTGGGCATTAAAATGACACTATGGTTTTCCTCCAACGTCACTATGGTTTTCCTCCAACGTCAGCCAGAGCAAATGCTGTTGACAACATTCAAATTATTTTAACGAAATTTAGTAACACGTCGTCGAAACCTAAAATTACACTCTAGCAATTCAAATGTGGCCAATTGCTCCTGGAAATTTTTGTCTCCCCTAAAACCTAGTTTTGTTGCAACTTGCAAGCCAATCAACGATTTTATTTTTGTTTTTGTTGCTGAACTTTAGCACATACCATGTTTTGGTTGTGGAAAAACTATTTGGGGAATAGATTTGTCATTATATAGTGGAGAGAGTATTTACATGTTGCCTAGATGCAAAGTGACAGGTCAGTGTGAATCTACACATCTAAACAGGACAAGGGAACAACTGTGTGAAGATACTGTCGAGTTCTTGAATATATGAAGTTTCTTCAGGAACCTAAATTTGCAGCAATTGACCACCATTGGACTTTGCTGTTGCCACCTGGCTAAGCAACTTTAGTACCACCCAGCCTGCAGTTTTCTGCCAAACTACTTGTGAGTGAAAAAGGCAGATTCTTGTGTGGTGGAGGAATCCGATTATTACATCCTATGGAGCTTTGAAATTGGATTGACAATACAAACCTCTATGGTAGCTTGTTTGTTGTGAGGACTTTGTAATGTTTGTATTGCCGTAGGAGCCACAGACAAAACCTGCATTTGTTCTCAATCTAGATCCAAATCAACATCCAGTCTGTTTTCATGAACGGGACGAAGAATTGTGCCTCATAAGCTGATTTTCTGAATAGTTTACATGAGGAGATGAGCACCATGCTACCTTCTGACCTTGATATGATAGAGTTATGCTTTGGATATGGGAACAACCGAACAAAGGTTAGCAAACTGCAACAATCGTTGCCGAGATGACATTCTCTGAAGACCTTTCGTTTGATTCCTTTTCTGAAGAATTGCTTCAACCTTCCGATTTTTCTCTATGCAAACTCTGGCAATTCCTTGTATGCTTTACTACAGAGTGTTTATTCTGAACATTGTTTTTTTCCTTCTGAGTTTACTAGAACCATAACCATCTCACTCTAAGTCAAAATTTTGGATTGGTTCATTTGGGGCAAAAAACCAAACAGGCCTGTCCAGGCCAACAAGATGCAGACTGACTGGAATTTTCCATCTTGCATAGGCACGGATTGCACAGCCAAGCGCAATATCGGCAAGCTCCTTGCCAATTCCATAATATACCGCTACCTCTGCAGTGAGGAACTGCTGGAGGATGTTCTTGGTGGCAAGGACGCCCTAAGAGCCTTCAAGGAATCCGATGAGAAGGGCTATCTTGAAGTCGAGGTGATTCCTTCTTTCACCCTTTCTTTCTATAAATATTGACTAGTTTTGTTGCTCCAAATGGTGCTGCTCCTAATTTGCATAGCATAAATTTGCCATTCTTCTGTCTTGCTGCTAGACCGAAGGGTTAAAGCAGCTCACGTCCATGGGTAGCCTTGTGCTTTGCTGTGGGGATGGCGCCGTCATGAACTCAACTAATCTGTATGTATGGATGTGTCTCCATAGCCTATTCTATTTCTCGCGCATGTTAAGTCAGTCTATCAGTGCTGGTGTTTTATATGTAATGAACCACCAGGGGCTTACTGAGGCATGGTGTGTCCATTTGGATTGATGTTCCTTTGGAAATGGCGGTGAACGATATGTTGAAGAGCACGGGAACACAAGCTACTACAGATCCGGACTCTTTTTCACAGGTGACCTATTTTCTCAATAGCCTGTTGTGTGGCTCTTTGTGGACATAATAACTAACTCAAAGTCAAGTATTATTCTTGTAAATTGTAATTAGTGTTCTCTTCCTGTGTGATTATTAGCATGTTTATCTCTAACTTGTCTTTATCATGATACACATGCAGGCGATGAGCAAGCTCCGTCAGCAGTATGATGAACTGAAAGAACGCTATGGAATTTCTGATATTACTGTCTCAGTACAAAGTAAAGATAAATCCTCAAACTGCCTTCCTACCTTTTGAACTTGGAGTAAAAAATTAATGAGTGATTAATATTTAAAATTAGGTGGACCTTTACTGACATATCTCAACACCTTTCAGATGTGGCTTCCCAGCTGGGCTACAGCAGTGTTGACTCTCTGACCCTTGAGGACATGGTCCTTGAAGTAAGTCAGCAATACTATTGTGTAGTGTCACAGGACGCAGGCAGAGTTGCATGTCTATTTTGGTCAATAAGTCACAGCACCTTATATTTTTACCCAAAACAACTGATATTGACATTGGACACATTTCTGTGTTTTTCTTCCTAGATTGTGAGGCAAATTGAGAGGCTGATCCGAACAAAAGCGATGATGGAAGCTGCAGGGAAACCCTTCTAGACTATATGCGCAACATTCCGCTCTGGCATTTACATATCATCTCTAATTGCCAGAGCTCTGGCATTTAGCTCTTCGACGAATCTGATTACAGTTACTCAGTTGACCCACAGATCGAGCACACAGTTCTGCTGGAATATGCTTTATTTCGTATTGTAAAATCGATCGTCATTTGATAGGGCATTTTGTAAATCTGCCTTGGTGCAGTCAGTCTTAGAACAAATTTACTATCAAATGGGAATGCCAGATCTGCCTGTCCAAGTGTCCATGGCCCCAAAGCCCAAATCTGGAGAATTTTGTCACACGAAAATTTGAGAATCCTTTACTATGAACATGTTGGCTTTTTTCAGAGTCTTTTGCCGTTGAATTTTCGTGGAACGATTTTGCAGTTGAATATATTATTTTCACCTTTCAAAAAAAGAATATTATTTTCACCTTTAAAAAAGAATATATTATTTTCAGAGATAATTAGGCAGGGGGAGGGGAAAAAATCTCATGGCCTTTGGCCTTTTCGTTTTCGGCGGCTGGAACAGAAAAGGCAAATTGGGTTCGTCGCACACCTGCTGACGAGGCGAGGTTATCTTTCGTGGTGGGGCCCCACGTGCAGTCTCACGAGCCACGTCACGCGGCCCCGGAGGCTATTACCAGACGCGAGAGGAGAGCGAGCAAGGCGAAGACGAGATCCACATTNTCGAACCCTAGCCTAGCGAGGCGAGCTCAGCCATGGCGCGGTCCCTCGCGCTCGCCGCCCTCCTCATCCTCGGCCTCGCCGCCGCCGCCGCCGCCGCCGCGTCCGACGCGCCCTTCGTCGTCGCGCACAAGAAGGTGTCGCTCTCCCGCCCCAAGCCCGGCGTCGAGCGCGTCGCCGTCTCCCTCGACCTCTACAACCAGGGATCCGCGTGAGTACCGGCTTACCGCCGCTCCCTCCCCACTCCGCGCCACCGATCTGGTTTGCTGCTTGTCGTAGTTTCGCTTGCTCCCTGGATCTGATCTGACTCGGTGTGCCTTCTCGTGCTTTGGATCTGCTCTGCTCGTGGGGGTGCGGCGATCGGGATTCATGTGAGGTTTCCTAGTTAAACCTCAGCTGGGGGATTTAGTTTACTTATTTTTAGTGTCTGTATGCCAAATCCGAATGATAGATTTGCTTAATTGTGCTTTGGGAACCTCAGAATCTGATAAAATTACAAACACTGCTTGGTGTACTGATCATGGATCCCCCCAGATATACCAAACCCTTGTTGGAAAAGGGAGCAACCCAACATCTAGTCTGTTATGTTGCTGATGTTCTTAATTGACTGCTAGATCAAGAGCAATGTTATTCACAATTGTAACCTAATCAATGATTCTCTAGCTAATCAACAATTAAGGTCAACATTTCGGTCACTTCATGAAAGGTTGTGCTGGTGCTAGCATACATGTTGAAGTTTCCTCACAAACGGAAAATACTCATAAGGTCCATGTGGAACATTACATCACCAATTTTGTCAATTGCCAGACCACTTCGTCGTGCAAGGGTTTTTGTGTTGTCGTGCAGATGGTTAATGGTATCATAATTTATAACAATTCTGCTAGTAAATGCAATTTCTATTTATCTGCAAGTGAGTCAAGTGTTCTTTGGGATTAAGGCAACTCGTACCTTTGCAGTTGAAGCAGGCAAGGTATGTTTACTAGCCATTTGTATGGGACATCATCACAAATTGTGTTCCTTTACTGACCTAAAGATGTCTTGCTTGTTTTGATATATCATCAGTCACATATTTATAGCTTATCTGGCTAGATCTACTATTCAAGCACACTATGACTCGTCGGTGATGTTAGACATTGCATCACCTAATAAAAATGACCTGAGTTTTTTTAGCGCCTGTCTATGTGCAGTGGATTTGCTCCCTTTGTCCTACAATAATGGTTTGGTGAAGGAATCACCATGTGCTATTTCTACTGCTTTCACATGGACTACAGTTCCAGTAAAACTTGATGTGCTTAAGTTTAAATTTGGGCTTTCACTGGTTAATTTTCTTGATGTAGAGTTCTAGCATGTGTATCTCTGATTATTTAATTAGTACACCTTGGCCCTGCCACTATCACAGTAAGGTTTGGATAACTCTACAAGTGCACCCCCACCCTTTAATTTTCACACAAAAAAAAAACTATTTCTTTGCAATTCAACAGGTTGTGCATGCAAGTTTTTTATGGACATTTCACTGCGACAACTGAACTTCTCCATACTTGCCAAATACAGCAGCACAGAGCGAAATGTAGAAATTAATGAATAAAATTGGACAGGCAGTTTGAATTGCTGTTTCCTACGTGGCTACAACGCTGTGGTAGTAACATTTGTCATTTGTTGCGCATTGCAAGATTTGCTTCTTTACATTGAGGATCTAAGATGACACATGTTTTGGGTTGGCTTTGCTGTGCCATAGCAGATCAGCTATTTTGGTGTCCGTCCTTAATCCCTGGCCCTATTTTAGCATGATATATCACTTAGATTCTTTTTTATATATAATAGCAAGTCAATTCCTTGTGTATTACAATAGCATATGCATGGACTTATTCTAAAGACTTATTCTAAAACTTGTTGCAGAACTGCCTATGATGTGACCATTAATGATGACTCTTGGCCAACAGAAGCTTTTGAGCTTGTCACTGGAGAGAAATCGAAGACATTGGAAAGACTTGACCCGTGAGTGCATTTCGTAATGCATCTCTGCTATAGGTGTGACTGTATTGTACAGAAAATAACTTCATTGCTTCTACTGTTTCAGTGGTGCCACTGCTTCACACACATTTGTCCTGGAGACCAAAACACAGGGCAGGTTCCAGGGTTCACCAGCTGTTATTACATACCGTGTTCCCACAAAGACTGCCCTTCAGGTTGGTCGTTTGCTTCTAATGTACCATACTCAGTATTATTTATTATGCTATGCATTTTATATCATCCTCTTTGTTTTTCTACATGCAAATGCTTGAGCAGCGCTTTTTTGCTAAATCAATATTTTATACTTGTTGAAGGAGGCCTACTCAACTCCCCTCTTCGCACTGGATATTCTTGCTGAGAGACCTCCAGAAAAGAAGTTTGAATGGGTAAGTAATATGCCATCGCATTCACGTCCTAGTTTATGTTTCTTTCTGATGCTGATGTTTTGATGCTGTTTCTGGTTACCCTGTGGATGTGGAAATCCGGATTTGGTTTCCTCCTATGTTCAGGCTAAGGTAATTTTCTTCAGTTTCAGTCAATTTTCTAGTCCATAATATAATCTCAAGTAGGTTCTACCATTTGTTTGAGCTGGATGCTAACAAATCATTATCCACGTGCAGAGGCTTGTGGCGAAATATGGGTCGCTCGTGTCTGTTGTCTCATTCGTTGGACTGTTTATCTACCTGGTTGCGAGCCCGTCAAAGAGCAGCTCTAAAGCAAGCAAGAAGAGACGCTGATCTACTCGTATGTTGCGGTTGTTGCCATAGATTGCCGCGTTGCCTGGAGCTACTTTTGATAGTTTGAGCTATAAGCGAAAGCTTTTTTAATCACCCCACCGTGAGCTGTAATGAAGTGAGCATCCGTTAGCAAAGTGGACATGTAATTTTGGTGGGTTACTTGGCTATTACATTTCGTTTTATTGACAGTGACTTGACACCGAGGACCTGTAATTAGGAAGTTTAATTTTGCTTGAAAGGACCCGTAATTAGGAAAGATAATTTTGCTTGAAAGAACAATTTGCTATGATCTCTGTGCCAGCATCAAAATTTCCCTGTTCTTTGGTTCGAAATTAAACTGCTAAAAAAGCAGAGTTCTGCTGTTCTGAATGGCCTCTTGTTGATTGAATGGTCATTGTTGAACTCAACAGACAGTTGGGCTATTCTGCAATACGGTTTATCCGTGTTCTGTTCTTAAATGTGTGCATCAACCTTTCTGTTGGTTGCTGTTAGCGAGGAGGTTAGCAACCTGGGCTCGGCTAGCCCTGCCCTGTGGGCCTTGGATGCTGGCCGCACAGGCCCTGTTGCTACTAGGCAAGCATCTCCTGATGAGCCTTCCAAGTTCCAAGTAATACTAGTATTCATCAGCACCCTTAATCTGAGTCTATCTTACACGCGCTCAAATTTACAGCTACTATTTATTTTTTTACTTTTTTTGTGAAACAATTTTACTGGTAAAGTAAAACTGGTAGCAGCCCAACAGGCCAACACTCTGCTTCCATTCCGCTGCTCTAGCACTCGCCGTCGTTTACACGCAAGGCACGCACGCTATACTAGCCGCCCGCTGAGTCATGTCCCCGATGGAAGCGATCGCCGATGAGATCAGTTGTAGGAGGGCGACGGCGGCCGGAACCGTGAGCCGGTGGCGAGGAAACAGGCGACCCGGAAGCCGGTGACGAGCGCGGCCAGCGCCAGGAACGCGAACGCCGCGAAGGCGAG
>JAZFNS010020001.1:15836000-15846124 GCA_037127165.1 Alloteropsis angusta | reverse complement strand
CGGCTTGGAAAGCTCACTTCAGGGAAGTGTTTGACCATGGAATTCGAGAAGCTTTGTGCTGCCTAGGATGGCAAAATATATGTAGGTCACAATCCAGTGATTTTACACTCTGAAACTCCAGTATTAATATATTTTTTTGAACTGGTTGTTTATTTACTGATTTAGAACCGCACTGGAAGAAGACGAGGTTTATTCTGTTGCAAGACTTCTTGGTGATTTGGTTGCATATTGTGCTTCTGAGACATGACATTTGGCTATGATTTTCTACAGCATGGTTAGTAAGAAAAATATTTTTTTATCAATTCTGCAGGCTGTGAAGTGGCCACATGTATCCATATGATGGGAGACTGGTTGCTGATTAGCTTGAGCCTCTTAGAAGGTTGCAGTTATTTTTAGCTGNCCGGTAATATAGTCGTGTTCCCACTGCCAACGGGTTAGTATGTTCTCTAATATGTTCTGAAATTGCGCCTTTGAATTGAATCAAATACATTTGCATCTTTGTTCAAGTTACGCGCTACAGAACTTTAGACATTACTTCAGAATGGCGTCTTTTTGATATCAGTCAATTTCTAAGGGACATTGTGTCGTTATTTAAGAGAAAATGAAATAATTNCATAATGCATTTGTGAGCCGTTCTTGAAGACAAAGGTATGTTTTTTGTTATCTCTGTCCCATGAGTTTGTCATCCCTATAATAATATGTTCGTCCCATTCTCTGCTACCATGATTCCTTTGCCATCCACTTCAAAAAAAAATGAATGTATAAATGACTCTGATCAAGACTACGATGCATTTGCTATCTGGAACCCGTCAATACGTGTGTTTTAATCTTGTGCATCTACTTTATGGAATCTGACAACAAGTGGTTTAGTTTTTTAGAGAATAAAAACAGCCCACATGTTNGAGCCAGTGAATCTGGTGTCCACAAAATCAAGTGTTGTCTGCAATTTGGACTTACTGTGAGNGGCACTTCTAATTTTCAGAGATGTCTGCAATTTGCCATGTGGAAACAGTGAGCACTGACAACTTTATCCTACTTGTTGCCATGGTGAGCCGCCTTCATCTCGTTCTTTTCCAGCTCGTGCTTTTGTGTCTCTTGCATTCCGTGATACATCAATATTTTCTATCTCTGCAAGGATGGCTCGGCTGATTATTGCACAATGGCGCATGAGATGGAGGTCCTTGCCCATAGTATGTTCCGTTCTCTCCACCGCCATGCGCTTAATGGAACCAGCGGCACAATCTAAACTATAGTGAATGTTTTCTTAAGAAGTTGGCTATTTAAATTTTCATGTATGTAGATGCTCTAATTCTAATGCAGTAATGCATGTTCCAGTGTGTGCATTGCAAAGTAACTTGAGATAGTGTTGTTAACTATTCTTTTCTAGATCATAATGTAAGTCTGTAACAAATCATATATCACTAAGTCATCCATCTTATATTCATGGATTTATGTGTGGATCCAACAGGTGACGAGAAACATGAGTTTATACGTGAGGCGATTATCATGATGCATAACCTAAATTCTTTTCATGCAAAACTTTTTGTGTTTAGATTTTTTGTTTCTCTCCCGTAGCAACGCACGGGCATGAACCTAGTCTTNAGTAAATGCTCGTGTACTTTGCGATGTTTGCTTGTCATTCTACTATGGCACTATTGCCTTTTTCGCTCGACCTGCTTTGAGGAGGTCGGGAGCTGTCCGAGGGTCCCCACTTTAGGGGATTGACAAGTGGTCGTACCGGGTTGTTTAAGCCGGCCACATCGTTGTCGAATTCAGTAGGTACGAGCCTTATCGTGGTCATGCCCTTCGTGGTTGTTGATCAATGCACATCTCATGTTTCATGAATCATGACATTAAATTTAGGCCAAATCAACTTGGCCACTAGAGAGAAGAAGTTTTATCAGATATGAAAAAAGTTTCATTCCTATCAAACTCAATCAGCACGACCAACTGATTTCTGAATTTATGCAATACAACTTGGGGGGTGTTTAGATTGGAGGAACGAGTTTTCATGAAAGTCATATAAAAGAAAATGTATCATTTAGGAGTAGTAAACATAGACTACTAATAAAACAAATTACAGAATTAGCCTGGAAATCACGACACGAATCTAATGACGGGTAATTATATGGTATTTAACTAATAATTAGTGGACGTTATTGAAGCATTATTATTGCAAAAACATGGATTGTTATTGCGACATACATTCCATTCATGTAATAGATTAATTTTTTATCTACATTTAATACTTCATACATGTAAAATTCTCTTGACGTGACTTTTCCAGAAACCAGATTCCACCAATCTAAACACCCATAATACTCTTTTTCGGAATGATTGCCAGATTGAAGAAATGGTTCAAACAAAGAGTTCAGAAAACCAATGTCGAGGTTCGCACTCGCACGTGCTCCTCTGGAACGTGGGGCCCATGCTGTGGATCAACAAACACCGTCCACGCTCGCATCAACGGCGTAGGTTCGTTCTCTGTTCGCCTCGCCCTCCTTCGGCTCGGCGCCTTGCGGATAATGGGGGGAGGAGGAAGAGGAAAATAGTGCGAGCGAGCGAGCGAGGCGGACGGGGAGAGGCGCCATGGCCATGCGAGCAGCTCCGGCGGCGGCAGCGGCAGCGGCGACATGCTTCTTTTCTTCCCCCTCCTCTGTCTCCCCGAGGCGCTTCTCGTCCGCCGTGCCGCCGGCGTCGCTCTCCGCCGGGCGCTGCATCCGTCGCCATCGTCTCCGCGCCTTCCCGAGTACTGCTATCCCTCGATTTCTTCTTTTTTTTTCTTTGCTGTTCTGTTTTAAAAAAATGAGCACTCAGTTTCCCGGGGAATTATTGCAGGTTCGGAACTGCCTCTGGA
Source organism: Alloteropsis angusta (assembly GCA_037127165.1). Classification (NCBI taxonomy): domain Eukaryota; kingdom Viridiplantae; phylum Streptophyta; class Magnoliopsida; order Poales; family Poaceae; genus Alloteropsis; species Alloteropsis angusta. The sequence goes on along the minus strand of JAZFNS010020001.1, from coordinate 15,843,267 downwards.
GGAACTCAACCCATCCGTTAATCTACTCGTAAGCACCCTCCCTCTCTCTCTNCCTTCCTGCCCCTGCCTTCTATTTTATACTTTGTGCAACTTGTTGAAATATTCATCCATCTACATGGTTTCTTGTCGTTGCAACCTGATGCAGAGAAAAACTGCTGAGGCCGTCGGGGATTTCAGGAAAACGCCAATCTATATCGTTGGTATGCTTCATCGCCTTCCTTTGAATTGGGCATTAAAATGACACTATGGTTTTCCTCCAACGTCAGCCAGAGCAAATGCTGTTGACAACATTCAAATTATTTTAACGAAAATTTAGTAACACGTCGTCGAAACCTAAAATTACATTCTAGCAATTCAAATGTGGCCAATTGCTCCTGGAAATTTTTGTCTCTCCTAAAACCTGGCTTTGTTGCAAGCCAATCAACGATTTTGTTTTTGTTTTGTTTTTTGTTTTTGTGGCTGAACGTTGGCACATACCATGTTTTGGTTAGGGTAAAACTATTTGGCGAATAGCTTTGTCATTGTATAGTGGAAAGATTATTTACATGTTGCCTAGATGCAAAGTGACAGCTCAGTGTGCATCTAGATTCTAGACATCTAAACAGGACAGGGAACAACCGTGCTACTGTCGAGTTCTTGAATATCTGAAGTTTCTTCAGGAACCTAAATTTGCAGCAATTGACCACCATTGGACTTTGCTGTTGCCACCTGGCTAAGCAACTCTAGTACCCCCAGCCTGCAATTTTCTGCCAAACTACTTGAGTGAAAAAGGCACATTATCGTGTGCTGAAGGAATCCGATTATTACATCCTATGGAGCTTGAAATTGGATTGACAATACAAACCTCTTTATGGTAGCTTGTTTGTTGTGAGGACTTTGTAAAATTTGTCTTGCAGTAGGAGCCACAGACAAAACCTGCATTTGTTCTCAATCTAGACCCAAATCAGCATCCAGTCTGTTTTCATGAATGGACGAAGAAGTGTGCCTCATAAGCTGATTTTCTGAATAGTTTACTTGAGGAGATGAGCACCATGCTACCTTCTGCCCTTGATATGATAGAGTTATGCTTTGGATATGGGAACAACCGAACAAAGGTTAGCAAACTGCAACAATCGTTGCCGAGATGACATTCTCTGAAGACCTTTCGTTTGATTCCTTTTCTGAAGAATTGCTTCAACCTTCCCATTTTTCTCTATGCAAACTCTGACAATTCCTTGTATGCTTTACTACAGAGTGTTTATTCTGAACAATGTTTTTCCTTCCGAGTTTACTAGAACCATAACCATCTCACTCTAAGTCAGAATTTTGGATTTGTTCATATGGGGCAAAAACCAAACAAGCCTGTCCGGGCCAACAAGATGCAGACTGACTGGAATTTTTCATCATGCATAGGCACGGATTGCACAGCCAAGCGCAATATTGGCAAGCTCCTTGCCAATTCCATAATATACCGCTACCTCTGCAGTGAGGAACTGCTGGAGGATGTTCTTGGTGGCAAGGACGCCCTAAGAGCCTTCAAGGAATCCGATGAGAAGGGCTATCTTGAAGTCGAGGTGATTTCCTTCTTTCATCTTTTCTTTCTATAAGTATTGACTAGTTTTGTTGGTCAAAATGTTGCTGCTCCTAATTTGCATAGCATAAATTTGTCATTCTTCTGTCTCGCTGCTAGACTGAAGGGTTAAAGCAACTCACGTCCATGGGTAGCCTTGTGCTTTGCTGTGGGGATGGCGCCGTCATGAACTCAACTAATCTGTATGTATGGATGTGTCTCCATAGCCTATTCTATTTCTCACGCATGTTAAGTCAGTCTATCAGTGCTGGTGCTTTATATTTAATGAACCACCAGGGGCTTACTGAGGCATGGTGTCTCCATTTGGATTGATGTTCCTTTGGAAATGGCGGTGAACGATATGTTGAAGAGCACGGGAACACAAGCTACTACAGATCCGGACTCTTTTTCACAGGTGACCTATTTTCTCAATAGCCTGTTGTGTGATGCTCTTTGTGGACATAATAACTAACTCAAAGTCAAGTATTATTCTTGTAAATTGTAATTAGTGTTCTCTTCCTGTGTGAAAGATGCTTCCACATCCTCTGGTTAGTTATTAGCATGTTTATCTCTAACTTGTCTTTATCATGTATCTACACATACAGGCGATGAGCAAGCTCCGTCAGCAGTATGATGAACTGAAAGAACGCTATGGAATCTCTGATATTACTGTCTCAGTACAAAGTAAAGATAAATCCTCAAACTGCCTTCCTACCTTTTGAGTTTTGAGTAAAATTTAATGAGTGATTAATATTTAAAATTAGGTGAACCTTTACTGACATACCTCAACACCTTTCAGATGTGGCTTCCCAGCTGGGCTACAGCAGTGTTGACTCTCTGACCCTTGAGGACATGGTCCTTGAAGTAAGTCAGCAATACTAGTGTGTAGTGTCACAACTCACAAGACGCAGGCAGATTTGCATGTCTTTATTTGGGCAATAAGTCACAGAACCTTATAATTTTACCCCAAAAACAACTGATATTGACATTGGACACATTTCTATGTATTTTTTTCTTCACAGATTGTGAGGCAAATTGAGAGGCTGATCCGGACAAAAGCGATGATGGAAGCTGCAGGGAAACCCTTCTAGACTATATGCGCAACATTCCGCTCTGGCATTTACATATCATCTCTAATTGCCAGAGCTCTGGCATTTAGCTCTTCGACGAATCTGATTACAGTTACTCAGTTAACCCACAGATCAAGCACAAGCATTTTCAAATCCGAGGAACAGAAGCACACAGTTCTGCTCAAATATGCGTTATTTCGTATTGTAAAATCGATCATCATTTGATGGGGCATTTTGTAAATCTGCCATGGTGCAGTCAGTCTTAGAACGAATTTACTATCAAATGGGAATGCCAGATCTGCCTGTCCAATTGTCCATGGCCCCAAAGGAAAAATCTGGAGAATTTTGTCACAGGAAAATTTGGGAATCCTTTACTATGAACATGTTGGCCTTTTTTTTCAGAGACTTTTGCCGTTGAATTTTCGCGGAACGATTTTGCAGTTGAATATATTATTTCCACCTTTCAAAAAAGAATATATTATTTTTATTTTCAGATATAATTAGGCAGGGGGAGGGGAAAAAATCTCATGGCCTTTGGCCTTTTCGTTTTCGGCGGCTGGAACTGAAAGGCAAATTGGGTTCACGCAGTCGCACACCTGCTGACGAGGCGAGGTTATCTTTCGTGGTGGGGCCCCACGTGCAGTCTCACGGGCCACGTCACGCGGCGCCGGGGGCGCTATTACCAGACGAGAGGAGAGCGAGCAAGGCGGAGACGAGATCCACATCCCCCCAGCTGCTGCGCCTCGACTCAAAGCCCTCGAACCCTAGCCTAGCGAGGCGAGCTCAGCCATNNNCTCCTCGGCCTCGCCGCCGCCGCCGCCGCCGCCGCGTCCGACGCGCCCTTCGTCGTCGCGCACAAGAAGGTGTCGCTCTCCCGCCCCAAGCCCGGCGTCGAGCGCGTCGCCGTCTCCCTCGACCTCTACAACCAGGGATCCGCGTGAGTACCGGCTTACCGCCGCTCCCTCCCCACTCCGCGCCACCGATCTGGTTTGCTGCTTGTGGTAGTTTCGCTTGCTCCCTGGATCTGATCTGACTCGGTGTGCCTTCTCGTGCTTTGGATCTGCTCTGCTCGTGGGGGTGCGGGGATCGGGGTCCATGTGAGGTTTCCTATTTAAACCTCAGCTGGGGATTTAGTTTACTTATTTTTAGTGTCTCTATGCCAAATCCGAATGATAGATTTGCTCAATTGTGCTTTGGGAACCTCAGAATCTGACAAAATTCCTAATACTGCTTGGTGTACTGATCATGGATCCCCCCAATTATACCAAACCCTTGTTGGAAAAGGGAGCAACCCAACATCCAGTCCGTTATGTTGCCGATGTTCTTAATTGACTGCTACATCAAGAGCGTGTTATTTGAAATTGCAACCAATGGTTCTAGTGCACGATTATGTTAATTTAGCTAATCGACAATTAAAGTCAACATTTCAGTCACTACATGAAAGGTTGTGCTGGTGCTAGCATGCATGTTGTAGTTGCCTCGCAAACGGAAAATACTCATAAGGTCCATGTGGACATTACATCACCAATTTTGTCAATTGCCAGACCGCTTCGTCGTGCAAGGGTTTTTGTGCTGTCGTGCAGATAGTTAATGGTATCATAATTTATAACAATTTTGCTAGTAAATGCAATTTCTATTTATCTGCAAGTGAGTCAAGTGTTCTTTGGGATTAAGGCAACTGGTACCTTTGCAGTTGAAGCAGGCAGTGTATGTTTACTAGCCACTTGTATGGGACATCATCACAAATTGTGTTTCTTTACTGACCTAAAGATGCCTTGCTTGTTTTGATATATCATGAGTCACATATTTATAGCTTATCTGGTTAGATCTACTATTCAAGCACACTATGACTCGTCGGTGATGTTAGACATTGCATCACCTAATAAAATGACCTGAGTTTTTTTAGCGCCTGTCTATGTGCAGTGGATTTGCTCCCTTTGTCCTACAAAAACTCTTTGGTGAAGGAATCACCATGTGCTAGTTCTACTGCTTTCACATGTACTACAGTTCCAGTAAAACTTGATGTGCTTAAGTGTAAATTTGGGCTTTCACTGGTTATTTTTCTTGATGTCTAGCATGTGTATCTCTGATTATTTAATTAGTACACCTTGGCCCTGCCACTATCACAGTAAGGTTTGGATAACTCTACAAGTGCACCCCCACCCTTTAATTTTCACACACAAAAAAGACTATTTCTTTGCAATTCAACACGTTGTGCATGCAAGTTTTTTATGGGCATTTCACTGCGACAACTGAACTTCTCCATACTTGCCAAATACAGCAGCACAGAGCGAAATGTAGAAATTAATGAATAAAATTGGACAGGCAGTTTGAATTGCTGTTTCCTACGTGGCTACGACGCTGTGGTAGTAACATTTGTCATTTGTTGTGCATTGCAAGATTTGCTTCTTTTACATTGAGGGTCTAAGATGACACATATGTTTTGGGTTGGCTTTGCTGTGCCATTTGCTTGATCAGCTATTTTGGTGTCTGTCCTTAATCCCTGGCCCTATTTTAGTATGATATATTACTTAGATTCTTTTTCATTTTATATAATAGCAAGTCAATTCCTTATGTATTATAGTAACATCTGCATGGACTTATTCTAAAACTTGTTGCAGAACTGCCTATGATGTGACCATTAATGATGACTCTTGGCCAACAGAAGCTTTTGAGCTTGTCACTGGAGAGAAATCGAAGACATTGGAAAGACTTGACCCGTGAGTACATTTCGTAATGCATATCTCTGCTATAGGTGTGACTGTATTGTACAGAAAATAATTTCATTACTTCTACTGTTTCAGTGGTGCCACCGCTTCACACACATTTGTCCTGGAGACCAAAACACAGGGCAGGTTCCAGGGTTCACCGGCTGTTATTACATACCGTGTTCCCACAAAGACCGCCCTTCAGGTTTGTTGTTTGCTTCTAATGTACCATATTCAGTATTGTTTATTATGCTATGCATTTTGTATCCTCCTCTTTGTTTTTCTACATGCAAATGCTTGAGCAGCGCTTTTTTGCTAAATCAATATTTTGTACTTGCTGAAGGAGGCCTACTCAACTCCCATCTTCGCACTGGATATTCTTGCTGAGAGACCTCCAGAAAAGAAGTTTGAATGGGTAAGTAATATGCCATTGCATTCACGTCCTAGTTTATGTTTCTTTCTGATGCTGATGTTTTGATGCTGTTTCTGGTGGTTACCCTGTGGATGTGGAAATCCGGATTTGGTCTCCTACTATGTTCAGGCTAAGGTAATTTTCTTCAGTTTCAGTCAATTTTCCTAGTCCATAATATACTCTTAAGTAGGTTCTTGCATTCGTTTGAGCTGGATGCTAACAAATCGTTATCCATGTGCAGAGGCTTGTGGCGAAATATGGGTCGCTGGTGTCTGTTGTCTCATTCGTTGGACTGTTTATCTACCTGGTCGCGAGCCCGTCGAAGAGCAGCTCGAAAGCAAGCAAGAAGAGACGCTGATCTACTCGGTAGGTTGCCGTTGTATCCATAGATTGTCGTGTTGCCTGGAGCAACTTTTGATAGTTTGAGCTATAAGCGAAAGCTTTTTTAATCACCCCACCGTGAGCTGTAACGAAGTGAGCATCAGTTAGCAAAGTGGACATGTAATTTTGGTTGGTTACTTGGCTATTACATTTCGTTTCATTGCCAGTGACTTGACACCGAGGACCTGTAACTAGGAAATTTAATTTTGCTTGAAAGAAGGACCCGTAATTAGGAAAGATAATTTTGCTTGAAAGAACAATTTGGTATGATCGATGTGCCCGTGTGAATTTGCGACCCAGGCGCTTGGTGGGTAGAAGCTGAATAGTGTTGAAGGTCATGTGCCCATGGTGGCCCAGCTAATTCCTAACCAAATCTGCCCATGGGGGATGATTATGAGTTGACCTGATTTCAGCGTATAAGAGCAACATTTCTACGAGATAGAGATGATCGAAAGTGCGCGTGCACACTTTGGGGAAGCTGGGCTGGGCTGAATTCTTCAGCCTTTTTGTCACAGGCTCAATTAGTTGTTCCACCTAAGTACCTATATATTGAGCTCAAAAAAAAAACCTAAGTACCTATATATATACGGGACGAGAAGCAGCCCATCCATCGCACGAAACATAACGAAATCCCCAACCAAAATTTCCCATTCCTCGAATCGAGCGAGCTCCCTCCCCTGCCATGGCGGTTGAAACCGAAACCGCCGTGGGCAAGCTCCGCCCAGAGGCGGCTACCGACACTGCGGCTGCGGACGTCGACAACATCGAGAACCAGCCGGAAGAGAGCGAGGCGGCGGCGGTTGAGAACATCGAGAAGCAGTCGGAGGAGGAGCGCGAGCGCGAGGAGGTCGAGAACATCGAGAAGCAGTCGGAGGAGGAGCGCGAGCCGGTCGAGAACTGTGAGGAATCGTCCAAATTAAACCTATTTAATCGAGCGCCATCTATTGGCCAACCCAATTAAACAGGCCTAATCCCGGTAGTCCTTGAGATGTGTCATGAGCAAGCCCAAGATTTAAACACATCTCATAAAGCACAACTAATAAACATCATCACACATATTACATAATACACACATAGTTCATATACATAAAAAGATTCAAGTCATTACATAACCAAGTTCAGAGTATTTCAGCGGAAAGTTCTACAC
>JAZFNS010020001.1:13840313-13850559 GCA_037127165.1 Alloteropsis angusta | reverse complement strand
TTGGAATGCTCTGTCCAGTTGCAAACTGAACGATCGATATTACTGCTTATCAGGACTTCAAAGTAAGGAGGGTTTTCGGTAGCCAAATTACCTTACATACCGGTTTTCAGAAGTCAAATTATCCAGGTAGCTTATTCCATATATCCATATCTTAATTCTTTCTTTTAAGTAACAGGAGGGGCGAGCCCTACTGATTTATCTTAATTATTTTTTTGCAGGAAATCACCAAGATGTTACCATTAATATTTTGATTTCCTCATCTAAGGCACAGCACAGCATATGATCCAATCCAACATTCTTTAGTGGGCACCATGCTAAAGCTGGAGATGTGGCAAAATTTAAGCGGGAAGCGGAAAGTCGAAGAAAAGATGCACCCGCATGTGCGTGTGCAAAATTATGCAAACAAAATCAGGCAGCAAATGCTGCCAGTATGTGCTCTGGTGTTGTGGGGTCCATTATCCCAGATGACAGCATAACCACCATTTTTCCCTTTTAAAAAAAGGCACAACCACCAATTTTTAGGGTTCTGCATTGGGCCCCAGAACATATTATCCATAACCCATGCATGGACTAAGTAGTTGCTGGGCACAGTTGCTTGCCTTACTTGTAATGTTTTATTTTCCCCCTGATGATTGGGGTGAGTGGGCTGGTGCTTTCCTTCCAGCTCTCTGCACTGTTCTCCCTTCAAGAACTCAGTCAGATCCAGTGACATCTCATCTTCAGCACACTAGCTCATGTAGTCATGTGGTTTGTTCGTTGAGCATGTTTTGCTTTGTCACATCAATTGACTATGCTGAATTTAGTTACTTTATTTTTGATTATATATGAATGGTGGAGCAAGTTGGCCATGTTTGGATCACTGCTAAATTATGCTGAAAGTGTTTTTTTTGTTATGGATTAGTTTCCCGGTAACAGATATCGTTTTTGAAACAAAAGAAAATGTTAATTATATGCTAGATTCTTCTTTTCTACTGTTATATTAGTATTGCGAGTAAGAGATTCTCTGAAAGGGAATAGAGTACTATGAAATCATGCGGAATAATAGCACGTGAGCAGTGCCATATGGATAGTGATGGATCTGCAATTTGCAGTGTGTTGCTGTAGAGAGAATCGGGTATATAATTGAGAAATGAGCGGAGAAGTTCGTCCACATGTGAATATGTGATGAGAACACTGTCAAGTTGCGCATCAAGTCAATGATAAGAATGTTACCCTCCCATAATGCAAATCCAGCGTGTATCCATCCGTCAGTCTTACCAAATGAGCTGGTGGAAGCTTCCGAACTGATTGACCGCAATTATTCCTTGCAATTCAACTCCCTGCAGTTCAATGACCGTACTTGGAGAGGAAAAAAATTCCTGCTCTTGTGTTTTTAAATTTTGTTTCATTAGGCAAAGTCATTGCATAAATCACCTTTACCCCTTATTCCCTTCATAACCACAGTTTACTTCAATTTTCTGCCAAGAAAATGCAATGGTCGACGATTAATTCACAAGAAATTTCATTGATACGCACAGCAAGGCCCTTTTTCGCTAGTTTTGCGCCAGTTCAGTTCATACACCTTGCAGAAGTGGCAATATCAAGCAACCCGGTTTACTAAGCTATGCAAGTTTCAGAGGGCATGTGAAATAGTGTTGAAGCAGTAGAAGCGAAGATAGCATCATTAGGAGGCAGCAAGTTCCTCTGGTATTGCCATCTGTCCAATCAGCATGCATCTTGCTTGACATGCTCCAGATGAGTAGATGTGAGAAAGGCACGCATGGTCACTTGGCCAGCATCCAAAGTGAACAAAAAAGTTTTGTTGAGTCAATAAGTTCCAGTTAACAATCAACAATTGTCAATAAGGATGAACCGATAAAAGGGCACTTGCAATGTACGTTAGTACGTAGGACTCAATCTTGCACAGCCCAAAACTACATTGTTTACAAACAATGGCATGATTTTCTGCAGCTCGTGTCGTCCAAATTCAGTTATCCATAAAAAAATATTCTTGAATGTTTTATCAAACACAATACTGAAAGACATGGGCGGAAAAATTGCCCTAACATTTAAAGCATGCTATTGGACCATGAATTGGGCCTAGGGAATCCACGGTGTATGGCATAAGCAACAGCGCACAGGGGCACTTAGCAGATAAGAAGTGCATATCCAGATCTAGCTTTGTTTCAGGAGCATGGTCTTATCTGGCATGTTCAGTGCCGCTTCAACCACTCTGATCAGTACAAGCTTCCTGAGCGCCGCTGATTTGGTTCTGACCTGATGGGCTCCCCGGTGAAAGGATCAAACTTGTAAGGCTCCCCAGTGAAAGGATCAAACCTTACTTGTTGGTGTTCTGCTGAATATTCAGAGGGCGACCTGGAGCGGAAATCCGAGCCTAAGCCAGTGCCATACCCTGCAGTTGGCAGGAATCTCCTTTCCCTGGACAGAACAGCTTCATCTGATCTTTCAATATTTAAACTCGGTTCTTGTATGTATCTTCGATCAAGAAGCTTTCCAGTGTTATGCCTTGATTCATAGGCTAATCTTGGTTCTGGGTATCTTCTGGTGTCTATTTCCTCTTGTCGCGGTCGTGGTTCTGGGCTTCTTACAGCAGTAGATCTTTCTTCGCCATACCTTCTAATCCTTGACTGAGACACTGGTGGATCATCTATGTAATACGATGAATGATGATGGCCTGAGGAGTTGTATCTACTGCTCCTGCAAGTAAAATGGAAATCACTACTCGAGCTTAAACTACCACATGAACCATTTACAGTAAGGCCTGCCAGCGCAGAGATGTGAATGCAAACCTACCCGGGTGGTGCCATGTAATCATAATCTTCATGTGGGTATCGCTTGCTATGCACTTCAGGATTTCTCGACAAATAAGTAGTACTATGTAATGTGTGTGCTAAGCCAAAGGTCTCAGCCTGGTGCTGCAGGTCAAAACAAGACATTAAGGGAAATAAAATTAGAGGTGCAAAAAGGAAAGGTGGAAGATATTGAATGAGGTAGTAATAACCTTAGCAATCAATGAAGCAAAATAATCTCCTTTATTGCGTTTATCTCCACCTGATATCAAAAACTGCATGTGCTCCTTTGTGAGCTTAACAATAACATAGTTCAGGTGAGAGCGCAGAAATCATTTGTGTAAAACGAATACCTGATTAAGGACAGCAACAGCAGATGACTCAGGAAGCTCATTGAGGCTTTTTACACAACGGATGTCAATCTGGAAATGGAAGATGGGCATGAACAACATGCTTCAGTTCATACATCAGAGAGAAACAAAACAGAGCTTTCTGCACAAATTACTTACGTCATATCGAGTACCAATTCCCAGACGTAGAATTCGAAGCAAGACTTCCTTGGCAGCTGAAGGTAGTGAAGCAATTGCTGATTCATAGGGGTCAGAGGCATTAGCCACCTAAGAGATAAACAAGGAGAAAAGATCGTCACATACATCAACAAACAACATCATCCTTTCTCTTACTGCTGTATGAAATTATTCCCTTTAACTAAGGGTGCCTACAAAAACCATATATATTCAAATTCAAATACTAGAGCTCATCTCGATCTGGTTGATGCTAGAGTATCTGATGCTTGGCCTTTTGTACTTATATCATAAACAAGTGAGAAGTCTATCTATAAAAACTGGACTGTGTATTTAAGCTATCAAACAAGAGAGCTTCCAGCAATTGTGCTTCTAGCCTTCTAAGCAAGAATTGAGTTGCAACTCATGAAACAAAATGTTATGCCTTCATGTTCAAGATCATAAAACCACCCACAGGTAGCAGGTTGATGATGGAAACTTTACTTCTAAAATAATAGTACATCCACAAGCTTGAATCTGACTAAAGCAAAGCTCTAGCAATGTGGCTAGCTAAGTTCAAAAGTTCAAGCCTTTCATCAAAGGCATTTCAGGATCAATTATAGGAGGTTATATATTTACTTAAAACTCAATTTTTAGTTTTTAAAACTAAAGGAAGCAAATGAAGAAAACTAGCAAAGTAATTAACGGCATGTTTAATATACATACATAATTAGATGATCTCGGAGCTTTCGCTTGACGATCAGGTGAATCATGTCCGTATCTTCCATAAGAATAATCTGTCCTGTCTCCCGATACATTTGTTCTTCTAGTTCTCACTTCTTCACGAGATCGCTTTTTCTCGTTGTCTACTGCAGGTCGAGCAACTGACACCTATTGACATAGACATGAGAGCTTAATTTGTCTAATCCAAACTAGGAAATAAATTAAGCAGTAAGAAACTAGGATAACCCCCAAACAGATAGCATTCTTGTTCATGCCTGGATCCTGAAAGCCGGTCCTCGATCAGGTCCTCTCACTGTTTCACCATCCATTTCATTTATAGCGTTGTCCAGCTCCTGCAATTGATAATAAAGTTTTTTATGGCAATTATCAAATACATTTGTCTAAAGAATGTAGAAGTACATTAATTGTATGACAGCATAGTCTCCAGAATTAAGATAAACACTTACTGAGCGACTGGAGAAGTGAACAAATCCAACTGGACCTTGTCCTTTTCTTGAGATAGCAACCCGTACTATCTGGTTACACATCAGGTCATAGTTATTTAACATCGTGAGTACAACTGATTACTGGAAACTGCAAAAATGTGACGGTCATCTCGGTGCACCAACCTCCCCGAACTGTTCGAAAAGCTTTCTCAAGTACTCCTCGTTAACATTTGATGGAAGATTCCCAACAAAGGCAGTCTTAATCTGAAAGTAAACACAATGGAATCACAATTAAATGTTCAAACAGAAGACGGCTATATTCGTACCACGGGAAAATAATATTTCATTTCTACATTACCTTGGCCATTTCATCAGCATCCACATGAGATTCCTTATCAGCCCAATTTATCGCAGGGTGCAAAATACCGCCAAGCATAAAATCTGTTCTGGAACCTATACGGATTACACGTGCCGCCGCCTGTGATTGATAGTTTGAGGCGGAATGAAATCAAAGGAAGTTGATTTGAGTAGAAAGCATGGACTTAAGAACATCTTCTCCAAGATGATATTAGATAATATCTTTTGCTCACATCTCAGTGGCATAGCCTCAGATCACTGATGATTGATAAAATCACAGATCTTATGTAGATAAACATACTTGCATTTGGGCTTAATACTATGGCAGCTCAAGATTACTGTAGTGTACTAATGAAATCAAGATGAGGAAGGGAATCAAATATCAGCACGGGAGAGAGTGTCGCAGCCACAAGAACACAGCTGGATTTGGGAATATATTGAAGAAAGATCAAGTAGGAAAGAGAGAGAAAATGAGATAAGAATTAAGGTTCTAGTCTATCTTTTACTTGAATAAAATAAGGGAAGTTGCAGAGTGGGAAATAATAACAGAATGGCCACAAGAGTAGCAGACACCAAGTAACAGTGTTGTTTCAATCAATGGTAGCCTTCAGATCTTCAAAACTGAACCAGTAAAACTTCATCAGAACAAAGGCCATCCAGATAAACAAGTGGTAATAAGGGCCATGAACACGCTCGTCAGGTGATTCCACAAATTGACGATTTCATGTTGTTAATTACTATAGTAGAAACATGGAATACGGTCATGAATATTGCAGATCAGAAAATGCAATGCAAGTACTCCCTTGGCTCATGTACCAATCATCATATCATACTTGCATACAATTGTTTCAACAGATATAGCACCATCCACCAAACTAGGAAGATTGGGGAGTCATTTCATATAAGTTCTAGCCAGTGGTCCCTACACTTTGTAATGAACTTCAACCATGGATAGAAATCCTTGTGAAGATGAGAACAGATCAAAGATACATGATATGTATGAGTGTGAGATAACAATTCTGGCATATATCTTTTTCCTATATCATCAGTTCCAAATCTCTCTCTACAACTGTATCAAACAAAGGATTTCTTCAATGTTCAGAACTATCCCACAATACGATAGGGAAAATTTCATATGGAAAGGTAATAAGAAGCCATCCGTTGCGACATTGGTCAGTCATTTAAGAAAAATAGATAGAGAAAGTATGTTATTATATAAGTCCAAAATTGATGTCAAGTATTGTCAAAGAGTTGCATTCCTTAGCTTGTTAGAAGACTGTAATGTGTGTAATAATTTGGTCCAATTCATCATCTGGCTCCATATTGTCATTAGGACATAGTGGCACTAAGGATAGAGAGTTGCTTGATCATGCATTGAAATTAATGGCACATGTGCTTCTTTTGCAGATAGGCACAGAAACAAAGTGCAGAATCAGTCGTCAAACAATAGCAAAACTTAGGAGAATAGATTGAAGATAATTTTGCACAAAGCTTGGTACTCGCATAAGATTGTTTATCGTAACAAACTCTTTTGAAAAACAAAAGGAGGCAATGATATTGGCCAATACCTGCAAGATAAATCAGCTGACAAAGCTATGGTCAACTCTAAACAAACCACGAAGCCTTTGCAAAAGGAAAAATTAAATTAACTAACTATAACTAAGGATACAAAGCGACAAAACATGAGAAAGTGCAACAAGATCTACATCGACTTGAATCATATTAAACATCATAAAAAAAGATTTAAAATTAATGGTAAATGTAGAATTTCGTAGGACTTGTAACGGCCCATTCTATTAACTGGTTGACATTTTCTCAGAATAATGTGCTAACAAAAAAACTATTCTGGCAATGAACAGGAACTTACTGAATGAGAAGAAAATCGCACAAATGCAAAACCTCTATTTATATGTCTTTTGCTTGTGGAACCATGATTTGAAGCCATCGCAAGGTCAACCGAAACAACATCTTTGAATGCCTGTCAGATCAAATAAAATGGGAAAATAATGTGTGCCCTAGTGAAATTACTTTAAGAAGTAAATAGACAAAATAAATATATGGTTAATAAGTACAGATATTAAAGTTCTACCTTGTGAATCAATTCTTCAAATTCTTCTGGAGTCCACTCTGGTAAGACAACAGCGGAAAGTGCACGTTACTATTTACATGATAATTTTCATTTGCATTTATGTGTTCATAACAAAGTTCTGCAGATCAACATGTTAACAAGACACATACAAGAGCTCTAGCCACTGCTACATTGTATTACAGCTTTCTACAAGACAAATTGATGAGTGTTTGACATCACATCAATTATATTGGAGAGTATTCTTCTTTGGTACAAATTTACCGCATTATGAATTTACGATTCTTGTTCATTATTGGTGAAGTTTACCTTTGCTAAGGTTTCCAAAGAAAAGTGTATCTTGATCCATTGAAAGATCAACAGCCAGTCTCTTTCCTTGAAGCTGGTAACAACAGCAAATATATTATTAGTGTGAAGTTTGATACATAACACATAATGCTGTTGTTCACATCTGTTATAATGAAACAGCACACTAACATCTCACCCAGGACCCAAGGTCCACAGAAAGGGAAATGAAATAAAGCAAACTTGCTATCAAGAAGGATTATGAAGAAAGTAAATCGCAGGTAAATTATGGTACTAGGAATAACAAAAGGTTAACAAGTAAAGAAAAGGTGTTTACATGCAGACCTGGAAAAAATAATCAAATAGGAAAAAAATGACTACATATGATGCCAGATATAGAAATTTTGTCAGCATTGGTACAAGAAGTAAGTCGTTCTTACCTCGATACCATTCTTTTGCCTTTTAGCTGTATTAGCGTACTCCCTCTTTGCAAACCGCACGAAACCATATCCCTGAAAGGATTTCAGGAAAACGGCACATTGAAAACATGAATATCTGAAGCACTGACATTATATATTGCAAGCAATGTCTAAAATTTTACAGTTGTACTAGACCTTAGGAAGGCCATTCTGATCTTTCATTATACGCACTTCAACGATCTCTCCACAAGGAGAAAATACCTGTTAATGCTACAAGTCAGTCCCATTAGTGTCATAATGAAGAAATTCAGAAAATGCAAGAAAATCTTCCTTTAGCCATGAGCAAATATGTTGGATAGGAGCAATCTAAATATGATTTAAGTTCAGCAATCAAATATGGAATAGTTATCATAATCCTTATAATATATCATACTTTTCTTATTACTAGAATACAAGATACAATATGACATTCTTGCACGCTGGTATATTACTGCTCCACATCCAAAGAGTTTCAGAATAAATAAGAGGGTTGAAGGTACCACTGTAGATTTTCAGATTCAACTCGTCCCATTTGGATTACAGAAGTTACATAAACCCCTTCTCCCATTTTACCTCACTCAGTCACTCTGTTTGAGTAAAGTAGGCAGGTATGAGGAGACAAATGATGCCGCCAACTCCCCCGGACAGTCACTTATCTAACACTCTGATTTTCTATTTAGAACTACTTCGATAAGTCATCGGATATGTACCAAATACATGTCTCAGTCAACCCCTACTAATACTGCACTAAAGCATCCTCTATCCCCAGTGGGTGGTGTCGTGGTGAGCTGAAACCCTGAAACAGAAGAACCAAACCAACCTCCCGGAGCGTGCTTTCTGTCGCCGACCGCGGCAGCCCGCCGACGAACACCTCGGTTCCTTTCCCCGCATGGCGATCTGCGAATAGTCATACAGCACACAGAAATCCCACGACCGCTGGCATTAAAAAAAAAGCTCCTCCCAAATCAAAAGCAGCACCGCGTTCCTCGGTGAATACTCACCTTGCTCGTCGTAGTCCCCCCGCGCCGCCGCCATCTTATCCTGAACGGCTGAAACAGAGGCGGCGTGAGGACTCGGGCTATCTCGCCGAAACCCGCACCAAATCGGGCGCCGCGACGGCCGAGCGGATCGCCGGCGCCTACTGGGGTCGAATCCGGCGAAATACGCACGAATCGAATCGAGGAGGGAACAAATTTTGACGGGATTGAGCTCGAACGGATAGCCGCGCGCGAGTGTACGGAGATTTCTGATCTTCTCCTCTTCAATTTTCCGCCTTTTTCTTTGTTTTACTAGTTGGTGTATATTGCTTCTACTCCTATTATACTTGATGGGCTTTGTAAGATACTGGGCCCCAGCCTGTCACTGTCAGATGATACCGTTGCTAGGCCGGCCCAATTTAAGGAAACGAGCTGCTGGGCCGTTTGATTATCGGAACCACAGTTGGTGTAATTCCATTTTTCTTTTTACCTCTCTATAATCAAAAGAGAAATTGGTGATGGGTTTGTTAAAATTTGTTCGTTTACACTGAATTTGTTTTTTAAAGTTAATATTTTTACGTTAGTGATTACAATTACCAGGCTAGTTTGCTAAGGCATAATTGCAAGCATAAAAGCTTGACATGCACTTGCCCCAGAAATAAAACTTGATGTTTTGCTATGCATTTGTAGCACACTAGTCTATCAACCCGTGCTACGGCACGGGCTAATATTTTTAAAAGCTATTTAGAAATTAAGCTCCTACCTTATAATTATAATTGTTTACATACAACTCCCAATACTTTAATGTAATACTCCTATAAATGTGTATTTATCCTTTCTCCATTCATGATTGATTTTTTAATTAATAATTACTCTATATTTTTTCATTCATATTCACATTTTTCATTTTGTATCGCATTTCTATATATTTTATTTAGCATAGAAACAATATTTCATCATGTGTTTATACTCTAACTTATTATTTCTATATTAATAATTACACAAAGGTAATTTATAATCATATATTAGTTTGCTTTTGGACCTTTTGATAGGATGCACATTAAGATAATTTAATTAAGATTTAAGTGTTTAGTTTAGTTTATTTTAAACTTAGGTACAAATTTTGAACGTCATTTTAAGTTATCCTTTATAGTGATATGTATGAGTAAAATAGACAATGGTTATGTGGTTAATTTAATTATTGTTTTATAATGACATAGCTCAATAATTTGGATATAGTTTTAGGGTTTATTTTATTATATTTTTATAATAATAATGGTGGGTTCTTTTTTAAAAATACAATAAAACCAATGACTATGGTAATTAGAGTTTACGTGATTGATGTTTCTTATTTTTATGAGAATTTCTAGAATTTATATTTTTTTTCTAGCGTTTCTCATGAGAACTAATGCGGAGTCTCTAATTAAAAACTTAAGGCTACATTGCTACTGAACTCTTACCTTGATCTATCTCTCAATTGTTAAATATTCAAACACAATGCCTAGAGATATATACTTATTATTTTTCCTCCGGTTGTGATAGATTTTAGTTAGTAACTATTTTATAACATTTTCATACACATTTATGATCTTTAAATTTTCACTTTGCATCACATGTATGCG
>JAZFNS010020001.1:12295576-12305633 GCA_037127165.1 Alloteropsis angusta | reverse complement strand
AAAATCCCATGCAGATCTCATCTGACCCGCGCCTGCCTGGCCCACGAATACATGGAATCCTTATCCCTTTACCAATAATTCCTGCCCTGCAGCAGATGGATGCAACCGTGGAATCTTTTCTTTAGATGCCTAAACCACTGCCACATGGATGAAACCCATTGGTTGGGAGGAGGAATAATCTTGTGCTAGATCTAGCTAGGTTACTTGCCAATTCTACATGAATGAATCTACTGTATCTTTGCACATAGGTGTTTAGATCGGTGAAGTTGGTGAAATTTGGTGAAAATATTATCATTGAAAAACGTGTTATATGATAGGTGCACGATTGTCAGTGTAATTTTTTTAGGATTTGGGCGATCTAAAAACCCACACTCACTTTAATTTTACTGTCATGTATAGTGAATAGTGATGGACAAATTGAATGATTGCTCTTTGCTGCGAGCAGTACTAGTGTAAAACTTTGCTGTGCTTGGTGATTAGCAGTACTGCATGAGTACTTTGTGAGAGTAATTCACCATTAACTGCAATTAACTTCTGTGCAGAGTAGTACTTGACGTCCTGTGTGATTATAGCTTTGTTACCAAGGCCGTACAACTAGCCCTTTTTTCAGATTTGACAGAGTCGGAAGTCTGAATCGTCGTGCTTTAGCTTGTTGGAGAGGATATGAGAGGAAACCTCTCGCTTTCATGGCATGATGACACGAAGATATCCCTGATCTATATCTTGTGCTGCTTTGATGCTACTTGTGCATAGGTAGACAATGTAGCAATCAGTCCTTGTTCCGAGAGAAAAATGGATAATTTTTGTTTTGAGCAGAAGAAACTGGATAAATTGTACCATACATTTGGATCTTGCAAAAGTTATCATCATACGTTTAGCTATCTATAAGCGAGAGCTTAAATTTCCTAAAAACTTCCGAGCTAGAAGAGCTGCATCACCGCACACAAAATAGTAGATGTTAGTTTAATTAGAACGTAGGATTTTTATTTTTTGCAAAAAACTAGTACATACGCTCACACACTCATCACAATTAATACACGCACACACACCCTACCTTTATGAGCATCTCTGAGAGAGACTGTACTGGTTTTCCGATCTTAATATTGACGAAGTCATTCACATATGCACATTGCCTGCCATTGAATGAATAACAACAGTAAATTTTGGAATAAATCTAGAAAAATACGACACGTGCATCAAATTAGAGACTCAAACCTAGATGTGCAGGTTCCACCACATGTAACCTAACGAACTAAGAAAATCAGTGGAAAAACTATTCCAAATCCCGTTAAAATAAAAAGCATGAGTGGTTCTGGCATCTTTTAACAGAGAGAGAGCGCGCGCATTTGACTTTGTTTAGTTCAGCAACTTTCACCTGCAACTTACGCATTGAAAAACGTGTCCTCCTCACAGGACACNTTTTCACATCCAACTTTCCAATTTAAACACCTTCTTTGTTGTCGGGTGAAAAGGGAATGGAGACAATAACATTTCGTCCTAGATTAATTAGGATGCGTGGTTTTCACCTCATCTCATTATTTTTGCATGAGGATGCATTTAATACTCCGATGCTGAGGTGCCCCCCCTCTTTGTTGATAAGCTTGGATGTCTCTATTCAACATTCCAAGTTTTTGACGCATTTTCCCTGCTCACGGAAAGTTCCTGAATCCTACTAGGATTTAGACAGCGGCCCAGTTGGCAAGGATAGTACGCAAGAATCACCGCGTAATTCAGTACTGCATTTTTGCACAATGGTATATATATTCTGTATGTAGAGAGGATTGCAGGGATTTTAGGTGAATATCCAATTAGGCTGCAGACTAAATTTAGAGGTGCCGGTTCATGCTGGGAGGAGAATTCCTGGGTGGAAATTGGGATGGACCCCATAACGACAAGGCAGGACGAAGGAATCTTCCAGCCGATGAGCCTGCCAAACCCCCACAGACACCTCCAAGCTTTGCAATATCACACCACGGTCCTGCAGCTCTCACAAAACTTGCATTACGTTACGACAGCACGGGTTATAATCAGGCAACACTAATCACCTACTGTAGAATGGATATTATCTAAAAAAAAGACCTTTTTTAAGAAAAGGTTGTTGGAAGCATTTGTCGCCGAAAAAATACACATTGGCAATTGTTATTAATTCTATGAACCGCCATGCAAATGTACAACAGCAATAACATGGTCGATTCACACAGGGGCGAAGCTACACGTTGTTGCTGCTGTCATTTGACAGCAATGGTTTTCTTAAATTTCAGTGCAAATCACTGTTCAAACACTGTTTATAGTACTAATGACATTGTTGGAAAAAGAGACTGCAGCGGTGAACTACAAAGCTGGCTTCGCCCCTGGACTCACACGCACCTACTTTTGTCTTGTATCGTCACTTCACCATGTAACTAAGGGGTGTTTGGATTCACTACTACTAAAATTTAGTCCTAAAGATTTTTTAGCATCAAATTTGTTTCTATAGATCCTATAACATTTTAGTCCAATTAAGTCCATAATGTTTGGTTCCAAAGTCGTGTTTAGACCAAAATTTAGAACTTTTACACTTTAGGAGTTAGATCCAAACACCCCTAACCTTCAGAGTTTTGTGTTACAGTCGTGCCTCTCAAACAGTGGCGTTTCCAAATTTCTTTCTGTCTGTCGATAGATACATACAGAAAATGTTTTGGAACCTTTCTTTGAGAACAAGCTCCGAGATGGAGAAATAGTTAGGCTAAGGCCCCGTTTGGAACGCAGGAATTTCGCAGGAATACTGTAGGAATCAGTTCAATTTCACAGGAATTTCACAGAAATAGGGAAAAAATACTCCATTCCAAACAGGCCATAAAATGGGGCTGGGCCGAATTGTTGGAAGGCAGAGGGGCCTGATCGCAAGAGATGGGACAGAGAGAGAAAGGCACGCATGGAGGAGAGAGAAAGAGGGATCGGAGAAGATTCCCTCGCCGGAGTCGGGGCACCGCAGCCGAGCCGGCAAACGATTACGCGACGAAACGTCTCTGCCCCTCCCCTCTGGAATCCAGGCCAGGAGGCGGCATCTTTTCTCCCCCTCCCAATTCCCACGCAATTACCCTTCTACCCTTACCCTCTCCACCAGCTCCGGCCAGCTCCCACCCCGAAATGACCCTTCTGCCCTCCCCCCGGCCCGAGCGCCGGGATCTTCTTCTTCCTCTCCTCCTCCTTCCGCTCCGCTTCCGGTATAAACCAACGGACGCCACTGGCTCCTCCTCCTTCCTCTCTTTCTCTCTCTCTCCCCAACGACAAGAGCAGCAGCAGCAGCAACTCGAACACGCAAAAAGAACCACCACCGGCGGCGCGAGATGATGGCGAGGGAGCAGCAGGACCACCAGCTGCGGGCGCTGGCGGCGCGGGCGGTCACGGACTCGCTCCGGGCCGCCGCGTCGCGCTCCGGCGCCGCAGACCGCGCCGCGCGCTTCGAGGACTGCGTGCGCAGCCTCGAGGCCGAGAAAGCCAAGATGGAGGTCTTCCGCCGGGAGCTCCCCATCAGCGTCCACCTCGTCGCCGACGGTACGTACGCGCGCCTCTCGGTTTCCCCTTTCCTCCCCGCCGCGCGGCGGCAGCTTTGGCTCTCCGGCTTTGTTCGTTCGTTCGTTCGTTCATTTCGCTGTTCGTCTCGTCGCGTGCAGTGATCGACTGGCTCAAGGAGGAACTCGCGCAGCACCGCCGCCCGGGCCCGGCCCCGGCGCCGCATCTCTTCGCGCCGGCGGCCAAGAGGAGGGCGCCGCAGGAGGGGGCGCCGCCCGTCAAGCCGGACGCGGCGGACGCCAACGACAAGCGCACCTGGATGAGCTCGGCGCAGCTATGGAGCTGCGGGAGCCACGACGACAGCACCACTACCACCAATGGCGCCGCCGCCGCGCAAGCCGCCACGCCGCCGCGCAAGGTAGGGGAATGGAATAGACCTGAGCTAAAGATGCCGCCTTTGTTTCTGTCCAACGAAATTCTTGCTGCTGCACAAATTAGTATTTGCTTGCACAATTTGCGGTGAAGTTTGCACTTGTTGGTGTGTGAATTTTAATGAAGCCCTTTTTTTTTTNTGTTTTTAACGAAGAACACTGCTGGCACTTGCGAATTTGTTTCAACAGAGATTGCAAATTCATGTGGAGGGCAAGGCATGAATTAGTATTAAAAAAAGAGAGATGAAAATTGAGTGAGAGAGAGAGAGAGAGAGAGAGAGAGAGAGAGATTACCACAGTTGAAGAAACCCAGAATTGGTTTTNGTCCTAGATCTTTCTAGGCCATTTGTTCTTACAGGATGACAGTTCAAGTTCATAGTAATAAATCGAAAGTCACAACCATGAAGAGCCTAAGCGAATCTCTTTCGCTCATTCAAGTTAATTTCAGATTATCTTTTTTTTATAAAGGATAGATCATCCGGTCTCTACGTTCTTGAACGTACACAGCCTCTTATTATAATTTCACACAAAACGTCGAAACGCCAAAGTTCAAATGAAAGAATTACAGCAAACGCAAATTATAGTGCCACCCTCTTTTTACAAGCTCCAAGGCAATAACTTCAAGATGCAATTTCAGATTATCTAGCTAATGGTATAGGACTATCATGCTTATACATCCGCATTCTTTTTTTTAGTAAAAAGCAAGAATGTGGAGATTGAACACGACATGCCATCTCACTCGTGCTGCTGCCAATTCCAAACCACCAGGTGTCCGGCGCGTTCCTGCCACTAAGCCTGAGCGGCGGCCTGCCGGCGTTGGCAAGATCACCGGACGACGCGGCCGAGAAGCCCGCGGCGTTGCCGGTCCCGGACCTGACCCTCTCGTCCCCGGCAACCGACGCCGCCCCGAGCGCCACCAGCAGCAGAGGAAGGCCCCTCCGCCCCGAGCAGTCGCAGCAGCAGCAGCAGCAGCAGAGGAAGGCCCGGAGGTGCTGGTCGCCCGAGCTCCACCGCCGGTTCGTCGCCGCGCTCCAGCGGCTCGGCGGCGCGCAAGGTGAGCGTCGTCTCTGAGGATTTGCCAAGGCGTTCCGGTTCTTGATTTGTCGTGTCGTGCTCGTGCGTGCTGAAATTTTAATTTTTGCAGTCGCCACGCCGAAGCAGATCAGGGAGCTGATGAAGGTGGACGGGCTCACGAACGACGAGGTGAAGAGCCACCTGCAGAAGTACCGGCTGCACACGCGGCGGGCGTCGTCGTCGGACGGCGGCGTTGGCGACCACCACCAGCTGGCTGAGGCGGGGCTGTGGTCGGCGCCGGAGCAGCTGTACACGACGTCGCAGCACAGCACGTCGCAGTCGGGGTCGCCGCAGGGCCCCCTGCAGCTGACGGTGTCGAGCCGGGCCATGTCGGCCACCGCCGGGGACAGCTGCGACGGCGGCGACGAGGCCGAGGGCGGCAGGTCCGAGAGCTGCAGCTAGCTTCGGGATGCAGCATGGGACCAAGGCATCGTCGTCGTCGTCCCCAACCTTTTGATCCCTGGAACAGCACCAGCAGCATACGAGATGTCAGATGATGACAACCAACACTGAAGATGAGATGAGGCGTTTTGTGTACAGTCGTTGAGAGGATTCTTTTTTTCTTCTTTTTTGCAGAATTCAGATGAACTGATGCGAGTGATTGCTGAGTGTTTTGTAGGTGTGAGATATGAGATGAGATGTTACGTTAGTGCACGATCTTCAGGTTGAATCATGATTCATGAATCCATTTAGGAGGAATGGAGGATTGTTGTTGGATTTGCTGTCAATCTCACATA
This sequence comes from Alloteropsis angusta, assembly GCA_037127165.1. Taxonomy (NCBI): domain Eukaryota; kingdom Viridiplantae; phylum Streptophyta; class Magnoliopsida; order Poales; family Poaceae; genus Alloteropsis; species Alloteropsis angusta. Next base: position 12,299,896 of record JAZFNS010020001.1, on the reverse strand, counting down.
TTGTTTGGAATCTGATGCAGTTTCATGCATGGGAAACACCTGTTCGCTGTTTATTATTATCAGATTGATGATCCTGTAAAATGGAGAACGGAAGGTATGCCTCGAGATGCTCTTGGCGTTGATCAATCTCCATTTGGTCCTTGCGTGTCTCGTGCGTATGAGCGGTGTGGTAACTAATCGATTTTGGAGATTAATGGCAACATGTTGGTTACGCTAACATGTATCTTGCAACGACATTCTTTAAGTTAGCACAATGATAGATTTTTATGATATTCTTGCCTTCATTGTATGCTTTACATGATATTGGTGCAAATTATATGCTACAAGCATAAGGACTACCTAGTTCCATTCTGTGCTCATCTGTGAAGAAGTACCTCCACATATCGAAGTGGAGCTCAACCCCCATTCAAAGGATCAAGATGCCTAAAAAGGAGTGAATTAGACTTCTAACTATTTTTTTGCAAAATTAAACTTTTAACTAAACCAATTCATCCTATGTGCCTATCCTATCTATTGAAGCTATTTTTGGCGGTAAAGAGTTTTGCAACATAGTTACGATCCTACACTAGCATGACAATTCTAAGAAAGTAAATGTGGAATGTAAATTACCGAAAGTAAAGGAAAGATAGAATACCAGATTTTTTCTGTGGTATCAAAGAGTCGGCACTTTTCCCTAGTCCACGTCTGGAACACCCAACACGAGGGTATGGCTCCCCCTTGATCCAACACGAAGATCAAGTGCTCTCTATAGGATGTCGCTTGTCCCGTTCGGAACGGTGGACTCCAAATCACCGTGAACACCTTTTTGGGCCTCTCAGAACCGCCTCCTTGAGAGATCACCAAGAACAATCACCACCAAGCCGTCTAGATGATGCCGATCACCAAGAGTAACAAGCAATATCTTCACTCGACCTGTAAAAGAGAAGAAAACTATGATGAATGCACACTTGCTACTCTCATAGCACTAATGATGTACTTAATCTTCAAATCAAGAATTTTGCAATCACTTTCTTGTTTTCCCTTGCTCTCAAGCTCCAAATATGACTATGAACTTCTCAGATGATCAAGAGAGCTCAAATGCACCAATATATAAAGTATATATTGGCACAAAGGAGCAACTAGCCATTGGGCCAAAGGAGCTGAAATTCTCGTTAGGACCAACTATTGCGGTGCCCCAGCAGAGACAGCACCGCAACAATCGATGGCCCCCTTTTCAATAGTGGCCAACAGTCACTAACACGACAATCGACTGTTGCGGTGGGTGGAAACCCCGCCCGCACCGCAACAGTCTATCAAACCAGAGGTGAACCGGCCTCTAGCCACGGCCGACCAACTGTTGCGGTGGGTGCTCGGCTGAGCACATCAACAATCGATACTTCATAGTCGCCACCAGGGCCACCGACTATTGCGGTGACCACTTGGGTCACCACCGCAATAGTTGGTGCCCACGACTATGGCACCTCTAAGTTAGCTAACTTGGATTATTGTAAAACTTTCAAGATTCTAACTTATTTCTATGGTTACATCGCATGTTTTGAGCTACCTAGCACTATAATTTCACAAGTGTGCACCACACCTAGCCTCTAGTCTTTTCTAGGTCAAACTACAACTCTAGCCACCCTTTATAGTACGGCTCTCAACTCCAACGACACTAGAACTAGCTTGTCCTTACACTTCTAGCATATCCTTTGATCCGAATTGATATCAATCACATGATAGGGGGCCAAGAATACCATGAAATCCATCATTGCACTAACTTCAAATGAATGTCATTACAAAACATATGTTAGTGGCAATACTTATATTGTCATTAGTCTCCAAAATCGAATTAGGGGCCTAGATGCACCTTCACCCATGTACCCCTTGCACAACGCCACAAATGCGGTGATGTGCTGAACCCGATGGTGTTGAGATGCCGCAACACAAGTTGGTAATAGAACAACATTCCCTCGAGGAAGCGATGCATGGAAGTCGCTCACCCGCGCTCGTGAAAGAGGACGAAGGAGACGACGTAGCAATCGGGGGGCACAGGCGCATCCCCCTTTCTAGGTACCAACCACTCCTTCACCTCCGTCTACGCGACGAGAAGACTGCGCCTGACGAGGCCCTCCATGCACGTGTGGGTAACATTGGAGCGTGGCCACGACTCCGTTGACGGGGAGTGGAGAAGGTAAGGGCTACCATGTGCAGACGGCAGAGGTTGAGAGCTTGGGCGCTGTCAACAAAGGCCAAGAACTCGAGCCCCGATGATGGGAGGAGCAGACGAGGCGAAAACACTTGGAGGCGTACAAAACAGAGGAAAGGATCCCTTAGTTAAATCCGATGGGACAAGGCGTAAAATCGGCCGCCTCGACTGATCCAACAACTATGCTTTATCAAATCGACTCTGAAGCGACCTTCGAAACTGAAACAACCACTACACCTGGACATTGCTTGATAAACGAGCCATAGAAGACGGTTTGCCTTCAATGGGCCTAAGAGACGTTCAGGTAAGCCGAGATACGGGTAAAAAAGCCTTTACGTCCCACTATGGCCCAGTAGTTCGAAGGTTAGCCCACCGAACAGGTTCAACAACCGCACCGGGATGACATCAGAGCGAGGGCTAGGGAAGTATGGCCCTTCCAGGGGCCAAAACTCCGGTGTCCAAACGTCTCGGCATTTCGACCCACGTTTGCGCCTCGGCTTAAGCCAAAACCATGTTTTTTCCAAAGAAAAGGCGACGAGCCCGCAGGGCCGGTTGAACGGTCTCGAAAACTATATGGGATGAAAGTCGAGGATTTGAAGTCGATCACCAGATGATACATCAGACCCTACGAACGGGATGTCAAGGCTTCACCCAAACCAGCTCGTTACCAGCTCGCGCGAGCACCCTGTTTCGTCCAACGAGGAAAAATGAGGGATGGCTCGACCCTTTCGCTCTGGATCCACCGATGGGAGACGCTTGAGGATGACGATCGTAAGAGGACCCAACCCCGTGACCGGATCACCCATGCACCGGATCACCCATGGTGAGTGGAGACTCTTGGGTAGTCATCGCGAAAGAGAGACTCAAAGCGGGGTTACACGGAATAGATAAAGCCGCCCAAGCGCTTCCCTCTAAAAAAGCCTTAGAAGGAGCCCTTCGCTCTTTCAGAGTCTCGAGGGTTATGCTCATCGAGTTCGCTCGTGCGTCCTTGGCCTTGAACAGGAATCAACACGATGGCATAGATGAAGGTGTCCTCATGGTCATAAAGAATCACAAATGAGCCACTAAAGGACTGTGTCACTCCTTCATATGCTTGGGGGCTACACCCACCCAGAGATTGGAAACCCCGCCTACTTGATGATATCAGCCCTCGGCATGAGTCCATGGCTCCTCCTGAGGCTCGAGGACAAATGTCGGGTATCAATATTAGGGATACCCGAGAATACTGATTAAGAAGTGATAATCATGGATTAGCCAATCTAAGATTGATATTAGCTAGTCGACGGTTCAAAACATCGAGAGCGTTAATACCCAAAATGCCAGTAGTGTGCTTTTGGTCACTTTATTTCTTTCAAATCACAAGCTACTTGTAGTACTCTGACCCTCCGAATTCGAACCTGCCTCGCAGTGCTGTGTGATCCCATCCCAAGCCATCCACCGCTTCTCGGGCTGAGATCTACACCGTCCGTTTCGAATGCCTCCGCCTCCCTCCATTCAAATCCTCGCTGAGGAAAAAGTCTACTTAACTCCCTGACCTATTGATGTCCTTTTACTTAACCTCCTCACCTATAAAATATGTATAATACCCCATAAACCACCTTAGAGGGTATTTGCATGGTTTTATATAGTTCGAGGGATAGAATATCCGGTTTCATAGATGAGGTGTTAAATAAACGAACATCTCAAAGAGTTAAGTAGACCTTTTCCCGGTTAGGCCTTACCAGACGGGCCCACCTCCCACGGGCAATACGTCCCCTCCCATCTCCCAATCGTATAGTTCTCCAAATGGGCCGGGCACGATTGGAGGCCCGTGGCACGACCGTAAAACGCCTGGCCCTAGGCCCGGTGGATAGTGCCTCGGGCTGGCCCGGCCCGAAGGGAGGTTAGGGCCTGGGCCGCCACCTCAGCCCATAGTGCCGGCTCGAAGCATGGCACGAAATGGGCCAGCCCGGTGAACGGCCCGGTGGTCGAACAGGCCAGGAGGCCCAAGGCCCACACCCCTGCCCCCTGCCGAATCCGACCGTTGATCCGGCCGTTGGGGGGTACTATATAAGCCGCCCGCCCCCCACTGGTGAAAGGACCTAGGATGTCAACTAGAGGGGGGGTGAATAGTTGAATCTGAAAATTTTCGCTCA
>JAZFNS010020001.1:12100249-12112172 GCA_037127165.1 Alloteropsis angusta | reverse complement strand
TTTGGGATTTGTGCATAGGTTCGCCAGAGGGAGCACGATACAAGGTCTGCCAAGATGATGGTTAAGTTTCGAGATGAGAAGATTCACAGGATGGATGCTCTTCTGAGCAACAAATTGCCAGCAGAATCATATCTCCTTGAAGAAAACAAAGCCTTGTCACAAGAACTTGACCTTCTTAGGGCAAGACTTGATAAAAATCCTGAAGTAACTCGCTTTGCACTAGAAAATATCCGTCTCTCAAGCCAACTGAAAATGTATGATCCTATTGTTCACTCAAAGACAAAAAAATGCCGCGCTATAGTGGGATGATCCTATTGCTCATTCAGAAAAAATGTTGCACTGGAGTAAAATATTTTTGGTGTATTTATAGGTCCCAACAATTCTCCAGCGAAGGGGAGAGAGAGCTCTTATTGAATGAAATTTCTGAACTCCGAAATCAGGTCTATGTTGAAATATATTTTGTAATTCTAATAGGTACATTCTACTGTCTCTTTTAAACAACTTTTCCTTGTGCCGACAGGTTTCACAGATACTTGAAGCGAGGATAGAAACTGAGCAACAAAATATCTTTCCTGCAAAATTCAAGGTTGAGTTCCTGTTTAAATTCTCTGTGTGCATTTATTTTCCCTACCAGTTTACTCAAAAGTTTTTTTAACAATTTCAGGACAGCCAACAAAGATGCATTGATGTAGAAAGTGATGCTGAAATTTTACGTATAGAGGTACGCCCTCTTTCCTCTAGAGAGTAGAGAAGCATTTATCTGTTTCTTGGCAGTCATATTGACCGAAATGAGACAGTCAACTATTCCATATAATGTGCTAACTGATTTTTGTGTGTTCCCCTTTTCATGTCCAGTTAAAAAGGACCAACCAAGAATTAGATGCATGTAGAGGTGACCTGCATGTTTGCTTAGAATCAAACAGAAAACTAACAAGGTAATTGCACATCTGCATAATAAACATTACCATGAGTTCTTCTTGATTGAAATTTCAGTTACTTAAGAAAGTAAACCACTTCACAGGGACATAGCTGATCTTGAGAAAGAATTAACTGCTCTAAAAATCTCAAAGGAGGAACAACCTAAAGTATTTGAGGTATGCACATTACTGTCTGAACTTATCTATATTCTTATTTATGTTCTTTTATGCCTGAAGTTATCTATACTACCAGTGATGCTGGTGAAAATGAGTATAATCTAAACTTTGTGCCTTTTTTATTTTTGGACAGAATATTCCATCTTCATTGCACCAATATAATTCTGAGGCACTTGTAAAGATGGAAGACTGTTCTGATGAGAGTTTCAAGAGGATGGATGAGCTACTAAACCTGCAGCTGGAGTTGGATGTACTAAAAGCAATTCTTGTGGAAGAGAGAACAGCCCGTGCAGAAGTTGAGGACAATTCAGCTGGTTTAGGTGATGAGCTGCAATCAGCAAATATACATGTCGTCCGAGTGTGTAAGCAGAATGAGGCAATGGAAAAGGAGCTGAATGAATCAAGATCTGTTATTGAAGCTCTTGAATCACAGCAGATTATGTTGATAAATGAATTGGATGAGCTGAAGAATAATAATCAGCAAAGCATAGAGCTTTTGGAGAAAAGGAATATGGAAATCTCAAGATTAAACAATGAGCTTGACATCCTTCATAGACAGGAATTCCTGACCAAAGTGGAACCCAAAACACAACTCCTGAAGTGTTATGATAATGAAGATTCACCTTTGCAGATAAAGTTGAAAAGAATGCAAGCTTCACTTGAGAAGGCGCGGAACTTAAATACAAGGTATCAGAGGGATCAGGCATCTAACTGTTCTGCTGAGCAAGAAATGGATGAAATCCGTAGACAGGTGGAGGTTCAAACAGCTGAAGTGATTGTGTCGTTAGAACAAGAGCTGATATCAGTCCAACAGCAGCTAAATGCAAGCAACAAAAATGATCTGTTAGCAAAACAAAGCATAGATGATCTTCAGCTAGAAGTAAAGCAGTTAAATGATAAGTTACTTGAGGTGTTGAAAAAGAATGAAAGCCTTTCTTCTGTGATCGAGGAAAAAGAAAACGAAATTGAACAGTTGATCAAAGACTGGAACAAATTAGCGGCTGACATTGGAAGCTATCTTATGGATGGAAATGCAGCTCTTGACGAAGCTTCTGATCAGGTTGCCTTTATCTCCAAATCCTTCTCTCAAAGAAAATGGGTTGAGGAACAAGTCCAGAAGATGTGTCGTGGTATATCTGAAAGAGATGAGCTACTTGAAGAGCTTCAGAACAGATTGAAAGAGGTCGATAAAATAAGATGTGATTTAGACATGAAGTTAGTGTCCTTAAGAGGAGCAATGCAGGCTATAAATGAAGTGCATCAACAGGAAAAATGTGATCAAGAAAACGAAATTTATCTTTTAAGATCACAAGTATCTCAGCAAGGACATGTGAACAGTCAGCAACTAGAACAGATCCACAGAATAGAGCTTTTGTTGGATGAATCTATTGTAACATTTGTGCAGAAGGAGGTCCTTGAACAAAACTATGTTTCTTTACATAGGGAAATGGAAGAAGAGATTCATCAGCTAGAGTCACAATTAGACCAGTCAAAGAGCTATTTAGCTCATTTATTGAGTAAGACTCAGGAAAAGGACCAGGCTACTGAGAAGCTGAAAAACGAAGAGTTCACTATTTTGTCAAGACTTATGTCTGAAATTCTGAAGGCAAATGGTATTATACACAAGCTTGGAGTTGGATTCAATACAATGCAGTCGAGCCTTTCTGTTAGCCCAGAAGAAACCACTTATCAAAATTCAGACTTGAACTTGGAGGATCGGGTAAGCTAATGCTCTTGTTATTTGGTACCAAGGTGAACCATACAATCCACTGTTATATGTCAGTAAGTTCCTCAGAATGATCAATTTATGTCAATTAAGAGTGGCCATATTTAAACATTCATGGTATGACCATATTTAACTTCATGGTGTAGGTTGGCCATAAGACACTTGAAGCCTTCCAACCTGTGGAGCAGCAAAATGTTGAGGTTCTTTGCCAACTCAGTAAGGAAATGGAGTTTACAGTTCAAGGATTGAAGATGATGCAATCTCAAATGGCTATACATCTGCAAGAAAAGGAAGATTTGAAGGAGAGTCAAAGAACAGTTCAAGATCTAAGGGGTGAGGTACTTAAATTGGATTCAGTGATGATTGAAAAAGAAAGATGCTATGAAGCTAGATTGATAGAGCTGGAGGTAAAGATACAAGGAAATGATGCATCATTTATTTCATGGAATAAGGAAAAAGAGGTAGCATTTGAAATGCCATTATGCTCACTCCATTAAAGTTTCTTCTTTCATTTTTGAAAAGCTTTTGTGGCTTATTCACTGTAGTCTTTCTTCTTGCAAAAAACTAGACCTCCAGTAAAAGGATTCTATTGTTCCCTGCACACAAAAAAGGAGAACGATCGTATATGCTTTGTGGTTTGTAGTAAAATAACTCTTTGGGTTCCCTGGTTTTGCCCGTTGGTTTAAAATGGTCAGTCTCCCTTTGTTAACAAAATTGGCATAGTGTTCAGCAGTCCTTGGTGATCTGAATTGCATGCTTTCCAACGTTATCCAATGTTGAATGTGGGATATATATGTCTGGTGCTACCAGACATGATGGGCAATGACTATTTTTTATGATAACAGCTGTAAGAGTCTGTGATGGATAACTATTTTATCTTTTCTTTTCTTGAACATGCAAAAGAACAGCATGCTATTGTAATAAGAAAAACAAATAGAGTTGCAACAGTTTTCATGATACATTCACACCTTCTGAAAAGATAACAACCAGCCGTATCACTACCATAGCCTCCAGCTGCTTCTAAAACCCCAAGCCCTTAGCTCCAGTGACACCGGGAGGTAGCACGGGTGCACTTCCTCCATCGATTCCATGTCTCTTTTCTTGAGTTAGTTGATCTGGATTTCTCTGCAGCTGTGATCATATCTAGTTAGCTACATATTCTTTATGCAAGAATGCAAGTCTAAATATTGAAAGCTTAACATCATAAACATTATATATTCTTTCAGGCACTTGAACTTGAGATTTCAGAGGCAAAACTTCTTGCGGCCCAGAAATCTTTTGAGTCTACAACACTTATTGCCAAGTTTGAAGAAGCGCAGGCAACTATAAGTGATGCAGATTCTACGGTGAAGGCGCTGGTTAAAGCCAACGAAAAGTCAAAACACCAAGCAGAAAGGTATCAGGAAAAGGAAGCTTTGTTTATTGCTGAAAAGGAGGGCATGCTCAGTGAAATTAGTAGTTTGAAATCACTGCTGGATGTGAAGGAACAAAGTTACAAGCTTATGGAAAAGAAATTCCAATCAGGCCTGCTTGAAGCAAATGAGCTAGTTCTTGAACTGGAAGATGGCATTAGACTTTTGCAGAACATGTTATTAGAGAAGCTTGAGCTTGTTTCTTCTGATGTCGAATGGATGAAGGAAAAGCTTCAGCAGTTTGCAGAGTTTGCCAGAACATGGTTGGAGGAGAATTGGTTGGAGATAATTGGAAAAGATTGTGCTATTTCTGTGTTGCACCTCTGTCACATGGGGATTCTTTTGGAGAGAATCACTGGGCTGAATGCAGAAAATGGTTTCTTGCAACGCGGGCTCTCTGAATCCAATTCTTTGATATCTAAACTACGAGAGCATAATGACAAAGCCAAGAATGAACTGGAAATGTGTAGTGTTCTCAAAGGAAAGTTACTACTTGACATCAACAACAGTTTCAATCGTATTGCAAAGAAGGAACAAGAAGCAACCGAATTGAACTCAAGGTTAGATTTGTTTGAAAAGAAGATTCTGCATTTGCAAGCACAAGAAGAAGCAATGGTGGCACGGTCAAATTCAATGTATAGTGAGCTCTCCATTTTGATTGAAGAGATTGATGCTACGAACAGGAGTGCCTTGGCAGCTGAAACCAAAGAAAAGGAAGAGCTGCGCCACCAACTGGATGAAGCTTTGCTTCTCAATGGAATCTTGAAGGACAAAATGCTTAAAGAGTTGAATCTGATTCAAATGAATAGTTCCACACCTTTTACTGACATTAAAGACTGCAGCGAATTTCAGGTGTGCAAATGGCTTGCAGATTATCGAAGTGATTTGGTGATGACAAATATGATTGCAAAAGACATTGAATCTACTGTTTTGGTTTTGGAACTGAAGCAGCACAAACTACATCTGCAAGAACAAAGAGTTATGTTTACTGACGTCCTTGAAGGACTGGTGGCAGAAGCAACTCTGTGGAAATTGGACCAGGATTTGGACAATATTGCAATCTGCATTTTACATGAGGAGAACAATGAGACTAGGGCTGATTTGGAGAACCTCAAGCAAATTAGTGAACAAGCTATGGAAAATCTGCACACCATGAATGAGGAAAATACGAATCTGAGACATTTAATTCCATCCATGGAATCTAGAATCATATCCTTTCAAGCAAATTTAGATAGAAAAAACAAAGCTTTTGAGGAGTTGAAACTCTCCCATGCAACCATATGTAGGGAACTGGAACTGAAAACTGAAGCCATTAATCTCAGAACTACCAGAGAAAATTATTTCAGTTCTGAGAATGAAATGTTGAAGCAGGAAATTTTGAATATCTTGTGCAAGGAACAGCTCATGGTCGAATTGATTGCTAACCTTGAGGTTGATAAGTCATTTGTCACCATTGAACACCGCTTGCAACTGGTTACTGATGATGTAGACAATTACATTAATGAGCAAATAAACATGGTGAGCAAATTATCCAATGAGTTAGACATCATTCAGGTATCAGCTGAGGAGCTAAGCACACAGAATTCTCTTCTCCACTCTGAATTAATCAAGAAAGATGAATTAGCAAAGGGTTTATCATTTGACCTTAGCCTATTACAAGAGTCTGCATCTGTAGCAAAAGATCAAGCGGCTGAGCTTATGGAGTTGAGGAAAGCAATAGAATCTTTGGAACAAGCTCTAGCATGTAAATCACTTGAACTTGATGATGTTGTTTCTGATAGGGAACAATTAGAAGCTAGAATTGTGAAGAGTAATGAAAGGATTGCCGTCCTAGAGGATGAGCTGGCAGGAAAGTTTGGTGAGCTAAATGCTGTATCTGTGGAGAACGCTGAACTGAAATCACAACTCCAGCATATGGAAGAGATTAGTTATGCCATGGACGAGTTAGCCCATAAAAATGAAGCCATTGGAAGACTTGAAGAAGAGTTAATTGAGTTGAGAAGTTTAATTGATGAGAGGAATATCTGTCTTCGGAGTTTGCAAAATAACTTCTCCAAAATCTCAGATGAAAAGCAGTGCTGCGCAACTCAACTGCTCATCTTGGAAGAGAAGTTGGAGATGGCTCAGGCACTTGCTGAAGAAAGCGAAGCGATTGCTACAGAATCTCGACAGGTTTTCATAAATTATTTTATTATTAAAATATTGTGTCCTCCCTCAAGATATTGTATTCTTGTTTTTGTATAATGATTCCAATTTCATTGAAATCTTCAGATAGCAGAGGAACAGAAGGCATATGCTGAAGGGAAGGACGAAGAAGTCAAACTCTTGGAGCGGTCAATTGAAGAACTTGAGAATACTGTATGTGCTTTGGAAAGCAAAGTAAGTTGTGCTACTTCTTTTACTTAAATGTTTACTAATGGCTTACTGTATGCTCATCATTTTTTTTCTTCTGAAAGTGTTTTTCTCAACAACGGTTTTGGTTATTCCTCCTAAGGTGGACATTGTCAAGGAAGAAGCAGAGAGGCAAAGGATGCAGCGTGAAGAACTAGAAGTGGAGCTGCAGAAAGTTAGGCAACAAATGCTTACTGTGCCACCCTCTGGAAAAGCTAGGAGCTATATGGAAGATGGAATGGTTGATTTAGCTGACTCATCCAGGTTTGTATAGCTATCAGAATATGCTTGCAAGCACCATTACTAACCGTAACAGAACCAGTTACCACTCACCTTTATGTTCTTGCAGGCACCCAACAGATATGCACAACGATCTCCTCTGTGCTCAGGAGAGTATTAGAATGCTTGAGAAGGAGGTTTCTGAAAAGGAATCAGAGGTAGGGACATATTTTGTAACCGTCTATCAGCTCACTTGCACGGTTTAATTAGTACTTCTTACTTCTAGTGATTCAGACATTTGTTTCACTATTACTAGTATAGTCCTGGCTGTAGGTTTCAGCACTATTTTGTTTTCTCTTTATAGATTGCTCAGTGCAAGGCACATATCTCAGAGTTAAACATTCATGCTGAGGCAGCAGCACGAGAATACAAGCAGAAGGTAAGCATTTTGTCTGTGTTTATTTTGAAGAACTGAACTTATGAACAGTTCTAATGAATGCTAATGAAATGTGATCTGGTAAGTTGATGGAGCTGGAGGCCATGGCGCAACAGGTTAAGACAGACAATTCCTCAGCACATGCCTGCTCCATGAGGCAAGAGAAGATTAGCTCAAAACCTCGGGGTTCAGGTTCCCCATTTAAATGTATTGGCATTGGCTTTGTCCAGCAAATGAATTCTGAGAAAGATGAAGAGCTTAGCGCTGCAAAGCAACGTATTTTGGAACTCGAGGGCATAGTAGCTACCCGACAAAGGGAGGTGAGGACACTATCAGCTTTCCACTTTTTGTTTCTAGTTTTAATTATTTTACCAACCTCGCTATGGTGTGCTCCTTTGTTTGAAGGTATTCATGCTGAATGCAAGATTAGCTACAACAGAGAGCATGACGCATGATGTGATTCGTGATATGCTTGGGGTTAAAATGAACATGACAACTTGGGCAGTAAGAATACAAATTCATGTACTTGGTTCATTTGTAAAATATTTTCAATTATGCAATCTAATTAACCTATATAGCAGGCTCTAGCTGACAACCAGAAAACAATGGAGTCAACAAAGCCAGTCATTTCTCAATCACAGGAAATTAAAGAGGTAAGTTAAGAATAATAGTTTTTCTTCAACTTATCTTCCTCTTGGTATTTACTTGAACATAAATGTTCAGCATTCCAATGAGCTGACAAAGATGAAGAAGCAGCTTGCTGAATTCATTGAAGAGAGACAGAGGTAATACTTTGACAATATTCAACCTATCAGAATCCCAATAATAGGTTTAGTGAGCTAGTGACTTACATGCCATTGATTTTGTGGTACAGTTGGCTTGACGAAATAAACCAGAAACAATCAGAACTTGGATCTGCCCACATTAATATAGAGAAATTACGACAACGAGAACACTTTATGGTTGCAGAAATAGAGCTTCTAAAGGTACGAGAAGAAAATCACTTTTGTATTGCGAAAGAAAGACCATGTTTATTTTCTCTTTCTTATTTTATATTTGAGTAATTAATGTGGTCGATATATTCGTAGGCTGAGAATTCAAACTACAAAACCATCATTCTCAACCTTGAAGATGAAGTGAAGAAGCTTACCAGACAACAGAATCTTCAGCTTCGAATCAATCATCATGTTAAAACAAAGGTATTGATTACTTTTGGTACTTAGGCTTTTGTGAACATTGGTGCTTGCATCTGTGATCATCTTATGCATTTTCCTACCACTCAGGAAGAGAATATCCTGCTGAAAAGACAGAAAGAAGAGCTAAGTGCAAAGCTGCAACAGCTAGGGGCCATTCTTACCCGTACAAAGGAAGAGCTTGCCCGCTACAGGGTTTCAAATGGGAAAGATCCATATGAGCAGATTGAAGAGGAAGAGCTCTTGAGGAAAAAATTAGATGTGCGTCTGCTTTCTACTACTAATTTGTCAAAGAGTAATTCCAGTTGCAAAGACTGGTGACACTGATACACTGTCTGATTGTGAACAGGAAACCGAACAAGATAGAAACAAACTGGCTGAAAATCTGTCAAGTTTATGCACTAGCATTCTAAAGGTATGTATGGATATTTTTACTAGGAAGTAATATTATCTTGTGCTTCATACGGGTTGGCCAGATTACATGACCAAACACTAACCCTACTGTTCTACAGGTAGCTGGAGTTGTAAACCCTGAATCTGACACGAGTCTTCTGAAAGCTTTGGAATGCTTAAATCAGCTCCAGTGCCGTATTCCATCTTTGGAAAGTGAAGTTGAGGATCTAAAGCTGAAGGTAGGATATCTGAATTTTAGCTGACTGAACTTTCACTATACTGGGAAGGATGTTGCTGTTAATTTGGTAACTGAAAAGAACACGTCAAATATTTATCTTCTTGGAATTGGGTGCTTTGTGCTATCACTTTGAAGCAGCCTCTTTGGTTAAGTTTCATCGTGAAACAGGCAAGAGGTTACAGCAAATATATAACTCTGTTTTGACAGGACTAATTGCTGAAAATTGTGACTCTTGCAGTGCAAACTGTTGCAAGAAAAGGCCCGTCTATCTGAGCTCTGGAGTGACACTCATCATCCTTGAGCACAGGGGCAAAGGATGGCTCACCAGGTCTGAGAAGGTCTCCGAGCATTTGTTCCTTCTGGTGAGATGGCGGGGCTGATGTAGGCGGAACAAGTGTACATACACATTCTCTGTAACTAGTTAGTCGGTAACAGCAAAAGTGCAGGTCACACACCCCCTACCCCTTGTACAGAACTGCTAGTAGGGAGGATTAGGATCCAATTTGGACCAACAATCTCCATTGCTGATGTCGTACCTGCTGACCCATGTATTGTATATATTCAATGGAATTCAATGCAATCATGTTTTCATTTGTCCCTTTGTCATTTTCAAAGGTTTAACTTGATCCATGTTTGGATGGAGCCCTGGACTAAATTTCCTGGCTAGGGACTAAATTTCCTGGCTAGGAAACTCCCGAGAGTTCGGCCTGCAAGGTCAGGTGCGATAGCTGAGCAAATCCATCGCCTGGGCTTCTTGCATGAGCTGCCTGCCTGCCTTTATGTAATCACCTCCCAAACCCACTTTTCCCTCTTACCTACTCAGATTCTTGTTTTCTTTTTATATATGAACCACTCTTAATTTGTTTCTTGATTTTTCCCCGTAGCTTCTCAGCTGTAGGTTTGATAGGTTTAGCTTCTCATCCTCTAATGGAGGGGTTATTCAGATGCATAACTTGTATTTTTTTTGTGAACCAAGGGCAGGAGCACTGCCATATCATATAAGAAGAAGAAGCATGCAAATGATTACAAGGTCGATATTACATGAAACCATAAGAACTCTTACGCTAAGCTTGCTAAACATTAGGAAACTAAGATACAACAGGCCCTCCACAGGCCTTGACCCGTAGGTCAATCTCCTCCTTGATCAACTGAAAGACTTGTTGCGCATCACCTGCTTTCCCCTCAAACACTCTCCGATTCCTCTCCTTCCAGATGTTCCACACAGTGTACATGAGCAGGCCAGCCTTCTTCTTTTGCTGCCTCTTATTGAGGCCTAGTAATGACGTTGTCCACCAGTCTTGAATATTTGCTCCCTGTGACGGTATTTGAAGGATCTCCCCTGTCCAGTGCTGCATCAGGCGCCACACATTCTTTGCAAAGGGACAATGTAAACAGAGGTGACCTGCATCTTCCAAGTCGGTGTTACAAAGAGGGCAGATAGGATTGCAGTGCCAATTCTTGATCATCAGGTTGTCAGCCGTGAGGATCTTTTGTTGTATTAGCAACCAACTGAAAAATTTGTGCTTTCCCTCGGCTTCAGCTTTCCAAATGTGATTTGCTGAAAAGGAACAGTAGGATCCTCTGAATTGTGTTGTATAAGCTGAACTTGCTGTGTACTGTCCACTTGCATTCCATTTCCATCTAATTTGATCCTCTTCTTGATTCGGTTGTACTTGCTGCACTAGATCCCAAAGATTGATGAATTGTGCCATTTCAAGCACTGTTGACATCCTCCATAAGCCTCTGGTCCAGTTTTGATTTGCCAGATCATCTCTGACACTTTTGTTCTTTCTCCATGCTAACTTGTAGAGGTCTGGTGCTATATCACGTGGTGCTCTATCATTGAGCCATGAGCTCTCCCAGAACTTAGCTTTCCTGCCATCATCGAGTTGCACTACTGTGCTGCATCTGAAAAAGGACTTATCACTTTCTGTTACAGGTAACTGCCCACCCACCCAGGGTCTGTCAGGCTGTTGCCATTCAAACCACAGCCACCTGACTCTGAGTGCTCGACTGAACATCTCTAGATCTCTGATTCCCAAACCACCCAGCTTTTTGGGCCTTTTAACTTTCTTCCACTGAACCAGACAGTGTCCTCCACGTGCTATTTCAGAACCTTTCCATAGGAAATTCCTTCTGAGTTTATCAATCTATTTAATTGCCCATTTTTTCAGCACAAAAACTGTCAAGAAATATGTGGGAATGGATGTAAGCACCGAGTTTACAAGAATTAATCTGCCTGCCTTGTTAATGAATTTCACACTCCATGATGGTAGTCGAGCAGCCACCTTGTCAATAAAGGGTTGAATGTCAACTTTCTTCAGTTTCCTTGTATGCATAACTTGTATTATTTCCAAGTTCTTTCTTTGTATGGTATAGTACTATCAAGATGTTTTCTTTGGCCTACCACCGCCTAGATATTCTTTCTTTGGTTCATCGATTCTTGTCATATTGGTTAAATGCTTAAATCTAAATATCAGGTTTGTTGCAACCTGATATACTTTATTTAGGGCCAGGGGTAATCTCACCACACCATAAATCGATGGTTAGTGCATTCATAGACAACTCATAAACCAAACACTATTTTTGGGCTGTAACCAAACGGTGTCAGAAAGTTGATCTCTCTGGCCAGGCAATTTTGCAATCCATCACAGGTGAGTTCCAGGCAGCTCAAATGTCCAGAATTCTATCCAAACAGGTTCTTTGTACGTTGACACTTTGGGCTTGTTTGGACGGAGGCCTGAGCCAGGCAGCTGCTTCCAGGCAGCAATCCTGGCCCCAGGCCAAGGAAATCGGCGGCCTGGATCTGCTGCCTGGCCCA
>JAZFNS010020001.1:12086276-12100241 GCA_037127165.1 Alloteropsis angusta | reverse complement strand
TTATGCAGTTGAGCATGGGAGAAACCAACCAGTTGCCATCCCGAACCTAAAGCTAGTACCCGCTTCACTTTTTTTTTTCCCTGATCAGTGACTGAACTGACCGATGCCTTTTCCCCTTCACCTGGTACAAACAGGACAATTGTTAGAGTGTGCCATCGTGAACACATGCCCGGCAAGTACGATGATGGTCCATCTCACGTGCTCTTGCTATGTCATAAAGATACCATTAAAATCTTTGAAAACAGTTCTTTTTTAAAAAAACTGATGTAGGCTAAAATTTAGCTAATGTATGTTGGCATCAAACTAATTAGAGACTAAAATTTTAGCTCTCATATTTTGACATAAATTTTAGCAACTTTTATCCAGACTTTAACAAGAAATTTTAACATATCTATAGTTTAGCATGCACCAATTTTTAGTAAAGAACGTTTTGTCCTCCAACCCGTCGTCTCGGAATGACCGAATCCCCCACACCGCATGAACGCCATGACGGCATGCGCCAAGCCTCCCCCCTCTCGGCCCCACATGTCATCCGACCAACAAACCCCCCGTGGGGCACGCACGCGCCTGGGCCGGCGTGTCGTCGTCGGCCAGCGGCCAGGCCACCACCGCCCCGTCCCCCACCCCCCGGT
Organism: Alloteropsis angusta; assembly: GCA_037127165.1. Classification (NCBI taxonomy): domain Eukaryota; kingdom Viridiplantae; phylum Streptophyta; class Magnoliopsida; order Poales; family Poaceae; genus Alloteropsis; species Alloteropsis angusta. The sequence goes on along the minus strand of JAZFNS010020001.1, from coordinate 12,099,609 downwards.
TGGTGGAGGGCTGGAGGCGCACAGGCACGAACCACGCGCGCCCCGGCCCCACATGACGGCGCCCGGGCCCACCGGACATGGCGGGCGGCGATTCGGACACGGACACCACCTCGTCGCGTGAGCCTCTGTCCGTGGGCCCAGACACGCGGGCTTGAGGGACCCACCTCCCGTGCCAGAGACGGAGACGGCTATAACGGACGGGACCAGGCCCGGTGCGGCCCGGCCCAAATAAAACGCGCGGCGGGGCAGCGGAGCATGCCACCCCAGTTCCAGCCTCGCCTCCCGTCACCAGCAGCACCAGCAGCAGCGTCGGCGCCGCCTTTCCCTCCGCGCGGCGCCCTCGTCGTGGGTGGGGCGAGACCGAGCGTGCTGCGCCTCACCGTCGGACGGCGCGGGTCGGCGTCGGTTGTGGTGGCGATGGCGTCCGGCGACGCGCGCGTGGCGGGGATCGCGTCCTCCATCCGCGTCATCCCCGACTTCCCCAAGCCAGGTGACGCTTCTCCTCTCTCTAAAGCCCCTGTAGGATTCTGGATTCCTCGCCGTGGGTGGGGCTGGGCTGGGCTGGCCCGATTCCATCGCTTCGTGCTTGCGGCTGGCGGCGGGTTGACTTCGTGCCATAGATTTGCTAGCGGTGGGCTGACGTATTCGCGGGATCCGGTTCCCGGAGGTGTAGCGGTAACTGAAGCGCCGTGAACTGGGCGTCACTTGCATATCTCTAAAGCGATGAATAATACTTTAGTAGTACTGCCTAAATGGAACAAAGTTGTTGTGATGGCTAAGCATGTTGTGTTTTTTTTTTTAAAAAAATATTTACCTCCACGTGCAAGTGCGTGCTGTTTATCAGCCCGCAGGGATTCGCTAGCTACTTATAACTCTACTCACATCTGTGTTCTTCCTCCTTGCCCAAAGCGAGGGACGGGAGAGGGGCGTGTATGGAAGTATGGAACATCACTTTGGTGTGGGGTTATTAAGGGCACCTTTAAAATAACACGCCGCTCCTTGCTGCTTGCCCGGTTCCAAAAAAAAAAAAAGTCTAGATTTCTTTGTGTGGGGGGATCACATTACTTGTTCTTTGTACTCATGCATTGTGCTGCCTGTTTCGTTGCAGGGATCTTGTTTCAGGACATCACGACGTTGCTCCTTGATCCGAAGGCATTCCGTGACACCATCGACCTCTTTGTTGAGCGGTACAAGGACCAAGGGATCACCGTAGTTGCTGGTAATGCATAATTGTGCAGTCAATTTTTTCTCTCTTCGTTGTTAGATGACCTTACAATGAAAAAGTCAGAATTGTAAGCAATGCAGTCGACAACCTTATGTGTTTGTGTTCTGTGGCTCTCATTTCTCATTTTTTTCCATGAAAAACAGGTGTTGAAGCTAGGGGTTTTATCTTTGGCCCTCCTATTGCTTTAGCCATAGGTGCGAAATTTGTACCTCTGAGAAAGCCAAAAAAGTTGCCAGGTCTGCATATCTACTGTTAACTGTGTAGCGTTATTGTTATTGGACAGCGATGCTCGGTGCTCAAGATGAATGAGGAAGCTAACTCTCTTGCATCTATCTACTAGGCGAGGTGATCTCCGAAGAATATTCTTTGGAATATGGCACCGACAAAATAGAAATGCATGTCGGAGCTGTGGAGGCCAATGATCGAGCACTTGTTGTCGATGACCTCATTGCCACCGGTGGAACACTATGTGCAGCTGTCAAACTTCTTGGTGAGCTCTTTTCTTCATTTGTACTTTGTTTTTTTCTATTGTGTATGCAGTGTTGTAATACAATTAGCTCAGTCTTTTTTTATCATGAAAAATTACGCTAAACGAGCAACCTTTGGTTTTCCTAGAGTTGCATATTGATAGATCATGGTTACAGTTCCCTTCTCTGTCACAGTTTTAACTTCAGTACAATATTGCATAAACCTTTTTTTCTTTTAATATATGTCTTGCATAGACCTTTTAACTTCAGTGTATTATGGTTTATTTACTTTCAATTTTGTTGTTTTTCATTTCCAGAGCGTGTTGGAGCAAAGGTGGTTGAGTGTGCTTGTGTCATTGAATTGCCAGAATTGAAGGTATGTTTTGCTTCTGATACACCAATGTCCTTGGTCTGATGTAGAAAAATATTATTTGTATACCATAGTGGAGTTCATGCCATGCTCTTATTAGTAGTTTAATGTCCTGGCAACTTTCTTTGTAAATTGTCGTCATACAAAAGGGTAAAATCACGGATTATGATTTGACACTAATGCATGGAAGGAAACAATTTAAGTCGTGCCTGGAAGTTCATAAGCTTATCTGATTTTTTCAAGCACATATCAATGGCACTACCATGCCTGATGCTAGAATTCCTCAGCATATATTAATCATCTAGGAGCAAAATGGAATTAATGAAGGAAAAAATGTTTACACCTACCTGTTAGGAGAAATTATCTTTGTTTACTGTTCTAACTATATGTTTTTTTAGGGCCGGGACAAGCTAGGGGAAAGACCCGTTTTTGTCCTTGTGAAAGCGGACTAAGCAGGATGGACTTGTCAGAATTGGCCCTGTTGACGTTCTCTCTCCGGAACCATTCTGGAAGCGACAAAGTATCCCATGTTAAAGAGTTGGCTAGTTACTAGCTGATGCGTAATAAAGTTTTATCTTTAAATTTGTGAGGCCATGAATTATTTGTCAATGTAGACATGATTGCTGGTCCTTGTAAGTCTTATGTTTGTGAAAACAGTGCCAATTATTCACATCAATTAAGGATATTTTTTTGTTGGAGCTTGTTATCGTTGCTAGTAACATTACTTCTTTTTTGGTGCAATTATTCATGCCCTAAGTTACCATCACAATAGTTGTTGATGTTTGAGCTTTGGAGATAGGATTCTGAAGTGATTTGTGGAGATTATGCTACTGGCAAGCCAAGGGGCCTGGTGATCGTGAGTTAATATTTCCCTGATGAACATGGATGCTATTTTCCTGGTCCATTGATTATATTTGATTTAGATAGTTTGATATGTGTGTACTCCATATGCCTCTTGCATGGTCTTGATTATACCTGTTTGCAATTTGAATTTTGACATCCTTGGTTTTCACAAAATCGAACATGTGGAGGCAACTTTGTTGCTCACATGACAAGGATTGACCTTTGACTAAGTATATTTACTTCCCGCATGCTTATTCTTTTCTGGTAGTGAAATGTTTGGGTGCAATTGTGCAGTCCTGCCCGTGATTAGACTTCTTTGTGACCTGGCACATGTTTATTGCTTTGTTTGTTTCTTTTATTAAAAGGAGCATTATTTTTCCTTAACTCGTAAAATAAACATTATTTCCTTAACTGAACTTTAAAGAGTACTGCTGTAACTGAGTTATACTTTTAGAGGGGACCGATTGTTTTGTGACCTGTGCTATCTGCCTACCAACTTTTAGTTTGTAAATGAATTGTTGTACCTTTCTTCTGAACACCTGATTGATGATGTATAAGTCATATTTGACTTGAAGATTGTTTTGTATCCAGGAAACAGTTGTCCAATCATCTCTTATTTTTATGTTTGACATTGATTTTTTTTTGTATATGATCTCTGACTTCTACTTTGCTCTATTTTGATTTTTTTTTTGTATATAATCTCTGACTTCTACTTTGCTCTATTTTCTTTTGAAAGTCAATCTGCTTTGCTTGCTACTTGTGGACGCTCATTCTCTCTCTTTTTTTTTGGTGTCTTTGTGATCAATGGTAACCAATGTAAAACCTAGCCACTCAAATGGAGATGCAACCCAAGAGAGGCTCCTGTTGGGTTTTAACTCTAGCGGGGAAGGTTTCGTTGTTATTTGTGGTTGGTGGGTGTGTGATTTATTAGTTTACGAAGTTGATCAAATATTGATCTTTCTTTTTTTCATGGTTCTGGATGCCTGATATCCTTGTGAAATAGTAAATCTCCATTTCCATTCACCTGACTGTATCTTTCTGAGCATAATGACTTCCCCATCAGTTCAAATGGACGAATCGTTTTGTAATATTCTCTTAATGAGGAGATTAGTTGATTTTATTTGGCTATCCTCCTAAGTCCTAACACGGTTTTCATGAATCAATGTGACTTTGTTCTTATTCCTGCGATTTGCATGTAAGGTACATTGTTCTTGCCCAAGTTATCTGTGTGTGTGTTTGTATTTTACATGATGCTGCATAATAATTCAGTAGTAGGAGTCTGTGATTGACTTGTTGGTTCAGCTTTTACTGATTGCCTTCTCGTGGTTTCTTTCCAATGCATTTTTTTAATCATCAATACATGATAAAACTTAGCTTATGAGGATAATAACATCCATTTGTGTAAGTCAATCAATACAAATCAAAGATAAATAATGTCAGCATTCATCGTGTCAATGAAAGTGGACAGAAATTTCTGTTTGTTTAGGAATATATTAAGTTGATTAGAATCCAGTGGATGGCGATCATTTGATATTGTTATGGTATATGACTGCCTTCCTACAATTCCTGTGTTAGAATTCGCTGCAGTGTGCGAGTGCCTTCGTGGGGTGGGGGCAGGGATGGAGACTATCTGCAAGTTACTTGTATAGTTTCATGCATTTGTTTTTTCTCTATTTACTTGTGTCATTGTTGTCAAAATTACCGTCCTGTCAGATTTCATATTTTGAATATGTGCAATGTTACATTACGACCATAGTTCTTTGAGAAAAAAATGCATGAAATATCTTAGTTCAAGGTATAGTTATTTTGTGAAAGCAACTATACTCATCTTAAAATGTAGCTGTTCTTCTGAAAAACACAACAAAACAACGCTATCAGCTGGCTTAATTTATTGGTGCCAGTTTATTCACTTAGTCTAGAAGCTAAGAAACGCTATGAAGAGAGTATCTTTTAGGATCTCCAAAGGAGGCGATCCCACAAGGAATTTGGCTTTTCCATGCTTTGAAGTTGAAAGTTGTGTAAGTCAGAAAATGAACATAAGTGTTTGCTTGGCAGTCATCATATATTATGTTGGTTTGTTTAGGTATTGTACAATGCATACTCATGCAGTTTGGCCGCATAACATCGGAGGCATCATCGCATCTTTCGTACAGCTGAAGGGTAAGAATCATGGATCATAAACAAACCTCATCTTGTTCCCTTAAATCATTTCCCTTGCCAGCATCTTAGCTGTTTCTGTTTGACAAAGAGAGGCAAGAAGTCCCTTTTGAGGACATGCCAGAAGTACAACTGATTTGTACATTGTGGTGGATCTGAGTCATGTGCAGCTCTTAATTGCTAGATGGGTGCAGATCACTTCCTGCTGACGAGGATATCAGCAGCAGATCTCCAGCAGATTCAGATTTGTCGGGCATTGCGGAAACCTGACACCTTATGTGGAGACCTACATTGTGGCTTCCATTTTGATGATGCACATGCCGTCGAATCGCAAATGTGCCATAATCTGAATTTAAAATCCAACTGAGTTTTCTCAAGGCCTTTGTTATTCTTGTTGCAGCTGTGCCCTGTCTGACCTTCACAAAGGTAGCATTTTATACACCATCTGATGAACCTTTTGCATTTGTTCACTCTTTTTCCTTTAAAAATGCTGTGCTGCATTTAAAACCGCATTCTATGAGGCTGTAGGCACAGACTTGTTGCTATGTAAGTTTTTTTAAGAAAATGTCACTTTCCTGTGTTTGAAATTTAGCCTTACTTTGGGGGCTTTTTCCCCTTTGCAAGTACAGAAAATCATTGAGCTTTTTTTTTCCGGGTGAATATCATTGAGACTTTGGGAGTTCCAAAAGGACGTCAGTACATTCTACATTGAATAATGCATCATTGTCGAATCAGCGGAGGCGTTGGCATATCTCCTTCAATTTCTAAAAGAATGTTCAGATTCCCTCCACCATGTTCGTGCAGGCCAGTCTTTGCATCTCTAGTTTTCTTTATTCTATCTCTCTAACCAGCATTGCACTCTTTTAATGTATTCTATTTTCTGAGGTAAACTCTGTCTCTTTCTAGAGATCATAGACCTCCTCTCCCTCCCCTTGATGAACCAATGATTAGTGAATTGTCCCCAATCATTGAATCTTCTTCTCAGACAGGCCACGGCACTGTAATCTTGGATAAGTCATTGTCTTGTCTACCAACTAGCAGTTGAAGTTTTCTGTTCTACATCTCCAGGACATGCCTTGGTTGATTTTAATCGTTAACTTATAGCCATAAACTTCATCCCAACCGTGGACTGCCATTTCTCTAATCATAGTCACATTTTTTAAAATTTGAAGATGATGCTGCATTTCTAAATTCTGGCTCCCGCGCAGTATAAAAGCACCGGCACTCTTCATCCAGCAAACATCTAGGCACACAAACACACTACACAATCACCTCTGACCTCGAGTCCTCGTTGCACATCACAATGGAGGCTGGGGGGTTGATCACTGAGGTCGGTTGGACCGAGTTCGACTTCCTGTCCCATGGTGAGGAGTCAGAGGTAATGGCACAGCTGCTAGGTGCCTTCCCCTCCCTTGGTGAAGAAGGCCACCAAGACTTGTCTTGGTATGGCCAGGCTTCCAATGCATACACTGACAACATTGGAAGTAGCCTCGCTGTCCCACTTTCATCTGAGGGCTACTATTTGAGTAACTCAAATGAAGCCCTCAGGATCAGCTCCTGCATTGCATCTGATGACCTGAGCTCAGTCCAGGAGTATGGTGCTACTGAGTTTGTCAACATGTTCTCAAACCATCCCCTTAATTTCTACGGGGATGGTGAGCGGAGCTCTGAGGATCTGGATGACCCGAGCATAAGTATGCTCGACTCAGTAAGTGCTACCAACAAGAGAAAGCACTTGGCTGAAGAACTTGATGGCCAAACAAGAGTAAGTCTTCATGATTATCCTTTTGACCATCAGTATTGTAGCTAGAAACCTCAATGTTACTAACATAAATGCTTGACAAAATGGGGATAAACGCAGGGCCGGAAATGCGCACGGAAAGGTGAAGCTAAGCGAACGAAGAGGGCCAAACGTGGTGGAGATGAGGATGCGAGCATGGCCATCGCAAGTGGAAGCCCAACCAGCTGCTGCACCTCTGACAGCGACTCCAATGCCTCTCTGGAGTCTGCAGATGCTGATGCTGATGCTCGTCCGAAAGGCAAGGCCCGGGTAGGCCGCGGTGCAACAACTGAACCCCAGAGCATCTATGCAAGGGTACTACTTACTATACATGATCATGATACCATCCTAATTTTTCCAAGAAGCATCACTCCTCATTGTAACCGAATCTGACAGTACTGTTGCTGTTCTTTGGTTATGCAGAAAAGGAGGGAAAGGATCAATGAGAGGCTGAAGATTCTGCAGAGCCTGGTGCCCAATGGGACCAAAGTAGATATCAGCACCATGCTCGAGGAGGCAGTCCACTATGTGAAGTTCCTGCAGCTTCAGATCAGGGTGAGGGTTAATTCACAGAGTCTGATCCAGTTGGTGCCGCATCCATATTGTTGCGCAACGACATTTCACTGACATTTTTTCCTCTTCTGAATGTTGTGCAGCTCCTGAGCTCGGACGACATGTGGATGTATGCCCCGATCGCGTACAACGGGATGAACATCGGGATCGATTTGAACATGGACAGATGATGAAATGCAGTCTAAGTTTGTGTACTGCAACCAAAGAAATTCGTCACTTAGTGGAACTTTTTATACACAGTTCAAGGACCATAGGTACAGAAGCAGCGTGCTAGGCGCTGATTCTGAAAGTTCTGAAGGCAACGAGTTGCAGAGACATCTTTTGACAACATCAGTAAACTGATTTTCCCCCCCATGTAAACTGTACAAGATTTTGTTTCTTCTCTTTTGAGAAACTACCACACTTTGTTGTCCTGTGACGGTTTGCTCAAATCTGGCCTTTTTTTTGGGCACTTGCACTTCAAACGTTTCAAACCTCATGTTGCAAAAAAAAGGCCAGTGCGCACAAAAAACGCTGCACAAATTATATATTTATATAATACTCACGTTGGAAATTCAAATACATGTCATTTTAACAAGTATAGATTCGAATCAGATTGTGTTGATCGTCGAAGGGCGTGGAAAGGACTTGTTCCAATATTTTTTCAATCATCACGATATTGATATTGGGCTTGGTTGATTTCTCGTCTGGGCCGGTTTAAGTCCGTATGGGTCCAAATGAAGCCCAACTAACGTTTCGCGAAAGCACGTGACGTCAGCGAGGAGAAGGGAATTTTCAGGGCTCTAGAGTCTAGACCCCACGCCGCCACGCGCCGCCGGCCGCCGTCCCCGCCCGAACCCCTCCCTCTCTCCCTCGCGCCCGCCATGGCCGCCGCCTCCGCCTGCGGCGGCGCAGGCTGCGGGATGCACTGCTCCTCGGCGCCTGCGCCGGAGGATGCTCCGGCGGAGAGGATGGCCCGGCTTTCGGTCGCCGCCGGAGGCGCCACCACCACGTGCGGCAAGTGCGACGGCGGCGGCGCGGCCGTCGCGGTTTCCGGGGGCGCTGGCATGTGCCGGGAGTGCTTCCGGGTCTACCTGTTCGGGAAGTTCAAGCTCGCCGTCACCAGCAACGCCATGGTGCGCCCCACCGATGCCGTCCTCCTCGCCTTCTCCGGCGGCCCCGCCTCCAGGTCCCCGAATTTCCCCCCTCGTTATTACTCTGTATGTAATTTCTCTAGCAGCTAATTTGGGCAAAATTTTGTGCTGCGGGCATGTGCCAAAAAAAACAACAACATGCAACAACTTATGAAAAAGAAAAAGGAAAAAAAAAGATCAATAGTCGCGGAAAAATAAACATGTAGCATTTGGTTTGAAAGAATGGGTGCCAGGATAATCAGTTAGGCCTTTAGTTTTCTATATGTTGCCCAACTTGCATTCTTTTTTACAATCCACTGAATCAAAGTGTTGCCGCACAATCTAGGGTGGCTCTGCAATTCATACACGAGATGCAGTCCAAGGCGATCCAGAGCTGGGAGACGAGCAACTCGCAGGCCCTGCCGGCCTTCGGCGTAGGCGTGGCGTTTGTCGATGAGAGTGCCCTTTTGGCGATGCCGGAACACGAGACCGAGACAGCGACTGAAGATATCAAGTCAATCGTGTCGAGTTTGTCACCAGGTGATAAGCAAGTGCACGTTGTCCCTCTTGAGGACGTGTTCTCATCTGGATCAGAGGACAAGACAGCCAGGCTGAAGGAGGTGCTCAGCATGGTCAATGATGAAACAGGGAGCGATGACTTTATTCGGTGCTTGCGCATGCTTTCACTGCAGAAGGTGCTTCCCTTAAGTTCTTGCCCATGCTTTCACATGTTTTCTGATATCGAACTTACAATTTAATGTTGATATTTTGCTCAGATCGCACTTGAAAATGGCTATACCAAGATCATGCTGGGGACATGCGCTTCTGGAATAGCATGTCATGTGCTATCAGCCACCGTGAAGGTAATATTGCTAATCTAGTGGTGCTTGATAGTTCTTGAAAAGATCACGAGAGGGTGCTGAGAGCATAACAGGGTTACCAACTTTTTCAGGGGCAAGGTTACTCTTTACCGGCTGATGTCCAATATGTTGATACACGGTGGGAAGTACCTGTGGTTCTTCCACTCCATGATTGCCTGGCTCAAGAGCTTAGCTTGCTCTGTGAACTTGATAGGTAATATAAGTGTTCACTTATTAGTCTAGTTGTCTGTTTTCCTCACAATATCTTTTATTCTAATGGGTTCTATGGCTAGTTTGAAGACACAGCAACTTCTTGATAGGCCTTGCGGTGGCATCAACAGCTTAGTTGCATCATTTGTTTCACGGCTAAGGGTAGGCCCTCTTGTTTTCTCTCAAGTCACTTGCTTACCAACTCAAAACTTTAGCTATTCTGAATTGAACTAAAGCTGAAGCTGTGTTCTTGTTTAGTGTCTACTTCTACGAATATCTTTTGGAGCACAAGCCATGATTTTTAAAGTTTGTCAAATTCTATTTACAGGAAGAGAACCCTTCTCGAGAGCATACCATTCTAAGAACTGCGCAAAAGCTTAAGCCATTCTCTTTTAACAAGTTCTCAGCAAATGGCTATCATGATTTTCTGCCATCACGGCTTCGTCCCAAGTTTCAGAACGTTGATACAAACGAGTCTACTTTTTCTGAGATTCTCTGCCTGATATGTGGAAGCCCATTCAGTGAATCAGAACTCCAGAATTTGGAAAACACAAAGCACAAGACCCAGAAGAAAATTGATCTTTATACTGCTAATTGTTGTCAAAGCTGCCATTTCCAGATTCTACCAGCTACTACAGATATATACGAACATTTCTTTTCACTACTACCAAAGTTTTGGACTGAGAAAGTGGACGCTGCATCTGCCAGACATAGCTCACTAAGGTGAGGCTGACAATCTTTCTTTATAGGCTGCCTCATTTGTCTGGATATTTATAGTGCATGTTATCAGTGATATGCTAAAGTAAAACATTAAACCTTTCAGTGCAGCTTCTTAGCATGTTCAACGCTCCCTTCATTTGCTTATATCATGTCCTATTTGTTCTTCAGTGCACTGACTCAGGAAATATTTTATTTCAGAGATCAGATAGAGGACTACCTGCTGGAAGAAGATGATGATGAAAAATAAAATTGTTGCTTTCGTTGAACCCAAACTTGTGAGAGAAGCTGTGTGATTTCATGATTAAAGTTGACGGAGTCACATTTTTTCTTTATATGGTAATACCAGAGTTGCTGGTTTATACTGACAAGTTTCACTGCTGTTTGGTTTGTTGTGCAAAAAAGCCAGAAGAGATCCCTTTCTGATTGTACCTCACACAGAATGCATAGAACTTGTGGGTAGCAGTGTCTCTCCAGTATGGCACCGTTTTTATTCAAATTTGTGAGACGTCCTTACAGTTACCATAATGTTATTCTTGATTTGGCTCCTGGTATTCTGTAATTCTACAATCAACTTATCTGGAATCTGTATAGTGATCAGGCAAACCACATGTGCCAGCAAATTTGCACTGATTATAGAAGACAGCAGAGGTTGGATAGCTGAAGTTTTCCCACTTCCATGTGATTTCATATTGATTGATATGTACTGTGCCAACAATTCTGCAGACAAAGATTGTACTAAGATGAATTGGTCCAATAATTTTTTAACCATTTATTTTATGTATAAATCTTATATTTACTGCTGTTATAATCTATTACTCCTTTGTATTCGATTCGAAGGATACTTTTGGGACGTCAATATAAAAGCTGCAGCCTGGCCCTTGGTAGGGCTGAAGGGATGGACATCCTATCCCTGATGCAAAATGCCAAGCATGTATACAACTGTACACATCATGCACCACATACAAGATGTACAATACTAAGAGTGGCAGAAAGCAAAATGGCAATGTCACTACAGATAAGTGGTCCCATGCATTTTGCTGTGTGCAACTATCTTATCAACTTGCTTTTCATTTTCACTACATTGTCATCTAACTCTGATATTCATTCCTGCGAGTGACATTAACAAGTCATTTTCTACTAAACCTTTGGCTGTCTTTTCCCCTGCATTTTAGTGCATTGTCTCTTGTACTAACCACCATGTTGCAAATGTATTTGTAGATTTTCCAGTGTAATGCATCGCATGCGTGCTTGCATCCATGTGCACTTCTCAGTGTTGCTGAACCCATACCCCAGTCAAACATTGGGAACCTAATATCTTACAAGTCATTAGGTTAAAGCTTGTAAAGGTTAGACCTTTTGGTTAGCCACTTTAATCTGATTGGGTTGGCATAAAGCCTGGCCAGTAATCTTAGCCAACGTGCAAGGGCTTATCCAGCTTTTCATCAATGATGACAACACAAGTGCATACAAAGTCCCGCGAGGGCCTACAGAACCTTTCATTTTTAGATGGTTGGAGCAGGATTTATATAAAACCGACTACCTGCTGAACAGATGATGTTGACGGATTCTGGCAGAGCTTGACAAATATTTCAAACTTTCAAATGCTCTCTCCACTGTTCAAAACTTCAAAGTATGAGAATAAATAATGTGGATACATATTGATTAAGAATCCACCAAAAATGGTCAGTAAAATCTCTGAAAGTTGGGCAGGTAGCATCCATTGTGCTGCTTGCTTTGGTCTGTACTTCTTTTCACCAGCAGAACTGCAGAAGGTGCTACATTTTGTTGTTGTTTGAAAATTTTAATTAGCTGCTAATAGTTGCAATTGCCACTCAAATTGCTTTTGAACTCGTGCCTTTAAAATCTCTGTAGATCTGTGCAGCATGGGTAGCAGGCACTCTGTCCTGAGCTATCTAATCAACCCATCCTTGTGGTATTGTTGTCCATGACGTTGCATGGCAGTGGTACTGCGGGTACTACCATCTACAGCAGAGGCGGTGCTTCATCAGCAATTGTTTTCTCTTTGGGCAGCAAAGACTGACCCCAAATAGGCCTTGAAGCAAAAGGTAAGAAATAGGGCTACCAGATATTGCTCCTTCTATTCTACTACCTAGCTTTCATATCATAGTTTCAAGAAGTTCATACTTATAGCATCATTGGTGTTTTGGTGACTCAAAAGGCTAACCTAAGTGATACTACAACTAGCATGTTCAAGTTTGGCACTTGTAGAGTTTAGCCACTGTGTGACTTTAGTGTGTTTAGTGGACAAGACCTCCATCCACATAATAGTGCACACTTTTGCTTCCTTCATTCTAACAAGCAAAGGCCCATTGTGTCCCCTAGTGATTGGCACAGCCCCTCGCTGTCATTGAAATATGGAGATGGGGGGAAGAAGCTAAGGGCCACCTATGACATTGACATGACCAAACCTGGTCTTCATTTGTTTGTTGTTATTGTATCATCCTTTGATCCAAAAGCTTGAGGCACTGGTCAAAGAAAACATTGGTGAGTGGGGGAAAAAATCTGCAAGTGGCACAGTAGATAGCAGCGTCAGTGCAGTTTCTGAAGTTCTGAACCTTGCTTCATCAAAGTGGGTGTGAGTGCACGACTGCACACATGTTTACTTGCTAGTTGCTGCTGTTATCATCTCAACTGCATTAGGTTTGCCTAATACTGGTAATAATTTGATAGACTGATGAGGTTCTGGTCAACACTTGTGGCTTGATTATTGAATTATTGCTAGGTTTTCTCTCTCTACTGTGGGGGCTGGGGAACCTGAATTCAGGGCTGGGCAATGCAGGGTCCTGTAGCAAACTTGACAAGATGTGTCCTGGGTTGCTTGATTCGTGACACAATACCTGCTGGCTTGCAATTCACAATAAATGCATGTCCATGAAAACCGAATTCAAATGTCATGGCTGGTTTGTACAATTGTCCATCGCAGTCAGGCGACATGCACCGTGTTTAGTTTGGCAAGTTTGGTGAAAAAGTAGGGGTGAAAGTTGCTATTGGGAAG
>JAZFNS010020001.1:12074959-12086218 GCA_037127165.1 Alloteropsis angusta | reverse complement strand
TGGTTGTGCAGCATGGCTTGTACAACCTTCAATGCGGCGTGCTGGTTCCAGTTCCAGATGCAGGACCGTTGGTCACAAATTAGGATGGTTGTGCAGCATGGCTTGTACATTTCATGTTGATCAACCATTTTCACGACTTCCACAGCTCGAATCTGAATCTTGCATGTTGGCCCATCAGCTAAATTTGTTCATAATGTGAGCCTCTCGGACCATCAAACTTCACTCGATTGGATGGATTTCAGTGGTTTCATGAGACAGTTTGTCGAAAGAACAGCCAAACGATTCAGGTCAGATCTGAAACTTCCGACACTGCCATTTGCGATTTGTTTTTCCTCCCTCCCTCCCTTCCTCTGAAAACCTTGACGCTTGTGATGGCCTCCGCCGATGGATCAGGATCACCAGTCCAAACGCAAACACGCCGTTGGTCCATCCATCCATGGCTGGCTCGGCTCGGCTCCCTTGATCTCAGTGAGCTCTGCCCAAATCTTGGCACCTTCCCTTTCCCTCCCCGTAATTTTGTATTCGAATTGCAGCAATTGGGGCGGTACTGAATCCGTCCCCATCTTGGACGATGCATGCGTGTAGAACTGGCGCTGTTGCCGGTAATCCAAGACACTGCCCCTGGATTCATGCGTTTTGCTCGCTAGCCCACCATTCTTGCGCCCTCGTCCCCTCTCATGTGACCTCATATTTGTATATATACATATATGTATCTATATTATATGTATATATATTAATATTATATCCATGCCCCCACTATTAATAGCTTCTGGATGTAGCATGACAGTGACCTTGAAGACAGCTTGCCCTAGTTCACGAGCATGGAAGATATGCATGGTGCATATGGACATTGGACACCTCAAGGTTCAATTCTAGGGTCTCGATTCCATGGAGTTCCACTGCTTTTTTTTTGTTGAAAAGTGAATGATGCTTCTTTTTTTTTTTTACAAGGTTTGAGCTTTTATACTGTCAAATGTTGAGATAAACTCTGTATGGGTTTGCGATGAGGTTTGTGTGGTGTTTGCAAGATGCTATAGATTAGGTGCGTGATCCCTGAGCAGATGCCACGATGTGTCCGTATTATGTCTCTGCTCGCTTTCAACAAAAAAAAATGCTAAAAATGCTCTGCTTTTCTGAATGGATTTGTGGCCCCGGGCCCACAGACCGGGTGATTTGTCTCGCCGCTTGTACATTTCTTCAGCAGGAGCGTTGCAATTTTTGGATGCACTAAGGATTTTGGGAGAGAGAGATGATGCTGGGAGGTGGTTGAGATTTTGGCCTCTCACACAAATGCCCCTTTTTTATAGGAAGATAGTATATTATATAGAGAGAGCCTGCAGCCTGCCTTTTCGACATCACTACTAGATTCTAGGGTTTCTCTGGGACCAAAAATCTCTTAATCTGAAAAAAAAAGTTTCATCAGGAGTGTGGAGCATGTGGATAATTCTTTTTCTTTTCTTTTCTTTTGAGATAAGCGTATGGAGAGTTGGATGCACAGTATTGCAGTATTATTGCATACTAAACGTATAATCTTTGTATGCATGATCTTTTTTATGGAAGTCACACCTCCTCGCATCACGACACATTACGGCCTTGTTCGGTTATTTTAAATCCACATAGAATTAAGGAGGATTGGAGGGGTATAAATCCCCAACAAGTCAAAATCCCCTTCAAATCCCCTCAATCCCCTTTAAATCCATGTGGATTTGAATAAACGAACATGCCCTAATTGGAATCCCGAACAATGATGTCTATAAGCTTTATCCTAACTTTAACTTATACAGTTTGCCTAAGTCTGTAGAAAATATGAAAACATATATAGTACCAAATATATGTACTATCGAAATATATCCTATAGTGAATTTAATGGACCAAATTTGGTATTGTAACTGTTATATTTTCTATAAACTTGATCAAAATTAGATGAGTTTGACTTAGGACAAAACTAATATGACATCTAATAAAAAAACAGGGGAAATATCATCAAATCTGAAAATTGAAGAGACTAGATTATGTTTTTAGATGAAGGATAAAATCCGGCATACTATATCTATGTGGCCGGTACATATCGCCAAAATTTACAAGAGTACTTAGACTCTAATCCTCAGACATAAGGAGCTAACATGAGAAATAAAGAGAAAAATAAAAGATTAGAAGACTACTCCTTCCGTCCGAAATAAATGTTGTTTTAGTCTTTTAGATACATTTGTTTTGATATGTATCTAGACATACGCTGTGCCAAGATACATATCGAGATGAATGTATCTCGGAAAGCTAAAATAAATTGGGATCAAGCTTCAGTTTTTCTCTCGTCCATGTTTTAATCTTACATTATCTTTATGCAACACCATTCAATACATCTTTCGTCTGTTTAAAACATTATGTTGGGTTCGTCCTTCCGCAGAACTCAGTCTTCAGTTGCTCGCCAAACCCTCAATGTGAAGAAGCATCACCACGTGAACCAGCATCCACCTATGTGGTATGAGATCTCCTAGACGACGCCTTCATGAACGGAATGATGCCGAGTGTCGTTGTTGCCCGCTATCTAGGCAGAGTTTCCTCTAGAGAATCCACAAATGAAGGGGAGGCATATCCATAACGCTTCCAAGGATGAGAATGGTGTGACCTAGTTAGGGCGTCGTCATCGTTGGCTCGAGCATCTCCTATGTGATATTATGGTGTTATCCATTTGGTTGAAGGTTTTAAGCACCGATGGCGAGTTACAAATCTTATTTGAAAATAAGATAGTGAGCATCCAAATATGGCTGTTAATATTTCTCTTAACAAAGATTTCAGTATTCCACATAGTCTTGTATTCCTAGAGTGCAACTGAAAATTGTATGGTAATTAACTGAAAATTGTAGTGTGCTGAAAGCACAACCATAAAGTATGATTAGGCTCACTCTTTAGAGTAAACGGCAATTATTACATTAATAAGGCGACAGATGCACGGATACATGAATGCAATTCATATACGGCAGGCGCGTACTGGTATAGTACTATTAACCCCAGGTGAAAAACTTCACCAAATTCTCTTTCAAAAAAAAAACTTCACCAGAACTGTCCAAATTTTTACCATAGCTAGCAAGCATTTACCGAACTGTCAATATCCAAAATACCGAGGGTATCATAGGAAGTTCAGAACACGAGAAAAAAAGGGCGGTTAAAAATTTAATGAAGCGAGAGCCGGTTAAATAGACGGGAGGAGGCTCCGGTTGCCATCTCACTCTGTCCTCTCCACTCCGGCCTCTTCCACGCCGCCGCCGCCGCCGCCGCCGCCGCCACCTCACCGGCGACCACTCACCACTGTACCGTAGCATCAGGGATTTTCAGAGCTCGCGCCTCTCGCGCATGGTTCTTGCCTTCTTGCTTGCTCGGCGTGCACCGTAACTGACTGATTAAGCGTACGTGGTGACGAGATGATGCCGGTGGAGGCGGCGGCGGAGGAGGAGTGGTCGGCGACGGCGTGCGCGTTCTCGCTGACCTGCGAGGAAGAAGGCGCCGACCTCGGCGACGGCGTCGTCTACGATGGCGAGTTCTTCTCGCCCTGCAATGCCGGCGACGAGGAGGAAGAGGAGGAGTACTTGGAGCAGCTGGTGTTCAAGGAGACCAGCTTCTGCTCCTCCTCCGACTTCGCCGCTGACTGCGACGGCGACGGCGACGGCGACGTGGACGGCGAGTACCAGTCGGTCTTCTCCGAGGAGTGGTTCCGGCAAGCTCGCCTCGCCGCCATCAAGTGGATTCTTGATGTGAGCGTCCACCCCTTAGCTTGGTTCCTTGACGCGGCATGGCATCTGACTGCATCGTTCGCCATTGCAGACGCGCGGGTACTTCGGGTTCGGCCACCGGACGGCGTACCTCGCCGTCGCCTACTTCGACAGCTTCCTCCTCCGGCGACGCGTCGATGTAAACAATCATTCAACCCAACCGCGCCGCCGTTAGAAAAAAAAAGTTTCTTTTAAATGGTTTAGAAAAAAGGTCTCTGCTTTTTGGGGACGCGCGAACGAACGAATGCCTGACGCCGGGCAATGCATTTTGGTGGTGAGTGCAGAGGGAGGCGATGCCGTGGGCGGCGCAGCTGCTGTCCGTGGCGTGCGTGTCCGTCGCCGCCAAGATGGAGGAGTGCCAGGCGCCGGCGCTGTCGGAGTTCGACGCCGCCGCCGGCGGCGACTACGACTTCTGCCCGGCGTCCATCCGCCGGATGGAGCTGCTCGTGCTGTCCACGCTGGGGTGGCGCATGGGCGCCGTCACGCCCTTCGACTTCCTCCCCTGCTTCTCCTCACGGCTCCACCCGCACGGCGGCGCCGGCGCCGGCGCCGGCGGCCGCGCCGCCCTCAAGGCCATCGGCTTCATCTTCGCCACGGCCCAAGGTTGGTTTGGTACACATCGAAATCGAATCTTTTTTCTCTCTCTCTTTTCTGACATGCTGCGATCTGTCTTGCATTGCTCTGACTGTGGTTCGTGCAGCTGGTAGCGTGCTTGATCACAGGCCGTCCACTGTGGCTGCAGCTGCAATCTTGGCTGCAACCTATGGACCTCTGCTGACCAAAGAGGCACTGGATTCCAAGATGAGCTCTGTTTCTCGATCTTGTCCTATTGACAAGGTTGGTCACTTGCTTGCACCTTTTAACACTCATTTAGCATTTCGACCACATGAATATCTATTTTTGGATGAATTCACAATTAAATGAACTTTACTTCACCAAAAAAAAATTGTTCTAAAATGTGTTTGTTCCTTTGATCAGGAACATGTCCATGCCTGCTACAGTATGATGGCTGGGGACATGAACATGAGGGGTAACAAGAGATCATTGCCATGTTCAGGCTCCAACGAGGTTGCCACTAGTACATATGATTCTGTTCTTGTTGATGATGTTACCGACACCGCCGCCTTTGCGACGGCGAGGAATAAGCGGATCAGGCTGGAGCTGCCGGCCATCCGTTGAGAAGCTAGCACCACCGGGGACACAATTTTTAGCCAGATGTCTAGGGGGGCTTGGTTTGATCTTCCCTTTTCTTTCATTTTTTTTTAAAAGTTCTTTGAGCCATTGCCATGGGTTGGCATTGGCTGCTGTCAGATTGGATTGGTTTGGTTTGTGTGAGAGGTGGAAGAGATGAACAAAGCAGAGGGCTGAGCTTTCCTATGGAGAGGAGAGCTTAGGTTAATAAGCCCAATGCCAGTGCCCAAATGGGGCACAGTCCAGTCAACTTTACTTCAAAGTTGCACTGCTTGATAAGCCATTGTGGATGCCATGTTGCAATGCAATTTGCATTGCATATGGTGAGATGCTGCAGCTGCAGCAGCAGAGAAGTTGCAAAACAAGGTAACAACACTGCGAGGTTGATGGTTTTGCCATTGTTTATAGGAGAGAGAGAGAAAGAGGGGAGAGAGCTGTTTCCTTTTTTTTCAATTGTGCAAGTGGATGTGTGAGTGTTTCACTCTGCACTTGCTTGGGTTACATTGGTTTGCAACAACGCTGTGTACTTGTGTAACCCCTCTTATTCCTGAGGAATGGAATCAGATTGCATCATGTTGAGTTGTGCATGCCTCTGCCTGCCTGCCTGTGTGGCCCTCCCTGTAGGTTTCTTGATCAGTTCTGCCGACTGTCGCAATTTTCAGTCCTACTCATTCAGTTCTGGCAGTGCTTCTTCTTGCTCTGCTTTCTCTCTTCAGGAGGATCCAATGCAACCTTTTTCCTGCTACATTGCAACCAGCTTAGCACATGCTTGATGAATCTTTGGCCAAACCCCACTGTTGCACAGCACTTGCACAATCCACAGAAATGTAAAGGAAGAGATGGCCGGTGTGTAAAGAAAGCCATTTGTCAACCATGATTAGTAGCAAGTACATTGTGGCCTTTTTTGGACATTATTGTGCATGCTGAGCAAAGCATGCAACAACACACTACAATGTGCTGTTGTGTTGGAAGGAAGACAAGTGTTGCATATGAATGGGAGTATTAATGTACAAGGTAGATACATGAGATTAACACTTTAAGCCAATAATTGCCCAAAGATTAGCAATGGTGATGTGACTTCTAACTTGTGTATTTGGTCGGTGTGGAGTTACACAAGCTTGATATTTGTTGCACCTGGAGGATGTGGAGCACACTGCGGCAACTTGCAAGTTCTTAGCAAGTACCCAAAAGAAGTTGTGGCATTTTTCAGCAAATGGTATAGTTGATCTTTCCTATAATATTAATTCATTGGAAGCGCATTAACTCGATCATGAAGTGGTATATGTGAATTACACCAAGTTAATTAGCGCCAGAGATTGATTTCTTGTACTATTTCTTCAAAGAAAAAAAAAACTTGTTCAAACACGAACTCCCATACATTAGTCAGTCAATGCACGAGTTTAGAAGATCACCAACATAATGTGC
Organism: Alloteropsis angusta; assembly: GCA_037127165.1. Taxonomy (NCBI): domain Eukaryota; kingdom Viridiplantae; phylum Streptophyta; class Magnoliopsida; order Poales; family Poaceae; genus Alloteropsis; species Alloteropsis angusta. The sequence goes on along the minus strand of JAZFNS010020001.1, from coordinate 12,079,835 downwards.
CACTATGAACATGCAAAGAAAGATGAAGATGCACATGCCCAAGACATTACTACTTTCATGTATACAACAATACAAATAATGATGATATCTTTACATCCACTGCATGATAAACCCTAAACCCTAAAGTTGGTCTTGTGGCCTCATCCACCACCACCTAATGCAGGTCTTACATTGCACCCTGCCTTACAGCTGGTAAAAAAGAGCTTTTGCCCCTGCACTCTGGCAACGAAAATGCCTGGCCTGCCCTCATCCCCATCCCCATGGGCAATGGAGTGGCCGGCTTTCTGAGCTGATGAGAGCCGGCCGGCCACCAGTCCACCACCACCTCTGCAGGTGCAGGTGCAGGCATGCATGCTGCTGCGCTCATGGCCATGGCCTTGCCAACGCTCTCTCTTTCTCTCTCATTCATGTGCCTTGATGCCTTTGTTTTGTTTCTCCAATGTTGCTATATATAAAGGAAAGCTAGCGGTCTCCTTGCATTCAAACATGGTGGTCAGTTGGTCACCAATGCAGCAGCGTCTTCTGTGCTCTTCTCAAACACAAACAGTGAGTGCTTCTATGAAGGTAGGCCAGCTGGCACTTGGAATTAATATATATGATGGCCAGAGCTCAAGTTGAAATGAAATTTATTTAGCTAGGTATGTTTGTTTAGCTCACATATATAGGTAAATAAATACATGTGCTTTATTAGAATATAATTCAGTTATAGATCAAAACACCACCTTTTTGCAAGGAACAAAAATCCAGTATTTTTTAAATAAAACAAAAAGAATCAGTTTTGATCTATAAACTAGGGGTCTTTGTGTTAAGAACAAAAGGAACACCCAAATCTGGGCAAACACTTCCCTTACCATACTTTTATTTTCATTCAAAACCGACCTCTATTCATCATCTATATATGATACCTCGGAGATCGAGCTGGTCAAGAAGAATAGATAAATTGCATGCAGTCCATGAGCAGATCAAATCAAACATGTTGAGGGGATTTTCTTGAACTAATCAACTGTACAATGTTAAGATGAGCATTGGGCAACTAAAGATAATCTACAATAATTCATGTGTCAACCAATAGCAGCAAACCTGATAGCTTGTATCTAAAGTGTAAAGAGGATATACTAATGCCTGCACTCTGAATCTGGATTGCCCAAACCTAGAGGCTAGAGGTGCATATGCATATGGGTGTTGGGTGAATAAACATGAGGACCCAGAAAGGGTTCACAAACCTGCACATCTTCTCAGTCACCAATGCAGTCAAAAAACAGGCTTGGAGACAAAGCTTGGTTAAATTTTGTTGGTTCAAAGGAGTCCCACAGCTGCCACCTAGAAGTGAGTGGCCACAACACTCTGGATGCTCGGATGCCCTGGTCCTAGCAAAGCAATTGTTTTTTTTTGGCAACACTTGACTATTGCCAACAGTACCACAAACTCACACCAAGCTAGAATTTTGTGTGAACAAACACCAGTCTAATTCAATGCTATGTAAATTGATGCTTATTGGATCTGTTTGGAACATACAAGTTTCATCACAAACTGGACAGGGCTGCAGCTGCTATGAAAGTTCCGGGGCGCAAAAAAGGATCTTAAAGTTTCTCAAAGATTTCTAGCTTCCAATTAACTTGCAGTCTGTGCAGTGCCTGTATGATTCTAGTATCATGAAAATTGAAGTGGGAAAAAAAGAAAGAAACTAGCAAAGGAATAGGATGAGGTAAGGCAGTTGGAGTATGTACAGCTGCGAGTCTCAGCTCTCAACTGAAAGCCTGGGGCAAAGATGGCCTGCTTGCATCAATGGCAGGGTGGTGTGGCCCTTGTTGCAGCAGTGCAGGGGCAGGGCAAGCACTTGGTGTGTGTGGTCTAAAGACTAGAAACAAGCCAGCACAAAGACAAAGAGGCCAGCACAAAGACATCTTCCCATGCATCACACAACAGAGAGCATGACTAGCAGCATGTAGGAGCACAGTGACACACCCACACACCCACAATTCCTGATCTGGTCAAGGAAACATGGGGTTTGTTTTGTATTGCTTGTTTTGGTTTTTGCGTGATAACGCTGCTTGTGACTTGTGAGTGTGATGAACTGTCTCCTTGTGTGGTACATGCGGTCCAATTCTTAACCCTGTCGTACTCTAACCATTGATGCATATATAGTACACTCAAATAGTATCTCTTTTGGTTATTTTGGTATTATATATTTAGGTAAAAAATGGCGATGATGCATGAAGTTCTCCTAGGCGTCCTGAAATACACAACACTTTGTTTTGTCCTAATTAAGTCAAATTGTTTCAAGTTTCATCGACTTTATAGAAACGATCAAATAATATTCATGATATCAAATGGCTATAGTTAGATCTACTATCAGATATATATTCATAGTTTACTTAATTGGCGTGTTAGATGTTAATACTTTTCTAGGTAAAGTTGGTCAAACTTATACTAACTAGTAAGGCTGCTTGCGCATTTGCGCGGCTAGATCTTATAATTTTTTATATTTTATTTTAGTTATTTAATATTGTTTATTGAAGGTTTTTGAGAAACTTTTATATCTGAAGTTTTTGGACTATATTTAATTATCTATAAGATTTTTTTGTCTGGCGGCTCTCGTCGCATCCAAGTTTCAGGTTGTTCAGCCTATGTAACCATGTGTGCATGTTTGTGTGAATAGTGTGGTTTTTAAATAAATTACAAAATGACAACTGTCTAAATTACTTAAAGTATGTATAAGCACAGTGGTGAAGTATGTCTTTGTGAAAATATTTTCTAGCTGGTTCTATCACCGCACCTTAGTGTCCACACGCATTCGATAGGTCTGCGGTTGCTCTCCTCCACATGCACCTTTCACTATCACGTCATGCACTTTGCCAACGGCGGTGACCGAGCTCGTCAGGCATTGGGCACGCTCCACCTCTCCTAGATCTTGTCTCAGCCGTGCCCAGCTCCGGCCCTGTAGCGACATGATCCTACTCCGTGCTGCCCTCCCCAGTGACGGCCTCCCAGGCCAGCATAAATAAAGGAGATACATGTCCTAAAAGAGCATTGATCTCTTTTGTAACCATTTTCCACCATAATAAGAGATATTTTACACCGCTCCAAACTCACTTGCTTGATTTGAACACGTTGGATCATAGAGATCCAACAACACATAGGTATAAAAAATAATATAAGATTTAAAAAAACTCATGGTACTATCATGAATTCTTTATTCTATTTTAATAGTATACATTTACATGATATAAACCGGCAAAATAAGACCATCAGTAACATTGATTTTTTACTAGATTAATTAAAGTTGTATATTTAGCCCATGTATTTTAGGCCAATTTTTGTTAATGGCATTAGTTAGGTATTCATAAATAGTATAAGGGTATTTTTGGTAATTTTTTGTTGTAATGGCAATGGTGGGTAATTTTATTATTATTATTTTATCTGATTAACATGAAAATTTATAGATCTTGAGAGCAAACGTAGAGACTTTGTTTGTTGACCAGCTAGATACTAAGATATATAATAGATGTAACTTAGGACATGTAATTTGACTTGGCACATCGGTAGAAATCGTTTATAAAGTAGCTGTGCTTCTGTCCTCCTTAAGGAAAGAGAATGCATGCATTGCACGTTCCAAAAATGCTCCGCTCCTACATCGAGCACCAAAATTATTACCATTATTTTTTTCTTACAAGGAGTATGAGGAGGCCGTGCAGCTGCCGGCTGCAGATCGAGCTGGTCTGGTCAACCTCGAGATCGGGGACAGCCCAGCCCTAGCCCTACCTGTTGATCAGAGCGAGCCATGCCATCCCCATCCCATGGCTGCCAGCCAAGACCCCAAGACTTGAACCGATCGACTGACCCGTGTGTTCCAAGTTTTCAACTGCTCATCGTACCCATACTTGCGAACTCGGTACAGGAAAATTCTTTCTCAAAATGTGTTTATTTTCAAAAGTTGCCGCAGAAATTAAATTGCTGAAAGTAGATATTATAAAACATGTCATATGAGAAATAACATATTTTTAAATGTGTTACTTTTGTAGTTGTAGGCTGAAACCTGTCATGTGATTATTTAAAAAAAGATGATTTCAAATGAAAACATTTCGAACTACAAAGTTGTAGATCTCATTGAGATCTACAATTTTTGTATGAAGTTTATCTTCATCCAAATTCATATGAGAAAGTTATAATTTTTGAAGATGTGTTGTCTAGAGAAGGAAAATTCTTCTGGTTTATTAGATTTGAGCATTGCATGAACTATTTGAGCAACAAGATGATTTTGAATTAAAAATTTTGAACTACACAGTTGTAGATCACATCGAGCTCTACAACTTTAGTATGAATTTTATCCCCATCCGAGTTCATATAAAAAAATTTATGATTTTTTTACATGAGAAATCTAACCGCCGAATGAAACGACGGTAAGGGTGCTACAGTGCCGCGCGTGCGTATCAATGTAGCAACCGCCGTTTCATTCGGCGGTTTTTACCCCGGCTGCCGTATCAAATAGCTATCTCCGTTTCTTTCGGTGGTTAGATGACAGTATTGTGAAGTCTGTCTTCCGGATGCCGATTTTGCGAAATCGTAAAAAGATAAAATAAAAAATAAAAAAATTCCAGAGTAAGCTCTGGGAAGAGGACCATCATACGAATTATGAAATGCCAACCCAGGATAAAGAAATCGGGAGATCCCTCTAATACTGAAAATAATGAAGGGCTTTTTGTGCCGGTATGGCGGTATACATGCTTTCACTTAGCTGTATTTCAATGTCATTATCTATAAAAAGTTTGTTTCAATGTACTCCCTCCATCCCACAAAACTTGACGTTTAGGACAAGGTTTGAGTCAAACATTGGAAATATAAATCATCAACAACTTTTAAATTGTTGAGTTTGCAA
>JAZFNS010020001.1:11896301-11906926 GCA_037127165.1 Alloteropsis angusta | reverse complement strand
CGCCTGCGAGAGTGTACTGCTGTGGCTGTAGGGGTTCGTATTTTTTTAGGAAAAATGGATGGTGGTGATTAGTAGTAGTTATTATATATATTAGGAGAGGGATTAGGTTATGGTGGACTAGTAGAATGAGTAGATTCAGATTCCATCATATATATGGCTTGGTCAAATCACTCACTCCCAAGAGCGTGACCGAGCAGAGATCCTTGTGGGCTTCTCCTTGACACTGCGATGACGTGGCATTTCCCGCGTGTTCGAGAAGAAACCAAAGAAAAACAAAAATGAAAAAGACGATGCACCATGTTCTCCTACCATTATTGCCTTATGTAGATAACTGCAGCCTGCAGGTTTATAGTACATTTTCTAAATCAAAGCGCTTCAAATGAGGGTCGCGCATACGTCCTCGATCTTGCCCTTGATATTTCGACATGATGATTTTCTAGATGATGGAGGTGGACACTTGTGCAGGTAAAACGTTCAACAAGCTTCCTCGAGACAACGTACCAAGTAAATCTGAATTATGTATTAGTACTACCACGTATTAACCAAAATTTGAATTTCTATATGGTTTAATGTCATGGTTTATTATGCTTAAAAAATATACGATGTTGTAAAAAGGTAGGGTGAAAATGAGGCATTTAAATGGAGGCCTAATATTTCCTTACTACTTGGACATGTCAAAGTTTCCGGATGATCAATATGGCTTAGCCCATGACGTGTGCATGTGCCTACCAAGGCCCTCTTGCTTGTGCGATACAAGAAGATCTGGGCTAAAAATTGGCTTTTTTATGGAAAACCTAGTGCAGTGTTAGACAATGGTCTCAAACACATGGTGCATCATCGTACTATTCATTCGAAAGCAATGCTTAGACTTTTGAAGCTGAGATACGTTCGGTACACGCCGCTTCGAAAATCGTCATTTTGTCCTGACAGAACTGTCATCGACTCATCGCTGGTGCCATCTTTTGAAAATTTGAAAGGCAAATTTGAAACTTTTGGAAACCCAATGAATCCATGTACTTCCATAGCATTAAAGAGCTACGAGCACAGAGCAGAAGAGAACAACCTAAATATTCCCAGCCTCTTCTCCAAACATCCTCTCAAGTCTCAACCCAAAACCCCAACTTCCAAAGCCTCTTGGCGTTTGGACATTGGGGACTCGAGTGGAGTGGAGACCTTGTGAGCCGAGCCCTACCTGATCTGTGTGACCTGTGAGCCTGTGACACGCTACAAGCGACAACCAAGTAGTCGCCCAAAGCCAAGGGTCTCACCCTTGTTTCGACATGTTGTGCCTGCGACCTTGCCCATGTCCTCACCCAAGTGGCCATACACAACCAAAAGAAAACCCAGTACTCCTAACGCCTCCATAGCTCCATTAAAAATCGAGTAGGTTTTCCTTGGACCTGCACTCCAGCCTTTAGCTTTACACACACAAAAGAAAAACCTGCCGGATTCAGCAGACGTTTTGTTTTGCAGCGTGCACGCTGATGCTCGGTTTGTTTGTTCAGAGTTCAGGCTTCAGAGATCATGTGTGTGTGTGTGATCATTATTGGTGTGTGATTTCAGATCGATTTGTCAATGATTAGGTCAGTGAATGGTAGCAAGTGGCAGTGCAATTTGCAGCTAATCCTGTACTAGGGGAGGGGATGGGATCTTAATCTGAATTTGTAGCTAGGTGGCAGCACTACGGATCTTTTTTTAAGTGCATGGGAATCTGACTGGAAATTGGGGTCGTCTAGTCTGCCCATGCTGGCACTGCATGAGCTGACCTAGGAAGTCAGTAGTCTTGTCTGCTCGCCACCAGTTGTTGATCAGATTGCTATTTTCCTTTTGGATCAATGGCTGAACATGTTATTGCTACTTATGATCTGTGCTGCTGGAATCCTGATCTGTAGCTTTTACTTCTTGTTCCAGTACAAATTCAATTCTTGGGCTAATTAAGGCCGAGGCAAAGGTATGAATAATTGGAAGGTACTGCCACATGCCCTGGAGTTTATTATCTCACTCCCTTGTCCATGGTCCTTGGCTCCTTGCCCCTTCTCTGCATAATGTGGTCCTGCAGTTTTCAGTTGCCATCACCACAATAGTTAGACAGAAAAAATGGGTGAATTTGTGCTTGGATGCTGAACCAAGAACAGTTGGGTTCTTATGGAAATATACTTGCAAGATTAGAGCTGCTGTGGCTTCAGCATTCAACTTATAGTACTTTGTTAATTTCTACTCTATCCCAAAAAATTCATAAATTTCAATGAAAAATTTCCTATGGTTTTTCAGCAATAAGACTCAAACTACATTAAAAATGTATAAACATTAGGGAAAACGAAATTCTTGTGAAACCTTTATTGTTTTCTGGATAATAAACCTTCACTATTCTCTATTGTAAAACTGCAGCATTTGACATGAAATTGACTTTGGACCCCCTGGACAAAAGATGAGATTCAGATGAGGCCGAGCAGAAACTGTTGCCATCATGGCAGCATGGATGGATTGGGGTTGGGGCGACGAAAAAGTTCCTCGACCCTTTTCGGCGACAGCTCACTGCTTCACGGCCTATGTGGCCATTTGACTTTGTCCTATCCACTGACACGCTGGATTCTCTGTGCAGCATCGAGCGAGCAAGATGCACACACACGCCTCACATCTGACCTGATCCATCCATCCACATCACGAGTGTCATGCCAAGTTGACAAAGCTAATGAGATAGTAATAATTATGTGGATAAAGATAGGTCCATGGTGTGACACGACACAAATCATGCAATAGCTTAGCTGCAATTTTCATGCATGCTTGACTTTTTGTTGTTGGCTGCAATGAAGAGATTAGGATACCAGGTTTCTTCGTATCCCCTCATGACATGGAAACACTATTTGCATAGCACACAGAACACCAAAACATACTGTTGAAATGTCAATGGCAGTACTATAGTTGTCCAATGGTGGAGGTCAATGTCAGTTTGAGGTACATGTAGTTCTCAACATTGAAATTCCAACTAATTGAACTAACTCATTTTCTTTAGCCATATCTAAACTTTGGTGGGACCCATTTTCAAAGATAAGGAACTAGTAGAACAGAAGATACAAACTTGTTATATATACATAAAAACAAACCATCATGAAGAGCAAGAAAAGCAGCATAAAACTAGGCGAAAGGCCAGAGACAGCTCCTCAAATCAGTCAAGAAACGATCATTGTGGCAAAGCTTTTGCTTTAACCCCTTCTAAAAAATATTCACCACCAATAACACAGTATTTCAATGGAGAAAAAGTTTTCCTTAAAAAAATGAGAAAAAGTCAATGCCCAGAGCACTTGTTTCATTGTTTGGATGCTGCTGCTGCTTTACAGCCAGACCACTCTACTCTGTGAGGTGGGTCCCAGGGGAAAAATAATAATGCTACCAAACCAAACCCTTTGTTTTTACTTGGTGGAGATAGTACACTAAAAAAGCACTCTCACAAACAGCTTGCCCCTATAATAGTGACTGTCAGTACTTTATTACTCCAGTCCATAGTGAGAGGTAGGAGGAGGAACAAAGGCCAGAACAAATAAAAAAAAAGTTGGTGGTGTGCTGCTGCAGCTGCCAGTAGCTCTTGCAAGGCAATGAATGCAACCTCCCCCTCATCATGATGCACTGCATTTAGTGGCATTGAAAACACTCGCAAGGGGTTTGGTGAGAGGTGGAGCTAGGGTGCGGCTTGTCTCTCTGCATCTGAGCTCGTGTTGCTTCCCCCATCTGGGAATCGATCTCTGGGCTCTGTTCTTGCTCCTGTTTGCCGCTGTAGATTTCAAGAACTATTCCACCTCATCCCATCCAATTTGTGTTTCGTTTCGTTTCACAAGTGGTTTGAGCATTGTTCTTGCTGCTCAACAAGCTCAAGAGGGAGAAAAAAGTGGAGTCAAATCTTTTGTATTTCTCTGCTTTCTTTTTTTGCCCCCTTGTTTGATGCTGTGCTCTTTTCTTTAATTTGAGTTCTTGATCCTGCCAAAAGCAAAAGCCCTCACCTTTTGTTTGCAAAGGTGAGGTGCGTCCTCGCATTTCAAACCCTCACCAATCGCTCCCACTCCACAGCTCCAATCTCTCTCTGGAGTTTCCCGGCCTCCGAATCCATTTTCCCTCCCCCGAAAACCTCGGATTTCCACACCCAGAGCTCCACCACCGCAGTTCTTGACCACCCGGACCCAGTTATTCCAAAGATCCAGTTTTTCCTCGCGAAACTCCAGTTTTCCTGCACTTGTTGGTCCAAGAACACACCAAAATATCCCCGTTTCCCACGGAAATCTCGGGGTTCTCCGCGCCCCCATGCCTCATTCTGCTCGTTGATCCAGACCCGCCGCCGGAAAGCTGCGATTTTTCCGCCCGGGAGGGGCGGTTTCTCGATCCGATGCCCATGCATCTGTCGCTATGGAAGCCGCTCTCCCACTGCGCCGCCGTCCTCCTCGCCAAGAACCACCGGCGCCGCGGCGGCGCGGGCGGCGGGCACGGTGGCCACGGCAGCAACGGTCACCGTGACGACCCGTCCTCCTTCCTACGGCAGCTGCGGGACGCGCTCGACGCGGCGTCGGAGGACGGCTCCCTCTGCCCGCCGCCGGACGCCGCCGGAGCCGATGCGGATGCCGCCGTTTCCCGCTCCCGTTCCCTGGCGCGCCTCCGTGCGCAGCGGGATTTCCTGCGCGCCACCGCCCTCGCCGCCGCCACCGGTCCGTTCCGGTCGCTCTCCGACCTCCCGCTGCTCGCCCACTCCATCGCCACCTTCCTCGCCATGTACCCGGACTACGCCTCAACCGCCGATGTCGACCGCCTCCGCGTCGACCATTATTCCCACCTCGACGCCCCAGGTGCCGGCAGGGTTTGCCTTGATTACTGCGGCTTCGGCCTCTTCGACTCCAGCTGGGATTCCTCCTCCTCGTCCTTTACATTGCATGAGCTCAATGCCAATTTGAGCAACCATGCACTCTATGGTGGCGCGGAGCCTGGCACTGTGGAGAATGATATCAAAGAGCGCATCTTGGAGTACCTGAATGTGCCAGCCAGTGAGTATGCGCTGGTGTTCACAGTGAGCCGTGGGTCAGCATTCAGGCTGCTTGCCGAGTGCTACCCCTTCGAGACCAACCGGAGGCTGCTGACCATGTTCGACCATGAGAGCCAGTCAGTAAACTGGATGGCGCAGAGCGCACGGGCAAAGGGTGCCAAGACGCGCACGGCATGGTTCCGCTGGCCAACACTGAAGCTCTGCTCGACGGAGCTGCGGAAGGAGATCGTGGGCAAGAAGAAGGGTCGGCGACGTGATGCTGCAGTTGGGTTGTTTGTGTTCCCTGCACAGTCTCGGGTGACCGGTGCCAAGTACTCCTACCAGTGGATGGCGCTGGCACAGCAGAATGGGTGGCATGTTATGCTTGATGCCGGTGCACTTGGTCCCAAGGACATGGATTCACTGGGGCTCTCACTGTTTCGGCCGGACTTCATTATAACTTCGTTCTACAGGGTGTTTGGTGCAGACCCGACTGGGTTCGGTTGCCTTCTGATCAAGAAGTCAGTAATTGGGAACTTGCAGGGGAGAAACGGGTGTAATGCATCAGGTATGGTGAGGATTGTTCCTGTGTTTCCACAGTATCTAAGTGACTCGGTTGATGGATTTGATGCATTTGATGGGCTTGAAGATGACTCAGGCATTAGCAAAGATGAAAAGCCAGCTTCTAACACTCAAAATGGGTCGCAGCTGCCGGCATTTTCTGGTGTTTACACATCTGCTCAGGTTAGAGAGACTTTTGAGAGTGATCCTGGCCGTGACAGCAGCTCGGATAGGGATGGGGCAAGCACCATCTTTGAAGAAACTGAGAGCATCTCTATGGGCGAGGTCATGAGGAGTCCAGCATTCAGTGAGGACTGTTCATCAGAGAACTCTTTCTGGGTTGATGTTGGCCAGAGCCCATTGGGATCAGAGAAATCTGGTCAGTTCAAGAAGGGGAAACTGGGATCGCCGTTACCATCTTCTTGGTTCAACGGGAGAAAGTGTAACAAGAGGATGTCACCAAACCTAACTTCCAGGATATCAAGAAGCCCACTTTATGATGGTCATGTGATTTCCTTTGATGCAGCTGTGTTATCAGTCACACAAGATGCAGACTGCCTCAAGGAAGACCCTGAAGAAGAAATTTTTGAGAATGGCCGGAGAAATCATTTCCGGCAGGTTAGTGAGATCCAAGAGGAGCCAGAGGTTGAAGAGGTGGCATGCCAGCATGCTATGAACGGTGGCGCAGAGCACAAAGAAAGTGCGATAAGGAGGGAGACTGAAGGGGAATTTCGGCTGCTGGGTGGGAGGGATGGCAACAACAGATTTAATGGGGGGCGACTCTTTGGTGTTGAAGAGATTGATGGAGGTTTAAGTATGGGGCGCAGAGTTTCATTCAGCACGGAGGCCAATATTATTGCTGACAGGCTTAATAGGACCTCTGATGCTGCTGAAGCTTCTGGTTATACATTTCGGGATGATGATGGTTGTGCAAGTGATGGGTATGATGATGCTCAGGACTGGGGCAGGAGGGAGCCAGAGATAATTTGCAGGCACATTGATCATGTTGATATGATGGGGCTCAATAGAACTACTCTTAGGTTAAGATACTTGATCAATTGGCTAGTAACTTCACTTTTGCAGTTGAAGTTGCCAGACTCAAAAGGTGGTGATGGAGTACCTCTTGTCCACATCTATGGTCCCAAGATTAAGTATGAAAGGGGAGCAGCTGTTGCTTTTAATGTGAAGCAAACTGATGGAAAATTTGTTAATGCTGAAGTTGTTCAAAAGATTGCTGAGAAAAATGGCATATCTGTTGGCATTGGTTTTCTAAGTCATATAAAAGTGGATATGAACCAGAAACAGTTGAATGGGACGCTGGATATACCTGAGGCTTCATTTTATAAGAATGGGCGCAGAGATAATAAAAAGGTGACCATAAGAGTCGAAGTTGTGACTGCTTCACTCGGCTTCCTTACTAACTTTGAAGATGTTTACAAGATGTGGGCTTTTGTTGCCAAGTTCTTAGATCCTTCATTTCTTGAAAATGAACGCCTTACCATTTCTGCTGACCACTCACAAGGACAGACTTGAGCATGACATGTAACATAGCAACCACCAACAAGCAAATGAGAGGAAGGTGATTTCTCCTTCTGCTGAAGCATATGCTGTCTTTTATGCTTTCGAGGGGTAATCTATAGTGGGTGTAGCGGATTTGTTTATTCTTTGCCTAGTTCCTCAATATATGAGTCATGACTGGTTTTTGTTCATGTAGAATTTGCTCAAATATGTATCGGCAGCTCATTAGTAGAGCTCTTCCCCACGGAACAATGGTTGTAAAGCAGCTCACTGGAAATGAAATAGTTTGAGTGGCTTTGTGCAAGTTCTATTTGGTCAGATGTGTGTTCATAATGCAGCTTTTACATCTTCAGCTAAAATTTCATTTTGGTGTACTCATGTGTGCTTCTTCTTGCTTAAAATTGGCAACTTTAAAAATTCTGTGGTCCTTGTAATACATGGATGTTGCTGAATATACTCCTTCCATTTCTTTTTGTAGGGCATATTAGAATTTTGAAGACTCAAACTTCACAAAATTTGACTAACAATTAGCCAATTTATTACTGTACAAAAATTGCATCAATAAATTCATATTTGATATATCTTGTAATGAGATGTTAATTTTTTTAGCAATTGGTAATGTATTGTAAAGGATATTTGTAGTCTAAAGACTTCTCTAGATCCTAATACGCCCTATAAAAAAGAAACTGAGGGAGTACTTATCTGTTCGTGAAGTTTACCCAAAAACTTAAAATGCTTTGAACTTAGGTTCCAATTTTCTTTTCAATCAGCATGTTATGCTACTTAAGCTGTACAATACTTATTTGTTTGCTAGTAAAATCATCCAGTTGGGTTTGAAGTTCGTGTGCAGTAACATTCTTTTCTTCATGATCAAATATCAATTACATATTACCTGTGCTGTACTGTGCCATTTAAATTTATAGTCACTCATAGAAAATGTTGTTTTCTATACTATGAAAATTGAATGCCTTGCTAACCACTCCCTCCGATCCAAATTACCCGTCACTGTTGACTTTTTCTCGTAATGTTTGACCGTTCGTCTCATTCATAAAATTATGTCAATATCATTTATTTTGTTTGTGACTTGATTTATCATCAAAGATACTTTAAATATTATTTATCTTTTCATATATTTGCACAAAAAGTTTTCAATAAGACGAATGGTCAAACGTTGTGAGAAAAAGTCAACAGTGACAAGTAATTTGGGACGGAGGGAGTACATTCTAAGAAGTATTAGGAATCAACCATTACTGTTTCTGCTGCCTGGGACCATCTCTGTTCAATTTAGTTTTCCTATCGTACTATCGGTTCATCACATACACATTCATAGGATCCTGTCTGAAATCGAGATGATCTCATGATATAAAATGGAGAAAGTCCTATACAACCATTAATGTTCCCTTTATGCAAATAAACCAAAGTCAGGAAAGCAAACTACACTGTAAGTGTATTACTGTTAATTCTGCAAGCAAGGTAACTGCTATTTGAATTGTTAGAATTCATGTTTATGGCTTTTAATGGTCCCCATTCACTAATCGATGAAAATCTTGAATTTTATCAAGACAGAGATACTGGACCCTTCCCTCTGTGCTAGTAATTCCAAGATCAGGAACCCATAACAAATTATTGTCCTAGCTGTGTTAGATCTTGCCAATGTGCAACTCCTTTTTGTTGTCCTGAAATAGTCTGGTGATATCATGGGTTTTCCTTTCAAGCTTGTATCATGGTATTTAGAGCAGGCATAGTTGCTCTTATGTTATCTACCTTATTGACGATTACAAGAGAGATGATAACATCAGGAGAAAGTGTGACGTCTTCAGACATGTTTATAATGTGACACCATTGTTCCAAAGTTAACTTAAAAACTGGGTGAAACGGTGGGTTACAGATGAAGGAAATTTATTGGTTCCAAATACATTTTATTGCAACCTCAAATCTTGAGTTTTTTTTTCAGTTTTTGTTTAAAGTAAAGCCAAGGTCGTCATAGGTTTAATGTCTATGGCAGGAACTCCTGATTATTCTTACCTGACCAGGCCTTGCTGTTTCTGACCTGATCATTGACCTGCCATTACTATGCCTTACACTGCTTACTCATTTTGACAGCCTGAGGTGCTGTAACCTCCCTATGGTATGGATACTCTCAAGTTTAATACATCAAACCTTATAATTGTTCAGTTTTGTTAAAAGAGAAGCAGAGAAGTTATTCTATGTTTGAGGTCTATGGCTGAAAGCCCTGGTGTTTTTTACCAGGACCTGGTGCATGATTGGCCATGTTTTTTTTTTTTTTTTTTTCAGTCAATTTCACAGTGGAGATGCTGGGAGATCTCTCAAGTACACTGCGCACCAAAGCAGTGCGGTGTCAATTTCTTCACTGTACTAAACAGAACCAGGTTCAGTTCATGCCGGTACCTCTCTTGCTTATCATTTGATTCTACTCTTTTTGTGCATAGTGAGTTTTAGTACAGTGAAATCCTTTGGATCCAATAATCTAAAACTGAAGTGAAATTTGGTTTCCCTGTTGGGACCACAGCTTTGGAGTTGAGTTGTGACAGCTGATGTCTTGCAATAGCCCTGGAGACAATCCTGGTAATAGGGTTTTAAATTCATTGAAATATCGCATGAAGCATGTATGAGTAACCCAGATTTCTATACCGATATTAGGAAATTAGAAGCACTACTTGTGAGCTGTAAGTGAAGGACTAGGGAGGTAGAGAGGAAGTGATTGGAGTGCAGACTTACTATAACAGAGTCAGTGCATATATTAAGGGTCCCTTTGGTTCTCTTGCCTTCTTGCCTTGTCTTGCCTTGCTAGGGTGGGAGAGCCAAATTGGCTGGCCCCGCCTAGGTTAGCAAGGAAAAAACTTGCTAGCACAAAAAACGAGAAAGCTTGCCAAAGATCCAAACCTTTGGACCAAATCGAGTTTCTCGCGTGGCAAGGATAGGCAAGGTTTGCTTGAGGATCCAAATGTGCCATCAAATCCAGATGAATAACACAAAGGAGGGATGAACTTGTGTATTCTTGATTTTAAGGATAATGTTGACTAGAGGCTAGAACCTAACAAGCACAACTTTGTTCCATCCACGTCAGAGTTTAAAACAGAGAGCTTGAGGCTTAAAGACAAACAAGTGATTACTAATCACCAATCTTTCCTAACCTAATACTGAACTTCCTAACAAACTAAGCAATCTCCAAACCTGTCTTTGAAAGTTCTGGATGTGGAGATACTGAACCTGAATATGTGGTCTCACGAAGAACCCATCTTGATAATCAACAGAAGAGGAAAATATGGAGTAGTAAGAAAGGTCAAAGCCATCCAGTCTGAAACCCCAATTTTTGTGTTTGTCAAGGGGCGTAGTGAGAACTAAAGGCTGGTGAGTTCACATAGCTTTGTTCAACAGTTTTTGAACAATGAAAGTAATTTCTTCTAGAAAATCAAATAAATCATAAACATGTATCTATCTGATTGCAAAAGTCACACGTTGGTTAGGGGGCTGAGTGGCACCTCCTCAGGTCCTGGGTTCGACTCCCGGTGGGAGCGAATTT
>JAZFNS010020001.1:10985452-11002695 GCA_037127165.1 Alloteropsis angusta | reverse complement strand
AAAAAAAAAAAAAATTGCGGATGAAAGTGTCTAATTGTCTGGTTTCTTTTTTCCATTCTTCAAAAAGATATACTTGTGCTGCTTTGCGAAACATATTCTCTCCCATCTTTTGCCGGGTTTTCCTATGCGAGCTTTTGCCGACTTTATAGATATTTCCTTAGGAGTTTTGAGCGAGCTAGTACAATTTTCCATCTCTATATTGTTATCCATGGTGATGATACGCACCGTGGAACGAGATGGAGGCATGGAGCTCGTATCTGCAAGTGCAAGACGGGGTGGTGGAGCATGTGAATTCAAAGTGTTACATTCACCGACTACACAGGCGCGCTATGTACGCCCTATCACCAGAAAGAAACATGTCAAATATAAGTTAAGTATAATGAACATGCAAATGGATAAAAAAGTAAGGACAACATTGTAAGGAAAATGCAACATTGGTTGAGTTAGAGTGTGGGTTGATTTTCAAAAGTTCGTAACGTTTATTTGTGACAATGCATAAGAACAATGGCTAATTCTAGGTGTGGGTTGATAGTTTTTAAAAAGACAGTTTATTGTAGAACATTCGGCTAATTTTCTAAATATAAAGAAACTTTTGCAGATGTTTGAGTCGAATGTAGGTTAAGTTTTAGGAATAGATGGGACTTTTTGAAAGGGCATGGACATGTGGCAACATGTCGAGAAGGGCAAGGGGCCGTCAGCCCTGCCGTGGGAGTGCCTTGTTTTTTGAAAAAAAAAACAAAAGAACTATTTGTAAAAATATCTAGACAATGCTAAATAGATTGCAGGTTGTTTTTTGAAAACAGAGTGTCTTTTTACAAATGCATGAGTGGTGTCGTACGAGCGCGCTGATTTTTATTATTTGTAAAACTATCTTAACAATGGTTAAGTGGGTGCTGGTTGTTGTTTTTTCAAATAATAGAATAATCCTTATTGCAAAAGCCGGGGCAGTATGCAGGTTCATTTTGAAAAGTGAAAGGTTTTTTTAAAAAAGATAGAGGACACATGTCCTTTGGGCAAGGGCTGGGGGGCGGGGGCTGCGCTCTCGTAGGAAGAAAGACAAGCACTATTTAATAACTCTCATGGCTCTATTGGTAACAACAAACCCTGCACGCGCCGCCTCAGATTGTTCTGCCGGGCCTTCTGCATGATTTTTTTCGCCGCACCTTAATCATCTTATTGGTCTTAAATGCGATTTGTTGACTTGTAGCAATGCCTTGAAAAATACAATGTGCGCTATAGAGAAGCAAATTCTTTTGATATGTGGCTATTTTCATTCAAAATTTTGGTTGTAGATTTCATATGAAGAAATATTCTATTGTCCATACCAAAACATTCGTCCTCCAAATCCACTAAAGCACCAAGCACCTCGATGTAGTCCACACTGTGGACATTTTGGAAATTGATTTCTAGAATTGAAATGTTGCTCCAGCTTATGAGATCTGGAAATTTATTTTTAGAATGAAAACAGTTTGTCCTACTTTCTTGATAGATTACAATACAAATAAATGGACCAAAACACATATATGGTCCATCTACTATTTATAGCATGGCTAAAATGGTGTCAATACTGATCTTTATATATTAACAGTCTGTCATAGCATTAAACATCACCAAATAATACTTTAATCTCACTAAAACTTAACTGAAATCGCGTAGTACTCATTACAAAGTGTGAATGTTTGGTCGTTCATAACACAACGATTATAATACTCACTTCTTTTTAAAGGGAGGTGAATTTTGCTCTTATTTTCATTTTCATGCTCGTGCTCCTAATCTTCGTCCCGTACTATTGGCCGCATTATTTTTGGAGTCGGGGNATCGAGGTAGACGGAGTTGTGCATATTGGGTCTTACTTGGACGCGCAAGTCCTTTTGTGGCCCAACCAGCCCTATCTCTTGTTACTCCTATCATTGCGCGAGGACTTTTGCGGCCCAATCATATCAGAAATCCTTCGACGCTATTGTTTATATTTTAATCTTGTTGGTTAAGTTATCTTAGACGTTGATATTGGACAGAAATATAATTTTACTTTCTAGTCGTACTGGTTGTAAACTTTACGTGACAACTGTCTNATCGAGGTAGACGGAGTTGTGCATATTGGGTCTTACTTGGACGCGCAAGTCCTTTTGTGGCCCAATCAGCCCTATCTCTTGTTACTCCTATCATCGCGCGAGGACTTTTGCGGCCCAATCATATCAGAAATCCTTCGACGCTATTGTTTATATTTTAATCTTGTTGGTTAAGTTATCTTAGACGTTGATATTGGACAGAAATATAATTTTACTTTCTAGTCGTACTGGTTGTAAACTTTACGTGACAACTGTCNTTTTAACGGTTTTATCTCTTTTTGTCGATTTAAGTCAAATATAATTTTAAACGTTGGATATCTTTGAGTCTATCTATGATATATATATAAAGTTGTTGGATGTCTTTGTATTATCTATGATATCGATACACATACATCTTTGATATGTGTCCACGCCTTTATTCTTTAGTATCCGTCTAAACTTATACACAAAGTCACCGTACATGTCAAAAGCCTTTTTAGCGCTCCTATATCTTTTTGTCGGTTTAAATCATATATGGTTTTAGCCCGTTGGATATCTTTGGATCTATATCTACGCATAAAGCTGTTGGATGTCTTTTATATCTATTCGTGGTGCCGACACACATCCATACTATCGATACGCGTTAAATCATTTATGGTTTTATCCCGTTGGATATCTTTGGATCTATATCTACGCATAAAGTCGTTGGATGTCTTTGTATCTATTAGTGGTGCCGATACGCATTGATATTGTCGATATGCATCCATATTTTTTTTAAAGTATCCGTCGTGTGTCTCCACTTATTCTTCAATAATAATCTAAATATCTAATACTACCATAGATAACTAGTATGGAACTTTATATTAACACTGTTATAAATCACTGCCAAAACATCGCGTAGATAATTATCCACCGTTGCAAATGACTGTCAAAATACGTCATTATAAATAACTCTGCAATGGCAAGACGAATGAGGCGAGCTAAACCGCCTAGGCTAGGCTACGGAGAGGGAAGGGGGCCTAAACCTAAACCCGATCCGATTATTCAACAGCCAGCCTCCCCGACTCCATTCCACCACACCTCCCCCTCCGCCCTCTCTCCGACTCGGACTAGGGCGCGCGCCTCCGCCGCCGCCCCCTCCACCGCCTCCGCCGCAGCCGACGACCGGGGGCGAGGACGGAGCTCTCGATCTCTGCGCGGGCTGCGGGAAACGCACGCACGGACGCGAGGGTCGGCCTCCCCGGTGGGTGTCAGATCCGAGCTGAATCGGGTGATTTCCCGGGCAGGTGAGCATTGCGGCGCGGTTCCTTGCCGATCTAGTTGGGCGGCGGCGATGCCGGTTCCTTCGGTCGGGTGGTCCGGTTCCCGCGCATGGACGGTTCGGCGTGGGCTTAGATGGATAGGAATGGATTGGTTTGTTTCTTTCCATGCTTCGCTCTGTGATCCCTCTAGGGAGGCAGCTGCGGTTTCTCTAGCGTAGCGGAGGAAAATAAACCGCCTTTAATTAATATGTGATTTAATCCCACGAAGACCTGTACTAATTGTGGCACTGTATTGTTGCTTTGGAATTAGTGTTGTTACTTAAGCTGGGAACTAGAGGACAATTAGGGGTTGTACGGGTTAAGAATGGCATTCCTGGGATCTGGACATAATAATTCCTGATACCATGCAATGGGAATTAGCTGTTTCTGGATGCCATTTTTGTTTTTTGATTCTAGCGGTTTGATCACTGTTTTCTATTGTTTTTCTGCAATGCCTGCTTGGTACCATGCATGCTTTTGTGGCCGTTGGACACGAGAGGCATGAGGAAGACTATTTCACAATTGTTTGTACTGTCTACACCACTTTCTGTCTTTGTAACGTCTTTTTTAGCCCCACCTTTGGATACCCCTTTTTTGTATTTATGGCCGTCTACTGAAACTGAGCCTTATGATTTTAGTTTATTGACACTGCAGGAAGGAAAAGGGTGAATGCGAGATAGCGACACTTCTTCAGGTGATACAATAATGGCTGGCACTTTGATTGAGGACAATGCTGGGGATGGTAGATCCTCATCAACTGAAGAGATGCCAAGTGATCAACAGAGCCATTCCGGGGATTCTTTAGCTGAGTGGAGGTCAAGTGAGCAAGTTGAGAATGGGACACCATCCACCTCACCAGCATACTCGGACACTGATGATGATGATTGTGGTATGTTGCCTAATTCTTCTCGCACCTTTGTTTGTATTTCTGCTTTGCAAATGCTTTTAGCCAGGTCTTTCTAATCTTCCTTCTGATGTAAGTGTCCTTTGTGGATCAGCTTAATCACAGTGCTCCATAAAAGGGTCTCAACTAATTTGGTTACAGTACCAATTAATCCATTTACATATGATTCGTTGCTGTTTATTAGTTGCTGATGCAATAGGATGGATGATGACTTAGATACTTATATTGTCTTCGAGGAGTTTAGTCAATCACTACAGTTATTTGGGTTAGTTATATTAGGCTTAGGATAACTATCTGCTTGCTGAAACTGGACCTTGGAAATAAGCGTAGCTAACTACACCACTGTGTATGTTATATGTCAAACAAGTGCTTCAATGCCCTTCCAAAAAAAAAAAAATCTTAAAAAAGAAAAGATCATCTCCATGCTGAAACATAAGATTGAATCCCGGTTCCTTCCCTTCCCTTTAGATAGAAACATGGATTTGTTTCCTGCCATTTCAACTGAAGGGCGGTAACAGCTTTAGGGACAGTTTCCTATATACAAAATGAAAACAAATTCTAGGTAAGCTTTGCTAGGGACTGTTTGAAAAAAAAACAATACCACAAGCTGAGGTTAAGCCATTTTACTTTTAATAAACTGTTATTTGGAAGTGCATATTTCTTGAGAAAAATTATAGCACATAACGCTGTAGCTAGGCCTGATCTGCCCATGTTATGCTCCTGGACAAACGGTTGATGCTCCTTACACGAATCATGGCTGCTACAGAGGTCATAGTACCAGCTACTTCTGTTGCATTCTAGATTATTTCATATCGTAGTTTGTTGTTCTAAAATCCACAGGTGGTGCTTATTTTAAACTAGCTGGTACTTACATTATAAACTATGTGTTTTTTATGTGTTGACATCACGGAGTTGGACATGTTGTTTATTCGATCTCCTTGTAATAACAATGAGATGATTATTACCTTAGCTTTTTGAATATTCTACTGGGTACATGGTTCTGATAAGTTGATTTATGTGATATGTGCATTTCAATCACGAAAGGTCTTTGCATCAGTTGGTGCTTGACATGTTTATTCTATTGTCTTGTATAGGACCTAGGCCTTCTGAACTTTATGGGAAGTTTACATGGAGAATTGATAATTTCTCTCAAATCAACAAGAGAGAGCTAAGGAGTAATTCCTTTGATGTTGGCGGATTTAAGTGGTATGGTCTTCGTATGGGCATTTATTGAATTCACCTTGTCCTTTTTGTACTTTCTTCTACTGCAAACATATTTCTATTGTGCTGTATCGGTGATTCTTACTTGCCTGCTAGGTGTGATTTGGTTTTAGTTTCCAGCCAGTTTGCAATGATTTGTATTAAGTAGAAAAAGGTGTTTACACAAATCAATCTATTGAGACAGCACATGGTCACTATTTGCATGTTAATTCTTTGAACTGCAAATTCTGAATGATGACCATTTGAAAAGTGATTTAGGGTTGAAAAGAGACTATAATCTTGAGCATGGATTATCTTGTGAATACTGGGTTTATTAGGTATCACAGTGACATTTCGTACTTCAACAGTTGAACATACTGTTAGCAGATAGCAGATCTGTTTAGCGGTAATTATGTTTTCTGCCTGACCATAGTGATGTGTACATTGGTCAGCAAATAGTACATCTGTACTAGCTTCTATTGTCTTGGCAGTAGATTTGCAAGTAAATATTTTTTAATCCAATTATCTTGACATATTTCCTATATAAATACTTCGGGGTTCACTGATATCAATTTTTTGGGAGTCTGGACCATATGTGTGTGTATGTATTCAATATCCTTTTAATTTCTTTCTACAAACTTCTATTTCATGTCTTATATATTGAGAAGAAGGAAAGTGGTGGTCTTTGTCCCATTTTCTATTCAAGGACAACATGGAATAGGGACTTGAGTAGTTATTTGTTTAATTTTACTGCTATCTTTTTGTCTGTTATTGTCCTTTTCAATCTGATATGTTTAATTTTCTTTAGATTGATATGATCATACCTTTTTCTTCTGCATCATGTCTTGAGATCTGTTAGTTAATTTTCAGGTATATCTTAATATATCCACAAGGATGCGATGTTTGCAATCACCTCTCTCTCTTTCTTTGTGTTGCGAACCATGATAAACTACTCCCAGGTAGATGCAAAGTTGGATGCATTGTGTCTGACACTTCACTTTGTGATAATCATGATCTTCAATATGATTTGCTTTTATTCAGGATGGAGTCACTTCGCACAATTTACGATAGCTGTAATTAATAGAGACCCTAAGAAGTCGAAATATTCTGGTGAGTCCGATAAACTAGTATCTGGTTTGGCTTGAGCCTATAGAGCTAAATAGCAAGCTTTTTCTTGGTTTCTCCAATTGGAGTTTAAAGAAAGTTGTGTTTCAGATACACTGCACCGATTTTGGAAGAAAGAACATGATTGGGGGTGGAAAAAGTTTATGGAGCTATCAAAGTTAAATGATGGCTTTGTTGTTGAGGATGTTCTTACCATCAAAGCTCAAGTTCAAGTTATCAGGTATCTGTTTTCTGTGGGTCATACATTTGATGCTACCATCAGTTAAATTGCAAGTGAGAAGCATCTATTTACTTTGCATAACCATTTCTGCTTCTGCATTCTGATATTTGAGGGAGAAGGCAGACCGTCCATTTCGTTGTCTGGATGGTCAATACCGAAGGGAACTAATTAGGGTGTATCTATCAAATGTGGAACAAATTTGCCGGCGCTTTATTGATGAAAGAAGAAGCAAGCTTAGCAGGTTGATTGAAGATAAACTGAGGTGGTCCAGGTTAGATAAACAATGGCACATTAGTGTACTAACCAGGCTCCTTTCCGATTACTTTCTTAATGTCTTTGGTGAATTGCAGTTTCAGTGCATTCTGGCTAGCAATGGATCCAAGTGTGCGGCGACACATGACAAGGGAAAAGACTGACACTATATTGAAAGTTCTAGTGAAACACTTCTTTATAGAGAAAGAAGTTACATCAACCTTGGTAATTGACTCACTATATAGCGGACTGAAGGCTCTTGAATACCAGAGCAAGAACAAAAAGGGGATACCTAAACTAACAGAGACAGATGCTCGAAGCACTCCAATGGTACTTATTGATCAGGATATGTTTGTTTTGGCTGATGATGTGATACTTTTGCTTGAAAGAGCTGCATTGGACACACTGCCACATCAACCATTGCCCGCAAAAGATGATAAAGGTTCACAGAACCGCACAAAGGTATGCGTGTTTCTCTTTTGACTAATTACACATTGGTTTTCAATGTTAATATCCATTCTAGAAGATTTCATCTAATGGACAGTGCACTGGAATGTAGCTAACTTCAGTTATATTTTTTTCTTGTTTAACATTAAAATTGAAAGCTTTTGAGATTTTGTTCATACTAAATGCAAAGTTACTATCAAAATGTGAGCTTAACATTACTGATTTGGAGTAGGGCCAGGACTTGGGAGTTGTATGACTTGTGTCTAGTGAGTTACAAACCCCAAAGATTAAGAGATGCTATATGCATTACACACTATATGTCTTCATGGACTTTATTTTACTTACATGTATGGATCCCTAATGGATCTTATTACAGGATGGCAGCTCAGGCGAGGAGTTCAACAAAGATTCTATTGAGCGCGATGATAGGCGGCTTATAGAGCTAGGCTGGAAGACATTGGAGCTTTTTGCCCTAGCTCATATATTCAGGTAAGCAAACTTTCCAGTTTAATGTTACTTTGCTTGACAAATTCGTAGCAAGGATCGACAACAGAAATCCCAAAGTTTATCATGACTACCTTGATATGTATGCGTTTTCTTATGTTGCTTATTTAATATGTTATCCCATGACTGCAAAAGTGGTATTTTCCATTTGTGGGATGTAAACTGTTTTTTTCCGGTTTTGCTTAATGTGTTACTCAGAAAAGCATAAATCTTTTGATGAAATCCGTAAATTCAAATTGCACTTCAATTATGCCCTTGCATGCTCATCTTAATGTAATGTCTTGAAACAGTCGAATAGAAGTGGCATATCAAGAGGCAGTGGCTTTGAAACGCCAAGAGGAGCTCATTCGTGAAGAAGAAGCCGCTGGGCTAGCTGAAATTGAACTTAGGGCAAAGCGTAGTGCCGCTGAAAAGGAAAAACGTGCCAAGAAAAAGCAGGTTAATATCTATTCTCCTATTCTGATTTCCTTTCTTGCTTGTTTCATTTATGTATTATGTGAAGTTAGAGATTGTGTCGTCCTCAGTCCTCACTGCTGTTGGTGTGCTTTTACTGTGCATATTGATAATTGACAATTCTGTGTATGACTCTTTCCTCTCCTTTTAATGTAATGATACACAGCTCTCCTGCGTGCTTGGTAAAAAAGAAACATTTCTGTGGTATCCCCTTTCTACTTCTTGAGGACTTCTAAGATAATTAATGTATATATGTTCTCCAGGCAAAACAGAAGAAAAACAGTCGAAAAAGTACTAAAGCGAAAAATGGCAAGTCTGACATCGACAAGGAAATACTTATGGACAGCAGTCCATCTGATGATAGGATCCTTGATGATTTCTCTGGACAAGCAGAAGTGTCCTCAAATGCTGACAACCCAGAAGAAGTCTCTGATATATCTGATAACAGAGATGACAATTCAGATGCGCTTCATGTTGATACTGAAGACCGTGAATCTAGTCCTGTTAACTGGGAGACAGATGCTTCGGAAAGTCATGCTACTGTGCCTGGAACTGGTGAGGTGCAAAATGATCAAGCGGGGAAGAGGACTTCTTTTGTGGATGATAGCTCATCAACCTGTTCATCAGACTCAGTTCCATCAGTTATCTTGAATGGGTCATCTGCAGGAGGTGCCTGGACAAATGTCAGATCTTCGTCCAATAGGTACATCTTCATTAGTGTTTTCCCATATCATACTGTTAGTTGGTATTTATTATGCTGTATTTGTGATCCAGGGGAAACAACCGGAGGAATAAGGACACTGATGCACGGGCAGGACTTGTACACGGTGGATCTAATTCAGTGCATAATGGTTTCATAGGATCTGGTGGCAATGCTTCTGGCAACTCCAAGGACACCAGGCATGAATTTGAGGTACATGATTTTCTTGGATATCTCAGAATATACAGGCCTGCAGACCTTTTATTTTACGATGTGCATGTCTTCAACTCTTCATTGGGAAATGCACCTGAATGCAATCCATTTTAAGATAATGTTGGCATTCTTCTCTTTGTTTTTTTACACCAATCTTTTTCTGTGTTCCACTCTATTTGATAGGTATAAAAATTAATTCATTGCAGGATGATAAAGTTGTCTTGCAGAGGAAGCAGCATGCACAACGGCGTGTTGATGTCATGAGTCCCTCCAAGTCAAGAATGGCTGAGTCTTCATTTTCTTCTGTGAGCCCTGCTAAGAAGCAACCTAACTTATCCCAGCAACCAAAATTTTCACTAGATGGCACCAATAGTTCGAATTACCGTGCAAGCCAAGTTTCAGGTGCTGTGACTGCCACTACAACAGCAAGTGTCACTTCAACCCCAGCAGCTCAGTTAGTATCAAACAAAGGACCTCACTCCAGTCCTGCAACCCACACTGAGAAGTTTGTTCCAATTGCAAGTAGACCCCTGCAGGTGCCTGTACAATCCAAATCTGAAGTGCAGAAACAGGCTTCCATGGATGGTAGTGCAACAACCCAGGCTATTACCGTATCAAGGCCCTTGAGTGCACCACAAGTTCCTGCAGCAAAACAAAGTGCACCAGTTACTTCAACATCTCAGAGTGTGCCCCTTCTTTCTCGTTCAGTGAGTGCAGTTGGACGTTTGGGAAATGAGCCCTCGGTCAATGCTCCTAGCTTCATTCCCCGGTCACGAACCTATCGCAATGCCATGATGGAGAAAAGTTCTGTTGGTGGAAGTGGTTTCACACGTCAGCCAGGTTCATTGGAGCAAGGAATTACACATTCGCAATCATTGTTTACATCGCAACCTTCCATTCTGTCATCAGAAACCTTGTCTGGGAAAGAGGAAACTTCATTGAAGCCTGGGTTTACATTTGGAACCGTCAAGCCTGAGTCACTCAACCAGTATCAGTGCAGAGAACAGAGTTCACAGCAGACAAGCAGCAGCAGCAGCAGCAGCGTTAGTAACAGTAGTGATAGTGTGCCATCGAGTTCAAACATTAGAAGCGAGATTGCGAAGCTCAATTTGAATGGAAGATCACGAAGCAGGCAACTGTTGTCAGAAATTTCTACCAGATTTACACCTTATCAACCACAAGGTCTGGTCGCTGATGAGTTCCCACACCTAGACATCATCAATGACTTGCTGGACGAGGAGCAAAGCGACAGGAGAAGGGTTCTTCGACCTGGATTCACTCAACAGTTCTCTATGCCCAATGATACCAGCTCACCTGATTTTGGCTTGTTTGGTGAGCCATACCTGCTTGATCAGCCTGAGCAATACTACGATGAGGAGCCTCCAAGGTTTTATAGCCCATTGAGCAGTGCTCCTCGGGGGCTGAGAGACCGGAGTTATTCACACTTCGACCTCCCTTCATACTCCAGCAGTAGTCAGTTTGATGATCTAATGGTGAACCAGTGGCCATACAGCCGCACTGAAGTCTCCATGCCTAGTTTTGGGGCAGACACAAGTGGCTACCCCTATCAGTCACAGGATTTCCCGAGTTCAGCGAATGGAGCAAGCAGATACCCATCCTATCGCCCTGCCAATGGGCACTGAGAATTTTAGTGATTGCATTGGTAATAATGTGTGGTTGAGTCCATGCTGTTCGCCTCTGAGCTGAGTGTAACTGTAATAGTTCCCCATAGCAGTGATATAAAGAATGGTCCCTCAGTTTCTTTATTCAATAGTTATATCTTTTTACTCTTTCTATAGATCAGTTTTCCCGGTGGTAATAAATCAAAGTCGGTTGAAACGGTCTGGCTAATCTAGTCAACCGCATTGTGAAATGTGTATGATGCAAGCAATGGTAGAGCGGTTTTTTAAGCAACTAGGTGTATATTGATTGTTGCACTGATATTCTCTTTATTGGGGTTGTGCCCTTCAGGTAAATGGCGATGCTTGAACTTTTCTAGGGGAGTTTCATATGCTTGTTTTTGTTCTTTAGCATGTAGTAGCATCGTATCAGTTCTTCAGCATTGTAGTTCAGTGGTCTGTTGATCCAGCATAGCACTTAAAATTTTGGTTCTCTGCTGTATAATCATATGGAGATTGACACAAACAAAACCTTTATTTGCTACTTTTCTGTTGCTCAAGATGAAGTTTTATTTCTTTTCATTTCTTGCTAGATCACATTACTTATGCATATATTTTGTCTTTTGTCTTTCCTTTCATGGTTGCAAAGTCTATGCTCAATGAAATTCTGAATAGAGTACCCCCTGGACTTGAAGAAGCATATGCACTATCAGAGGTATCAAACAAAATTTACATGATTTTTTATTTGCTTATGCGGGCTTGTTCTCCTTCTCTCTCTTAATATAAATATACACAAGTTTCCTGCGTTTGATAAAAAAATTATTTGCTTATGCACTTTCCAAATTTATTCTTCACTTGATGAATCTTTTGCAGCTGATAAAATCAATCGAACAGCAAGGGACTGATAAGTTTAGGCATATAGTACTGGATGCTCTGTCCACTGTTTGTTCCCTACTCACCGCAATATTTGCAGTCAGATTATATTCTTCATAATCCACCAACAATTGTTTGACTACACATTTGTTGCACAGGGACATGCACTTGCTTCTGTCAGCTAATAGTTGGATGGAAATGTCCATCATTATGGCCATTAAGGTGAGTTTTAATGTAACTTATGATCTTATCTGTTATAACTCAATTATTCCTCCATGAAAACTCATTTGCATGAGTATATGCTTGAACTTGTTACCTTTTTTATTTTTCTTAATTTGGACTTGGGATAGTTATTATTGAAATTGTTACAAGGATATCACTAACTTGACCAGGGACTTTCCACAGTTACCATCCAAACTAGAGCTATTCTTACGGGTTTGATTGACATGATTTCTCTAACCACTGCAAAAAATTACCCCATGGTTTACATTTGGACATTTTTTCTTTTTAGTTTTAGTCATATATGTCTGACACCAAACTGTTTATCTGGGGTTTTCCCTGTTTTGAGTCGTTTGGACTCTGTTGGATTACAGAGTAAATGTGTTTAGTTCTGTTTCACCAATCCCTATGTAGACATGCTGTTGAGAAATAGAAAGTGGTTAATTCTATGCGGCATGCAATCACAAAGTCAAAAGTCACAATATAGTTCACTTGCCTCCATGTGTCATAATTTGTAACTGTATACTGTACTACTGTAGTATGCTTTTGTTCCAAATGCATGTTGGTGGTATTGAATTCTTAAAGAAGATTAGTACAGATTAGTGGACTAAGAATTAAAAGCTACATGTAATAACAAAACTTCTACAAGCTTGGAGTTTGTCTGGCAGCATTCTTCCCTTGAGTTTTTCTGGGACCTTGGAGTTGGTCTTTTGGTCAGGAAATCTGGAAATGTGTAATGCATGTTACTGCACACGGTTATTTCAGGGTGTAAATGCTGCTCCATCTATGCCAGCCTTTAAATTCTCTCTTGAGCAATCACAAGTAATTGTAAGTGTGAAATTCCTGGTTGATTTATAGTAATGTGGGTTGAAAAGCAAACTCCAAGCTTATCATCTTCCTCTTTTTTTCATAAAGTTTGCCAGGTTGCAGGAGCTTTTGTCTGATCCACGATCAACATAATTCATCATTGTGACAATTCCAATGCTATATATGCTACCACTGCCTTTTTTTTGTCACTGATGTTACCATTTTCGCATCTGGAGCTATTATACCTTGTTGGCATATGCAGTCATGTTTACTCTTGTATGCATTGCCTCCCATACTCTATAAATTATGTTGATTGGTACATTCACAGCCTGATGCAAATGAAAGAAAGTCTGTTGACAACTTGACATGAGGTCATGAAATACATATAAGGCTGTGCAGACCAAGGAGTCAGCCTAATCTTACTTGTGGGTGCTTTTTTTTCTCAGATGATGGCAGTCAGTGACTCATCAAGATTTCACGCATCCTTGAAGAAGGATGGTGTGCACACAAGAAGGCTCATCGTGAATCAGGTGCTACCACCATCTACATCCGACTGCAGATTCAGCGCTGCAAAATGGAGGGTAAGCAAACTTTTGCCCTTCTCGCAACTGGCAACATTTCCCATGGCTTCTAGCACTTGATTTGGACAGGGCAAGTCCATGCGCTACAGGTTTACTGCTTTTGAATGGCTATATAGTGCCCTGAATGGTGCATCGATCGTGCTAGCTTTTGCTTTATGAGTTTGAATCAGGGTGCAAGTGACTGAGCGAAAACTTCACAATTTCAGGAACAAGCGTGTGCCTTCAGTCCGATAAGGGAGGATCGCGAACTTGGCAGCCTGAAGCTGATCCAGGCGCCGCTCCTTGACGTGGAGGCGAAAGGCCTCCCTGCACTCCGATTCCTGAGCGACTCAGTGTGGAAATAGCCACACCTTGGCAGCTTCATTTTTTTTTTGTCTGCATTTTTTTTTCCGGGAGCTCATCTTATTGGTAATTGCCATCATCAAAAGTATGGTTGATCCTTCTGAATAAAAAAAAGTATGGTTAATCCTGGACATCAGAAGATAAGTGAACCAGGTGCCCAGGTCGCAGGGCTGCAGATGCTCTTACCAGCAGATAAACACGTTTGTTACCAGTGTTTGTTCCCAGAAATGTGGAGAGATAAGAAGGAACTGCCCAGCAGTGGGTCTTTCAGTCGTTTGTTTGCGAATTGTCGCATGAATCATGTGCCCTGGGTATAGATTAAGTAGATTTATTAGATTTGTCTTGCAATTTACGGTGTGTCCGTACAGCAAGTTATTTTTTAATCTATATTTAATACTTTATCCACGATCAACTGAGCTTTCGTGTCAATCTCTTCTGGTACTGATTTTCTGGAACGGCAACTCCGTGATGGGAAAAGAACGCACATGATGTAGCACCATCATGCATGTTGATTGTTAAAATTAATAAGCAACCAAAATTTCCCCCGGTTGCTGCTACTACTGCCCTGCGACCTAGGCAACTCCAATGCGAGAAGCATCCTTTATTACATTCTCAATACCAATTGCATAATATGTCAACACCAAATCCCCCTCCTTGTGTCCCCACTGACATCTCAAGCATTTGCAAATTGGCAAATGGACTAAAGCTCTCTGCTAGTGCCACTTCACGAAAACCTTCAGTAAGGTCTATACTGATATGCTGCTCTGCTAGATGGATGATGCCCAAATGTCTTCTTAGAAGAGATTCTAAAACTGATGGGAGCTCAGTTCTAACCATAGTATAAAATCTTCTCCTGAAATTTCCTATGATGCAGTCTCTAATGTGCCGTGAAATAAAAAGAATCTCGGTAAGCCAAATAAGGACATGCATGCCAGTTTAAGGAGTAAACGACATAAGCAATATCTTTCTTCTGAAAATATACAATCCATTCGTTGGATTTTTTTTACCATCCGTTGGATTTTTTAGATTCTTTTAATCATAAGATTATTCCTTTACACAATCATAAGATTATGAAAATATAACTTTCTGCAGTCACCTAGAGGAGGAATCAAGGCAGCAGGTTGAGGACATCTTGCTAAGTCATGTTCAAAATAAGAGCTGAAGAAGCATATATGATTCTATTTTCATGACAGTTTGAAATCTTCACATTTCAGAGGGCATAGGCAGCTGACTTGCTTCTCGATCAATTAATCAAGCACAATAAAGCTCATGTGCGCTGCCTTATAATGTTGTACTAATCCTAAAAACTAATCATCTTGTAAAAGCACATGCACATGACATTAAACAGAGTTAGCATCATGCCAGGTCTGCATGAAGTTTTCAGATGCACATATTAGTCTAGAGTTTGATTAGCGCCAATTAAGACGCAGAGCAAAAAAAATAGACATCATGAGAAGGATACCAAGCATATCAGTTCAGTTTTTTTTTTGTTGCTGTTAAAATGCAGCAAACATAACAGAACATAGGAGGTCCAACAAGGACCATGAAGAAAGAAATGTGAAAATACCTGTGGTCTGCAAGCATAACTGAATTATATGGGCTTTCTTTACCAATAAAAACACCAAAGAATTTCAATCTCATAAAGGACATTTGACAACCAGCATTGTCTAATCACCATTGAGATTCCAAGAATGGTGTTCCAATGCACGGATCTGCTTCACATGTGAATAATCTATCCACTGCAACAAAACGACAACTGTAATACCCATCAACCATCGCAAGAATTTGCTCTTGCAATATCAAACATTTGGCAACAGTGCATACATAAAGGCACCACAAGTGTATTCAAGAACAACAGTGAGATCACTCTCATGTTAATATTCAGGCAAGTTTCCATCTGAAGATCACTTTCCTGTTCAAATTAATTCACCCATTCACAGTTTATGCACTTCTGAGTTTGTCCTGACTTTGTACATATCAGCAAAGGATAGGAACATTATGGGACCAGTAGTCCAGTACAATCGCCACATTCTGTCTAGCAAGCCGAGACAACGAGACCCAGCACATTGGTCAGGAAGAAAGCCATCCGCCCATCCGGAGGTTGTAAAAATCATGAAATAGAAAAGTAACTTCCTCATAGACATAATCTAGTATGCATGCACCTGGAGGCTGCTGGCCTTGATTAAGCTTTCTAATCAGGTAAGTGCAACTATCAAGCATCTACCGTTGTTGCCTTTCTTATTTACGTGGTCGGCGATTAGAAATACTCCCTTTGTTCACAAATAACAGAGAATATTTTGATTACTGAAAAAGGACCGATGGACCATTAGATAGCAAATCCTAATAAGATAGAAATAGTCCCTTTCTAAGCTGTTCATTTCTATACATTCAATGTAAAAATTATTATTTGTAAAATTTGCAGATGTACAGTTCTATTGGTGGAGAGTGTAATTAGTTCAAATAACACTTGATAGAGGCTTTACAATGACAGGTGTTGGCTAGAGCTCAGTTAAGCAAACAGACAAGCTAAACAAAAAGCTTAAACAGGCGCTTAGCCGTTGGGTTTTCATAACCTAAGATCTAACACGAAGCTTCTTGTGCTTTAAGAATCGCGCCAGCCATGATCGCAGCTAGAAGCCGAAGATCCAGCGGCCCAGGGCCACGAGCGCCGGCTCCCGCTCCTCCTCCCGTGGCGCCGCCTCCGGTGGGTCCCACCGCCAGGACTCGTCGCGCCGGTGGCCGTGGTGGCCCTGGCTCCAGCGCCAGCTCCATCGCCCGGAGAGGGACGCCGCCGCCGATGGGGCCAGGCTGTCGCGGTCGCGGTGCTCTCCAATCTTCCCGCGGGACGCCGCAGCATCCTCCTCCGCCTGGGCTTCTTCGCCGGGGGTTGGCCACGTCCCCGACTTGGCCGCCGCCGCCTCCGGGTCCCACCGCAACGAGTCGTCGTGCCGGCGGCGGCCCAGGCTCAGCCGCCCGCTCCACCGCCCGGAGAGGGACGACGCCGAGGCGGTGACGCGGTCGAGGTACTCGCCCAGCCACCCGCCGCGGGACCCCACCGCCATCGCCTCCGCCAGAGCTTCGTCGTCGTGGGCTGCTGGGGCCGCCAGCCTCGGCCTTGCCGCGGAGCGGACGATGCGGGCCACGATGGCCTCGACCTCCTCGTCGACGCGGTAGTCGAAGGAGCCGCCGCCGAGCGAGTAGGTGCGCCGGTTGTTGTCGCCGTCGCCGCCGCCCGCGGCGGAGCAGGAGAGGCGGTTGCTGACGCTGCCGAGCTCGACGCGGAAGCTCCTGCTGCTGCTCGCCCGCGAGCCGAGCGGCTCCTGGCCCGCGGCGGCGGCGGTGGGGAGGGGCGGGAGCGGGAGCGGGAGCGGGAACGAGACGGCGCTGCGGCAGATCGGGCAGACCGGGTTGGTGCGGAGCCACGCGTCGATGCAG
>JAZFNS010020001.1:10915815-10926852 GCA_037127165.1 Alloteropsis angusta | reverse complement strand
AGCGCCCACTCCTCCCTCCGCTACTCCCGCTCCTTTTCGTCCGTACGCCGCCGTCTCGTGCTCTCGCGGCAGCCCTAGCGAGCGCAGGCGAAGAGCTACGGGGCGGGTGACTAGGGTTTGAGTGCGCGCGCCGTGCCACCGTGATCGTGCCCGTAGGATGGATTGCTTTTGTTGGCGCGGCTGCGTCCGTACCTTTGGCTCGATTGGATGTGCCCGTTTGGGGTCACGTGCTGTGCGCTCGCAGCTATGCTGTTGGTTAGGGTCTGAGCTTCTTTTTTTCCCCGTATGCTAGTTGCCGAGGCGTTAGGGTTTTTTGTGGTTCCTGTGTTTTGGATTAGGTGGATCTGCGGGAAAATGGGTTTCGTGGTGTGCAGGGGGTGAGCTTGAGTAGATGGCTAGTAATTGTGTGGTTGGTAGTTCATCCAGTTTTGTGCAGTGTCTGCACTGCCTTAGGCCAATCTGAGTGGGGGTTTCACGAGGGGTTTTATGGCAATAAATTGCTTGACATGTCAGCATGTTTGCTGACATGTCAGGGTTTTAATGAGGGAAGAGAAAAAGAGAGTTTCATGCCCATGACACTCCTTATGCACGCTTACCTAGTCTCATGAAACTGTATGAAACTCCCACCGAGAGCTTTTTGTTTAATCACACAACACATTTAACCGCAACACCAAGTAGAAATTAAATGTTGGAGTCTGCCTATGAAACTGTGTCATGAAACTATGCAGTTTCATTCTCCTAAAAAGCTGACATGTCAATCTAGGTAAGTGTGCAATGAAACCTCCACTGAGACTGGCCTTAGTTTACCCTTTGATTGCTTCAGACTTCATGCAAAATTCAGGTACATCTCTCATTACCACTTGAATTGACCTGAGCTTGGTTGCTTGTTTCCAGGAAATATGGATGGGCCTGTTGAGGACCCTGTGGAGAATAACCTGACTGGAACTCCTCCTACCCTTGGCAATGAGGAACAAGCCACTGATGTGCAAGAGCAGCTTGATGAAGAATCAGAAAAGCCGCATGATGAGGAATCCAAGGACCCAAAGCATGACGAGTTGGAGAACCCCGAGCATGCAAACATGAACAATGAAGTTGTAGGGGATCTGAACAAAGAGGACCAAGCTACCCATATGCAGCAGGAGCCTGCAAATGTCTATGGAGAGGAAGGTGCGGCAAAGCAGCAGGATAATGCGGTGCCTGATGAACAGAAATGGCCTGGGTGGCCTGGAGAAAGTGTGTTCCGTATACTGGTTCCTGGCACGAAGGTGGGTGCTGTCATTGGGCGTAAAGGAGATTTCATCAAGAAAATGTGTGAGGAATCCAAAGCTCGCATAAAGGTTCTCGAGGGCCCACAAGGCGTGCCAGAAAGAGTTGTAAGTTTTCCACTGTCTTCTTTAACATGCCGAATTGCTATTTTTAATTACTTCTCAGTCAGTATTTCAAATAATGTTGTAGCAGAGGCATGTTGAGTTCATGTGCAAAGACCAGTTTCACTTGTTTCCTACATTGAGAGACATGCCATGCTATTACGTTAAAGGCCTAGACATGTAGATAGTCTGTTGCATATTGGTGATTATTTTCTTTTTTGTGGATGCCTTATATATTACATCGGCTAGGAAGCCTTACATTGCAAGCAGATAAATACTATTATTTCCCTGACCACCCATACTGGTGCATTCTATTAATTGATGTTCTGTGAACATGGTCATGTATGAATCTCCTATATGCTGTTATGTGTTGTCTGGAACTGCAGGGGTAGACTTTAACACATAACCTGTTGTCTAGATGTGTGAGTCTTGTTGAATCTGGAAAAGCTTGCTGGGAATTATACAAATGAACAGAATTAATATTATTTTGAAATTTAATTTATGCTGTACAATGTTGTTTGGCATACAGCTGCTGCTGCAGATTACTGCTTCTTTATTGGGCTTAAAGTTCTTGAGTCGGGTATTTTGCTTTCAGTGTCCTTCTGAACTTAAACATACCTAAAGTTCAAACATTTTAGGTTAGTGATGAGGTGCATATAGTGCCCCTAAAAATTGCAATTCTGTTATCACAACTAACTCTAATACTCATCTAAGTTACTGCAGTGAAATTTGTATAGTAGTAATAAACATAGTAATGTAGCAGCTGCCTATAAGAATGGGCTATATGCTTGGTGCAAATAGTTAGAAAAAAAATGTGGAACATAATTTCAAGTGGATTAGTGACATCACTGACTCCAGTTTGAAGTTTGCAAGCGGAAATAATTTGTGATATCAAGAAATGTTTACATGCAACCAAATGAAAAGGGAGAGAAAACCTCATTGTTAAAAAGAAGATCCCATCATTACCAAATGGGTATACGGATTTTGACCAATTCAGTAGTTACATATGTGAGTGCAGATTTAAATAGACATGGTTCGTTTCTTTAGTTAACTGTATTGAAACCAGTAAACACACATTCATTCTGCTATCACTAGAAGTTTGTGCACAAGTAAAGGAACTCTAAAAGCTAACAAGGAGCAGATTATAGCAAAATGGCATTCAAGCACACAACATAATAGTGTCAGTAACAATAACAAACTAATCTTTGCAGGTTCTGACTGCTGTCTAAGGCCTCAAGTTGAGTAATTTGTGTATCCAAATTCAAAATAGACGTACAAGTCATGGTTACCCAAGTTCATTGCCGTGCTCCTCTCTGCACATATGAGTTAAGTCTTTTGAATATTGAATGGAGATCCCAGTCAAGGCAGCTGCATATATTGTCGGGTAATTCCATGACCTGTTTGACTTTTTGACCAGAAGGGCATCAGTTGGGGTTAAGCAATGGAAAGGCTAATACAATCAGAGTATAGAAGAATAAACCTAAGCCCTAATGATTTCCTAACTATGAAAAATTAATATAAAATTGCACACTTTAGATATAACTACATAATTCTCTGCTTGACACTTCCTGTTATATTTTGGGAGTGTTGGTTTTGTTGAACCAGTGTTCTAAAAACTTAATGTTTTTGTTTGTTAAATGGTGATCAAACTATACCTCAAACAGAGTTTAAAACAGCATTTTTGCTCTCAAATTAAGAATCACATATTATATAGCTAAATATTCAGATTGGAATTAGGATATAGCCTTATAAGCCACCTGTATCCCAAATTCCAATATACCTTTAAAAGCAAGTCCTATGTACAATAGTTGAGGAAACTTATTGCTGGTGGTAAGGTTCAGATGTTGAAAATGCATATATCATGATGCTGTTCAATTGGCATAGGAGTATGTGATATGTTTACTGTGTAACCATGCGCAGCAGGGATATTGCCTTGGTTGTTTTGGCTTGCTGAACTGGTGCGATGTGCCCAATAAAAGTTAGCATGCAACAATTTATATCTACTGAGAAAATGTAGTGTAGTTGAAACCCAGCAAAAAATGTATGGATATAACCATTATCATTTGGTCTAGCTACCCCAGAATGGAAAGAATATCCATATATTATCATTTTCTTTCACGAGTCATCGTGAATGTTGCTACTAATTAATGTATCTGTGTGACATGTTTTTATATCTAACTGCTGACACCTTGATGTTGTTTTCCTGTTTAAAGGTAATGATTTCAGCAAAAGATGAACCAGACGTGGTGCTTACTCCAGCTGTTGATGGGTTGCTAAGAGTTCATAAAAGGATAACTGATGGTTTAGATGGTGAAACCGATCAGCCTCAACGAGGAACTGTCACTGCCGGGCCCACAAGGCTACTGGTGCCAGCATCCCAAGCTGGCAGCCTGATTGGCAAGCAAGGAGGAACTATAAAATCCATACAGGATGCTTCAAAGTGTGTTCTCCGAATTCTTGGTAAGGTTTTACTACCCCTCCCCCTCCCCCACCCCACCCCACCCCAAAAAAAAAAGTTGTGGAAAGGCTTTACCATATCATGGTCTCTGCTTATAGTACAGATTTCAATTACATTACTTAGCGGTCAATCCATAAGCCTGCAGTTAGTTTCACTTGAAGTCTCGCATGGCACGCCAGCCATTTCACTAATAATACTATTTTCCATCACAGAGAATGTACCGCCGGTGGCATTAAACGATGATAGAGTTGTTGAGATACAGGGTGAACCTCTTGCTGCTCACAAAGCAGTGGAGCTGATTGCAAGTCATTTGAGAAAATTTCTTGTTGACCGCAGTGTGCTCCCTTTGTTTGAATCACAGGCAAGTTGTATTCTACTATGTAGCTTATTGGTTCCTTGATGAAGTATTTGGTAATCATAAAACATAAATTGCCTTGTTGACAGATAAAAGCCAATGTGCACAGAGAGCAACCTATGCCACCTCCACAGCCATGGGGTCCCCCTCCACCCGCACCATGGGGTCATCCACCAAACCTTCCTCCTGGTGGCCCGGGTTATGTTGGGAATCCACAGTACATGCCTCCACGACCACATGACAACTATTATCCTCCTCCTGATGTGCCCCCTGTAGAAAAGCAACCACACTATGGAATTTCTTCATATGGACGTGATGTACCTCCAAGTGCTCCGTCAGGGAATCAACACCAAGCACATGGGTCTTCTCAGGTTAGTTTCTTCACATTCTATCATTCTTGACATGGATTGTTTGCATGCCCATCTCATGATAAGATGTACTTAACTTTTCAGTGTTTGTGATTTTAATTAACAGGTGACGCAGAGCATGCAAGTTCCTCTTTCCTATGCTGATGCTGTGATTGGAGCAGCTGGTGCTAGCATCAGCTACATCCGCAGGCATAGTGGCGCAACTATAAGTATTCAAGAAGGTGTTCCTGGGGAGATGACAGTGGAGATAACTGGAAGTGCCTCACAAGTACAAACTGCTCAACAGCTGATCAAGGTATTTTCATTGTCGTCTTAAATTGCAAACACATTATGATATCACAACAACCAATTTAATACCTTCTGATATTGCTGCAATTTACTTATTTGGTGCCACCTCTCAAAGCAAAGTACAAACTGGGTCTTTGTTGTTGCTGAATGGCTGTGGATAATTTTATTTATACAGTTTGTACAATGTTCCGGGTACACAGACTATTCTGTCAATACCTTCCAAGAAAAAAAGAAAGAAAATTCTGGAATAGGACCACATGTATCAGATGGTACACATAATACAATGAGAAAAACCTGACATTTTGTCAATCAGTGTATATTTTTGTTGTCATTTTCCAAGGTTAGCCTTTGTCACCTATCATCACATGCCATGACTGACAATGCTGGAAGTTACCATGCTGCTCCTGTACTTTACAAAAAATAGAAAGAACTATGTCGCCCAGATGACCTTTTCATTTGCTTGACATTCATCTTTTCTATGTAACTGAACATGCTATTCTCTTGCAGAATTTCATGGCTGAAGCTTCTCCCCAGGGCCCGCCAGCTCCTGCTCCACCCGCTCAACCAGTTGACACGGGCTACGGCTCTTACCCACCATACGGCGCATCTTACGGATCTCCTCCAGTCAGCGCAGCTCCAGGCCCTCATAATGGAGGAAGCTACGGCGCTGCACAATACCCTCCAAGCTATGGATATTAATTAGAATTAATAGGAAGAGCTTGTTTCAGATCTTGGGGAAGAGGGGGGATATTCCGGTTTAGTTTGCTAGTCTGTTCATCTGTTGAGAACTCAAGATCGTTAGGATTTCTGAACGAACTTTTGGTGTTGTGAGGGCTTTGTGACGCCAGTGCCGATTGTCTATTGATACGCGCACGATTTGTTTTGCTCTGTGGATTCGTGAACTTACCATTGACCTAGTATTTTTGAAATCGCCAAAGAAAAATAGTTTCTATAATTCCAACGCTATTTTTTTTAGCGGCATGAATGAAACAGGTTTGGTTGCTGGTGGTGTGATGTCACATTGTGTCGCACTAACGTATATGCTCTTACAATGACAAGAGCATCAATATTGGAACACCCATGCGTATGCTCAACATGGAGATTAGGTGCGTTATATAGCATGGACATATTACAGGGTATATAAGTCAAATTTTAGTGGGTTTCATGAGGAGTTTTATAAGTATTAAATCATAACGCTACATCAGTAATTTTGTTGACATAGCAATACCATTACAAAGAAAAAAGAAAGAGTTTCATCATATGTAAGAGAAAAAAATAGTTATCATATGTAAAAAAAGTTTCATCCTCTCATGAGTCATATTTACCTAGTTATCATATTTAGTAACCGTGTGTACTGAGACTAGCCTAACATAATCAGGAAGCAAATTTAGGGTCTCATTTGAATGGCGGGTCTAAATGAATTTGAATGGCGTGCCACTAGATGTAGCTATCTAACAACGCGCACATAGATTCGAGTCATTTTATATCTGGATTTTCTACAAGTTTGCACGCAAGGCTTGACTTGCGCGAAGCTGCATGCTACCGACCCCAATTGACTTCCTTTCAGTGCACCGTGGGCCCAAAGCTTAGACTTAGGCGGCACGTTACGGGAAAACTTAGACCCAAAGGAGTAGGACTGCTAAGAACAACAATTATTCTTATTATGATAACTGACAACGTATTAGGTGCAAACCATGTCTCCGTGAAAATCCGTGTAAATCACGGTAAAATAGTCTTCTAAATTAACAAAAAAATCACACATATAGATGATATGATGATACACAATCTTGATGCAATTACAGCACACGAGGCAAATTTTGATTCCTTGCAAGACACATTTGAACATAATTCAGCATAAAAGATTAGAGATTATTAGGGCGCCTTTGGTACTCCTTTGTTGCTTCATAGGATTTTTGGTTAAAATGTCACAGCAGGATATTCCAGCCACATATATGTTATTAATTATGCGATGAAAGTACAGACACATAGGTGTAAACGAAGACTTTATGCCAGGCATCAAATGTTGTGTCATGCATAAGTAGCTGTCAATGGATCCAAGCCTCCCACTCTCACCTCACCTGTGCATGCTGCTAGGATGTTCCCATCGAGCAAAATTTTCCTCGTCGTTTTTGCTTGTCAGTGTATTCATCATTAGCAAGCTAATAGCGACAGCCGACAGATGGCAAGTTAGCCTGTTCTGTCCGTCAACAAAGACCTATGATAAGAAAGGAATCAAAGGGAAAAAGAAGGAAGAAGGCGTATCTCGTGAACTATAAGGCTGGCCACTATGTTCCAAGCGTAGTAATTTTAATGGATATATAGTATTCTAACCATGTTTGGATCTACCCAACTAAATTTTAGTCAGCTAAACTTTAGCTAAGTGGATTGTTTGGATCTCCAGCTAAAGTTTAGTCTCTACTAACATCGAGTTAAAGTTTAGTTGTTAGCTGAGTGCTTCCAAATAGTCGGCTAAACTTGGATCCAACTGAGGCCTAAACCTGTTCACAGAATTGGATGCATAAAAGGGAATCGGAAACATGGGATAGCCACACAAATGTCCAAAAAAAAAGATGGAAAAAAAGAAAAGGCTTCCCATGGTGCTATGTGTTGCTTGGACGTCAGAATATTCCAGCCGATGATGGGCCATTGCTTGAAGCTAAATCTCCTTGGCCTGTTAGGCCACTCTCAATGGGAGTTTTATTGGAGTTTTATGTAGATTAAATGATATGCCATGTAGGATATTTTGATAACATGACATAGAAGTAAATAAGAAAGAGAAGAAACGAGTTTCATCTAGATGAAATTCCTTATGCACGGTTTCCAACCATCAATGAGTCATAGAATTAAATGCTAAGGGAGCCTAGAAAACAACAAAGATGAAACCATCCATTNCCATCCATAGTTTCATTTCCATTTTGTTGATGTGGCATCTTGGAAACAACAAAATGAAACTCTCCANATTAACACCACAGTAGTACTATGTAACTTTAATTGTAGATCTTGAGACAAATCTCCCAACAAGATCCGCCGCCTTAATTCCCTTGTAGATCTCCCTGGATTAAGGCTGCATCTGTATGGATAGGCCAGGAATTCAAGTGTGGTTGACCATGCAATGAACCATCGGTTGGTGACGCATTTTTGTCCGGCGAGTGAGCTGCTCCAATAATGGAGTGTGACTAGTTTGCCCCCACAGGACAGCCAGGGGCTTGACACTGCAACATGATTATGTCCGGATGACTACACCTTAATAAGCGTCCAGCTAACGTGTTCAATTGTCAACCTCTTGTTTAGACGCATTGAAAGCCAAGAACAAACATGGGACTGAAAAAATCTTAAGAATAAAATGTTTCATGTGTGCTCTTGTTCTCATGGGCCCATAATTTTCTTGAGAAAAATATGACCATGACTTCGGTAAAATTGACAAACTTCTTGCTAAAAGAGCTCCACAGACATTAAATTTGTTGCTTGGAAAAAGTTTGAGATAGAATCTTGGAGATAAAATCTAGAAGAACAAGATGGCACAAAATGATGCAGAGATCATTGACACAGAATGCTTTACACAAGGGCAATAGTACAAGGATGGCAAATCACACCACCAACTTGCACCTTTCATTCTGGAGTGCTTACACCTGGAAAACCCCATATGGTCCTAACTTGTCAGCAATCAGTGCGGACCATCCATTGATACTGGAATGTTACTTTTGTCAACAAAAGAGGTGATGATCTTTCGATAAAGCAAAAGCAACATACACAGGCAAGTCATCGCAAGTGAACTTGTGCACGCTAAAAGCCAATCCCCCCATCCTAATCCACCCTTACAGAATGCTCAGTTGTTCACTTCTTTTCTTCGATCTTTGCTTTCAACCCTTCAAACTCACTAGCAAAGCTCGCCTGGTCGCTATCCAAGGCCAGATTTTTCCTTTCCTTCCTGCATCATCTTTCAATTATAGGTGCCACAACTCACAAGATAGGTGAACAGCTCGAATGTCCCCCACTATAGCATCTGCAACAGCATGTAGCTCAGGAGGGGCCAAGCAGCTCATCAGATTCTCAAATGGCTCCATGTTGGTTACTGTTGCATTCAAAGATCACCGAAACTAGATTCTACATGACCAGCTTGGCCATCCAGCGAAGGCATGGCCTGTGGCCAGAGCTTCCTGTATGGAGTGCTGAGTTTTTCTGATTCTCTAGGTCTGGGCTGACTGTGCTGGTAGTTGAGTATGATTGTGCTCGCCTTCGTACGTCACAATTAGCATCGCTGGGTCATCTACGCAGCGCTCAACGTGCTTCCTTGCTGGGCAGCCCCTGACACTGCTGCATTTGTAGTAACCCCTGCATTGGATTAAATCATCAGAGGGGGGGGGGGAGTCTCATGCTGCGGCAAAGAGAATATGTGAAATGCGTTAACAATCAGCACCATGTGCTTGCTTTCATGGTATAGCTACATTTTCCTATCATCTAGGGCAGACATTAAAGCTTGATATGGGGTAGGGGAATAAGCGCAATCAAGAGTAGGATGTGGATAGCCTAACATGCATTCAAATGCAAGTAGCAACAACAATTTACCTACTTTAGGTCCCCCATGATAGATCCTAGCTTCCTCACAAAACGGGTACAAGAAAGAGTAGAACCCTGAGATAATCCACTAGGCTATATTTAATGATGCTAGCGACTAAGTTATGAGCACACATTGGTTGTACAAGCA
This sequence comes from Alloteropsis angusta, assembly GCA_037127165.1. Classification (NCBI taxonomy): domain Eukaryota; kingdom Viridiplantae; phylum Streptophyta; class Magnoliopsida; order Poales; family Poaceae; genus Alloteropsis; species Alloteropsis angusta. The sequence goes on along the minus strand of JAZFNS010020001.1, from coordinate 10,917,311 downwards.
CTTGGGAGTAAGGAAAAGGTAAAGTGGAGGGGATGATCCACCAAGCACCAACAATTATTCTACAGATAAAGGAGCACCCTGAGAGCCTGATGCAGATATGCCATCTCTCATGGTACAACAACGGGCATGATGCATCAATCATTATGACTGAAAAGGATTTGATACACATTTTAGTTAGCTAAATATTTCTCCTTCAGTTCATACCTTGGGTGAGGGGAACCCTTAATCGGCTTCTGCCCATACTTCCGCCAAGAGTATTCATCTGGAGGTATATCAGCAATTTTATTGCTAATGGCTGGCACTTTGATGGACCTCTTAATTCGTAATTTCCTGTCGAAAAGAGAAACATAATCATATTTACTTGTACACTTATACCCCACCCACCAAGAGATGAAGATAGCATACAAATCACTAAAAGAACACAATTTACCTCCTCTTTGAGCAATGGCACCTGCCGGTAGTGGCACACTTGCCTGTGCCATCTGCCCCCCTACCAGTGCACCGCCGCTTGGGTGCACGATGCACATCAGCCGGGTCACTCGCCACCGGTGCGCCAACCAAATGGAACGGCCGCTTCCCATCCAAGCTAGCCACACTTCCATCCATACTCAAGGATGACATGAATGACCTCGCCGACGACATCGTCCCAGCACCACCACTGGGGCTAGGGCTATCAAACTTCAGGCTGATCCCACTATTGCTCCTCTTGAACATCTCAGCCTGCAGCTTCTGCCGCGAAGGCTGCTGGTGGAATGGATACCGGTGTGCAACGTTCCCAATCTGGAACTGCACCGACAACGGCTGGACCATCTTCGGAGCACTAAACGGAAGAGCGCCACCCTTGCTGCTCGAGCTGGCCAAATCCAGCCCTAGTGAGTCTGGCGCGCCGCTAATCCGAGCGCGCAATTGCGCATAGCTAGTAGATGGGGAGGGAGCAGCAGCAGTGCTGGGCATCAACTCCGGTGGGGTATCGCCGGTACTCCCCAAGAGTCCCTTCAGCGTGAAGAACCCTGCAGGCCTGCCTCTCCTGGAGAACCTGCCCCTAGCATGGCCGCTGCTGCCGCCATTGCCGAGGAGTGCGGCCACCTTCCTGAACTTCGCGCAGGCTTCGCCGGTCTCCGAAGCTATGCTCTTGAGCAGCGCCGGGTCCTGCTGCTGGGAGAGCAGGGCCAGCACCCGGTGGCAGCTCTCCACCGCGGCCCTGTTGGCCACCTCCACCTCCTCCATGGCTGAAATGGAGAAGCAGACGGAGGGGGTGCAAAGATGGGAACCAACCAATCCGTTCTGGACTCAAAGCTCCCCCTTCCACCGCCTCAGATGGACCGTCAGCTCCTTGCAACTCTCACGGGCAGCATCATCTGCACACCAGAATCAGAGAACGGCGCAAAATAAGCAGATCTCCACGGAATCTCACCGGAGCTGGGATATTGTACAGGAAAAAAATCGCAGTGGCCAAGAAGCCACCTATTATATATCCGGGGGATTGGAAAAAAAAA
>JAZFNS010020001.1:8576917-8595889 GCA_037127165.1 Alloteropsis angusta | reverse complement strand
CACAGTCGGAACATAATTCTGCGACGTCAGCGACGAAGTTTTGATGCCTGTCTTCCATTCTTTTTAGACGCTTCATTTGAGCCACACATGTGTCTTCAAAGATCCATGCCCAAGACATAGCTGACTCTTTTTCTTTCCGTAGCTTGGCTAACTCAGTGTAATTATGATCAATCAAGGTTAATGGTACCTTGTTGACGATTTTGTGAATAGCATCGTCATACGCCGATTCAAGTGCTGCGCTTGGNTGTGGTTACGAAGTCACTGTAATATTTTGCCTTGTTGTTGAGTANCATGAGGAGTTCTTTCAGATGGCATGACAGTGAGTGCTGCAGTAAAGACAGAAGGGTTCATTTCTCTGACGTCTGTTTCTGAAACGTATAATCCAAAGTCCTGTGCTATTTGCTCGAAAATTAGCTTCTTTGGTATGCTTATTGTAGCGGTCATTTTCCTGCATGATTGTTGCAGTATATTATTGTAAATTCGGTTTAAAAATGCATTATGAAACTGTAAAGCAGCACGCGATACCTTGGGTACTCAGAAGGACAGAAGAATTTTATAATGCTCTTGGGATGGAACAGTAATCGTAGGAGACGATTAGAGATATGGCTATATGTTTTTCGTAATGCGTGGTGTAGTACAGTCACTGGAGTGAATTTATAGGTGAAGTATTGTCGGTTCATGTTGATTTAAAATTGAACACGTGTCGGTCTGCAGGTAGATGGTTTTGACACGTAAGTTTAACGTGGCGGAGGAGATTTTGATGGGCGGGTACATATGGTAATCAGAATAAGAAAGTAGAAGTCACAGATCAGTCCAGACCGGCGCGACGCACGGACGCGATGCGTACGTGTTCGATTTGCGTATACGCAGATTCAGGAGGAGACACGTTGGATGGCCACGCGGAAGTGCCGTGTCTCTGTTCGTGAAATGGCACCGATGTGGCGTTTTACGGCCCAACAATTTGTTTCAGGGTCCACTTCACCGCTGTTCCTGCGCCGTTCTTCATCCTCCTGCAACCTTTCCTTCCTCGCGTTCTTTTTGCTGCGCAGTCGCTGCCGCTACTCCTGACACTCCGTCCCCTGCGTTTCCGCTGCCGTTTCGCCCCTGCGCAAACACATCGATACGGTGGTTCCTATTCTCATCGGCTCTTTCACCTGCGCGGGGGCGAGTCGAGGCTGGGCGACGGTGATTTCGACGGCGGGAAGGAGCCGTTGGTTTGCTGCTGTCGCAGAGTGGAGGAGGCGGAGGAACAGCACGGGAGGAGCCTCTGGCGCTCTCAGCTTCAACGAGCAGGTGCATTCTCTTGCTGTGCTGTCGGGGTTCGCCGGGAAACGCTGGATTGAAGTCTGTCTCATTGAGGTCTACGGGATCTGTCGTGACTGGCGGGGCGCGACGGATTTGGGCCGTCGCGAGCGGTATGACGGGTCTTCGTGCGGATTTCCTCCTATTCGTCTCTCGGCGATAATTAGACATTTGTGGACTCTGTATTATGTTCGATCTTTCATCCAGGGAATAATTTAGTCGAGTTCTATGTGAATGCAGATACATTTTTTCTTTTTCGCAATATTGTTAAACGATGTCGTTGTGATTAGTTGGTTCTTCGTGCCGGTGAATTTTTTTTGTACGTAGTTTCTTGAAGCATCAGTTTTGGGGGGCGATACATTTTAGTGTGTGTAGTTGTTGTTAGAGCTGTTTTTGGTGAAAAACAAGTTAGGAGAAACTTTAGATGTTTTAGTCTTGTCAATCTATTTTTTGGGAATAGAGGAGAATATAATAGAGCATTTCATGTTGGGTGAGACCGATTGTCGAGCTGTTTGTTCCTGTTTTTGTGTGCTGATTTTGTGTAGAATTCGTTTGTGGAATTTGTTGTAGTTTGAAATCTTAATGGGTTTTTTAAGTATTATTAGGTGTATTTGTTTGTGTGCGAAATTTGTTTGATAATCAATACTGATGTTGGAACAATGGAATTTATTTACAGTGAAGTTTCCATTTTATGTATTTTGGTATATTGTCTGAAAAATTGTATATTTTGTGTAGAATGGATACAGCTGGATTGTTTCCAATGTGTGATATAGGAAAGGTGCTCCCATGGTTCAATAGTTGGAGTGGGAGAGGTGTTAGTGTTGCTACTGATAAGGTATTTACTACAACTCATATAGTTATGATGAAAATATTTTAAGTATTGTTTGTATGATGTCTTTTTATCTTTGTTGGATGTAGGAAAAGATTAAAGTAGACGAGCAGCATTTAATAAATGAATTAAGTCGTCAATTGATGGGAACCGAGTGTGAATTTCAAACTTCACTGGTAGAAGCCGGCAAGTATGAAATGAGTGTTTCCTTTAAATTTCCAGATGATATTGCTGGGTTTCAGTTTGTGGCAGATGTCTATGTGCACAGTGATCAGTATAAAAGAATTGATCACGTGAAAGAATCGCTATATAACAAACTCGCAGAACATTTGATTGAAACCCACAGGATTAATATCGTTGATTACAGCAGTTTGAGGAGAGAAAATAGTTATAAGGAATGTGAGTTGATATGTCGAACGATAAGCCAAATAATGCAAGTTAATTTCGACATTCTTTGCGCTTGGGAAAGTGGGTTAATTGAAGCGGAAAGGTTGTATCAAGTTTATGGGTACAGTGTGCTTGATATGTGGCTATACGGATCTGGTAACGGAGCAGGTAGATTGCGGAATCGTTTTGTAAAGTCGTTGAAGGACAAAGTGCTTATTTTTAGAAATGAAATATCTGAAATTGAATCGAAATTAAAGAGTTTGGATGATCGAAGATGTACCTATGCTCGGGCTATTAATATAAACATGAGGGAAATTATTAAGGTAATTTATAATCTTTGTATGTTCCATTATATGGTACTGAGATTATTTAAATTCTGGTACTAACATTGATAATTGTTTCATGATTTTTCAGACTTGGAAGAGATCCGTGTATATTAGTAATAAAGTTGTATTTGACTGCATAATTGATGAATCTCAAGGTGAAAGTGCAGATATTCAAATAGCACAGACAGAAGATTTTATGTTCGTGGCTACAATGACATTATACGCCAATGCTCCTCTTTTTAGAGGAGGTTCCACTTTGTGTATGAAGACAATTTCAAGTTCGATGAAGCACGACTGCAGCAGTGCCCTGGATGATGTGTATGGCAAAGGTATTGCTGTTATAGAAGAAATGAAAAACGAAATTTACTCAGGATGCAATTTTGAGTCAATGATGGCCATGGAGAACGATATTTTGGAAGGTATGGAATTAAAAGCTGAAGCAACAAATCTTGGACGTTGTATTATTTTAAAATGGAGGGCTATGATTAAATCAGTACAAGATATGCATCATATCTATAGTACAGCGTATGTTCAAGTAGCTCAGTCTTTGGATCTTGCACGTAGTCACAGGACTACATATGACATTGTGAATAATTTAAGTGACTTAGTTAGTAGATGTGTGTATGGATTGGAAGATATTAATTGCAGGTTAGAAGAACGGTGCTTGTAGTTTGATAATTTAAGGGTTAATTTAAGTATCGTATATTGTATTTGTTGTACATTATTTATGTTATACTATTGTTCATATATTATTTAGTAGGGGATGGTGTATATATATATTGGACCTTGTGGTACTTGGCTCTAAAAGTAAGATCTGTGCATCTTCATCGTTGAATGGAAATATGTTTCAGCGTCTGTTTGTAGTCCTTACAAATATATCCTGAAACACTTGGTTTTGATGTTTATTTATGATTGTCTGCAGGAGGTAAACAAAGTACTATGCATCGTTAAACAATTTAACCAGATTTTTTTTTCACAAAAGTTGGACATAGAAATTCGTATGGAGGTCGAAATGAAAACGCAAAATAAATCATTAGTGAGGAATTCATATGAATTTATAGAAGAATTAGAATTTTCTNTGGAAAAAGTTTATTGAAGGAGTTAGCCACTTTGATAATATGGTTAACCCCGATATTCTATTACCCTTTATTCCATTATCAAAATGGATTCCTATGGATCCAATGAATAAAGTAAAAAATAGTAATATAAGAAGAGGAAATAGCATAGTATTTCCCGTTTCATGAGAACAGACAAAAGTGTTTTAAGCCCCAAAAGGAANTACTAAAGGATCCTATCTTATTTCTTGTATTACCGGGAATTTTGGGTATATTTTGTGGAAAAAAAGAAACTCCAATCTTTATTGTTGATAAAACGAAATCTCTATTGACTCCTTTGGATATTTGGATCACGAATTTGTGAAATAATTATATATGGAAGTCATGCTGATGTAATAGATTTGGTAAGCTAAATTTCAAAGAGAATTCGTGGAGTGTTTATAATTTTCAGATCATGTTTTTATCGCATAATATTAAGGGCCTATTTGGATCACAAGTGCTTATCCCTAGGAATAAAAATAGTGGTCGTACCCCGTGCAATAGGGCGAAAAAGGGAACAAGAGGTGGGCAGTGGTTTTAATCGTAGTGTTTGTTTATATACACTAGCAAGGTGGTCTGCGCGTTACGTGCGTGCTGCGGCATTGACCTGCTAGTCAAGTTATTTTTTGTTTGAATGGGCATTGACCTGATGCAACAGACCGGTCATCTGCATGTGCCATCTGCCCGGTCTCAGGACGACTATTGACAAGGGCGCCAACAGCGGAGCTCCATCACCATCGTGCCTCCTCGGAGGTGTCCTTCCCCTTTGGATAGGACAGCGATCTTTTGGTCTCTCTAATTCGTCTAACCATTTTCTGTCGGTGCGGTGGCTGCAAAGGAGTAACACAGGAGATTTTGGGGCGGAGGAGGACGCCGTTGCTGTGGGGGCACGGATCAGTATGGAAGAATGGATCGGAGGAGGAAGGAATGTGTGGAGGCTTCGGCTTCGTGGCCCAAGTCGGCCCAATGTAGTTGATGGGCTTGAAACAGATATATGATAATCGAATGTCGGCCTCCCACGTATCCTTGGCTATGTCAAGGGACACCTTAATGATGTCCGATGAGTAGGTCATGAGCGCCAGGCTCTCCTTCTCCTTATGTTGGCGGTATTCGAACCCTCAGAGTCTTCTTGCGTGTAACCTCCTCGCTAACCCCTTAGTCGGCGCCGGCCGACACCGCATCAATATCAACGCGTTCACCGGCGGCACCACGTCTTGTTTTTTGTCCTCCACCTCTTCGTTATCTTGCGGCTCTTGTCCCTGCTGTCTTACGCTCATGTACCTCCACGTGCAGGTGTTTTCCCTGGTCTTTTGTAATTTGCAATCTCTGATCAAACTCTACTTTTATCAATTCCACCGTGTGTAGGTCACATGAATAGAAGAATTTAATTTAAGTTTCAAAATATAACAAAGATATAAAGAGTTGATTTGAAATATATATCAAGACGTGGCGGATCTTGATCATCGTCTAGCAATACTGGATTTGTCTCTGATGTTTGCCTTCCATGATCCATATCGGAGAGGCGTAATTGTAGCCGAATCTCTAAATCGAATAACGGACCAAAAGCACTGACCAGACTTTGCCGCAACCAAAAGCACTGACCAGACTTTGCCGCAACCAAAAGCACTGGAGCTGTGGATCACTCGGCTAGGTCGACCTCTTGACTGCGGCAACGATGGTGCTGCTCCGCGCCGCCTACGAGGTCGCAGTCGCAGCAGCGCGCACCGACACACACCGGCCATGTGCGCCGCGTACAAGGTTGTAGCCGCGACTGCGCGAATGACGGTCGTGTCGTGGCGCTTGTTGGGGCCGTGCCGTCACCGTCGCACGGTGTCGTTCCGCCGCGCCAACCTCTGGCATGTGGGTGGGAGCCGGGAGGAGCGACGGCGCCGCGGTGCGCTTACACGGTCATTGTTGGTGAGTCGCTGGGGCAGAAGGTTGGATTTAGCCGTTTAGGTATGACCAGCGCTGGGCTGGTGCTGGACGTTAGTGGCCCATTCGGCTGGCAAGGGCCCAGTATGGTTAGGGCCTTCGTTGCCCATTCGGTCGGCAGGGCCCATACAACTCAATATGGACTGTCTTTTTTTGTTTTTGTCTCGTACAAACAAATACGAGGCAAATATATGTATATTTTGTTGTTTTGAGTCTAGGAAGCGGGTGGGTGAAAAAAGTTAATGGTTTCTGGCAGAATCAATTTCTAACTATCAATTTCTATGGGTCTCGGTACTTTTTCATCTCTCTTGGTTTCAACGGTGGGACCAACGTGAGGGATAAGACGGGTCCAAAACAGGTGAGAAACATTTTTAACTGTTTAGGATCTTTATAGTATAGATAGATAGATTGTGTGAAATATTTGTTTGTGTTGGTAACAATATTGGATCAGTTGAAAGGAACGATAATTTTCAGATTAAAAAAGACACGTGCCGGTGAAAAGTAGGGGCACATTTCATTGCGTGGTAAGTTTGACACGTAGCAAACACGTGTAGATCATATGTGAACATGAAAATACATTTTTTAAAATGGAACTTTTTAGTAAAATAACTATTATTAAATAAAATTCGAACAGCTCGAATAGCATGAAGGCGATTTGGGAGAGATGCAATAAAGACGTTGACAATGCCGTTTAACGATTGTGTGAAAGTTAATTTGTGGTTTTAATCGAAGTGATTTTCTGTTATGTTAATTGAATAAATAATCGACAAATTTCGCATTGATGTATTAAATGTTAGTTGGGGGAAAAATTGTTACATGGATAGATAGGGAGGAAAGCAGAACGGATATCCTCGGATAATATTGTCTTTATATACTCAATCTTTTTTTTTTCGGATATGTAGCGGATTAGGTATTACATGGTCACGGATTCAGATGCGAATTTTAAAGGATGTCGGAGCCGTATCGAAATCGAAGTGAAATCGGAGCGGACACGGATTAGAATAGTCGGTTATTATGTATACATATGTAAATGACTTTTGTGATTAAAGTTTTTGAACTGAATATTCCATATTTATCAGATGTCGCCAAATCAATTTATAATCCTCAGACAAGTCCAACAAAGAGTAATGGATGGATAAGTAAAGTATGTTTAACAAACAATCACTTTGTTACCGTTGCTACAAAATATAGATTGTATTAATCATTAGATTCATTTTACAATTTGAACTCTATTCATATTGACGAAAGTGGAGTGGATAATTTTCATATCTGATTCGATCCGGATTCAATTTCTGTGGGTATGAAGAAGAGGTTTTTATATTCGTGTGGATATGGATAATACGAATTTGGACGCAGGTGGACGCGGATTACGATTTGATTTAATGAAATCCGATAGATATGGATTTTCCGACGTTTAAATGTGTATTAACCTAACCTTATAATAGGATATACGATTATTCCGGGAGACCAATATAGACAGTAATCCAAATAATGAAGCACTATACATGTGAGTATTTTTTCGTGTTATGTTACTACTTTAGTTTTTGCAAAGAGTACTCGTGGAAATGAGCATTACTTTTTAAAAAAATAGTTATAAGTGGTGAGTCATGTAAAGTGTGCATACGTGTCCACACACATGTTCATCTTGCAAGTTAAATGGATATAGACAAGAGGTGAATACGCAATGCTCTGTATAGTTGACCGTGTGACACGTTAAGGCATCTTGTCTACTGAACGGAGGTACTCTGTTTTCTACATTTTGACACATGTCTTCCGCGTTACTAAGCGATGAGTCTATCCGTGGCTATATAACACCAGTGCCTTTTATGCTTATCCGTATCGAGCTAGTTCTCCTTATTGTTCCTATTTTTCTTACCGTCTGTGATAAGCTGGTGGATTCATCTCTCGTTGGGCAAGTCAGAAATAAGATAAGATGCAAGTACTGCTGTTCTTGCTGAAAATAACTTGAGTTCAGAGGGCTGTTCTACACTCTCGGTACGATTACAATATTGTTCGTTTCACGATTTCGTTATTTTGGATTGTTTGATTGTATTATTTTAGACGACCCCACTGATGTTAGTCTGGTGGAATAGCACGTCGTTATCACAAAGTCGTTGATTTTTGCTCTATTGTTTCAAACAGAAGAAGGAACTCAAAATGGCAGATGCAGATGAGGTGCGTAATTCTACTGATTATATCAATAAAAGTTAATTTTATTGAGTTATATTTTGCAGGTGATGTTTAAAGCGTTCATTGTTATGGGTGTCTGAAATCGTGTCATTTTAGGCGTTAAATTTGCATTTGTTAAATCAAGTGAATATTTCGATTTTCCATTTAATTTCGTAGACCGTTGCCTTATATATCTTATGTAAGTTCATATGTATGTTTGAATTTGTACTAATCTCAATCTGAAACTATGTATCGTTTATTATGAATTATGAATATTTGATTCAATTTTTGATTGCAGTAATGAATGGTAGGTTCATGAATTTTTTCATATTTTCTTTTTGGCGCTGGATAAATATTTCGGAAAAAAGTAATTGTTTTTATATATGCCTGTAGTTATCCATTTATGAGCTCATAACATTAGAGGCTATCGATATCGGTGGAAGCATGAGTTTAGAGTTCGGTGGTACGAGCTATGATGCACCCAGCGAGTCTTATGAAGGCATGATGCTAGATATCGATGATATGAGTTACGAGGTATATACCTCTTTTTCCTGAAATTTAAATCTTTATTTAATGTAGTCTTATTCTTAGCTGTATTTCTGATGATTGTTAGGAACTCTTGTCTTTAGAGGAGTCTCTGGGTAATGTGAAGATAGGTCTATCAGATGAGCAAATTTCACAGTGCGTTAAAGAAGTAGTTTGTTGTGTTGGAGATGATGATGAAGACGATGAATGGTGTACTATTTGCTTGGTACGGATTTAGATTACGTTTTAAATGATGGTTAATCATGTGTTGTATTTACATTTTTGCAATTCAATTATTTTTTAAGGAAAACTACAAGCACAAGGATATGCTTGGAGCGCTGGAATGCAATCATGTTTTTCACGAATTCTGCGTCAAGAAATGGCTTCAGATAAAGAACTTATGTCCATTATGTAAAATTGCCGCAATATATATAGAGTAAAATAAATATTATGTAGTGGAGTTTTATATTTTGTTAGAAATGTAGTTTGATGGTAACCAGGTCTTGAGAACTATCAGCTTATAAAATAGCTGTAAAATATATAGTTGCATGAAGTAACATATGTGTGATAAAGTATCATGTATATTCGAGGTAATGGAGTAATTTTTTTTTCTTTTGTAAGATATGGAGTTGTATGGAATAATATATATGTGATAAAGTATCATGTGTATTCGGAGCTAAATAGTATCTTGTTTGGTTAATATCAGTATGATAAAATGATGAACGCTAGATGTGAATATTTTTAAAATTATCAACGAAATGTTTTTACACGTAAGGTGAACCCACTTCTATATTATTTGATAGTTGTATTAATTATATGTACCAGGTATTCAAAACATTCTTAATTATTTTGTAAAAAAAGAGTACAAAAAATATTGTCCGAACAAATTCGATATTATTATCCTATGTCTGTTTTTATCGTTTTTTATCCCATTTTATTGTGTTCAACAATTGCTTTCACTTTGCTATCTGAATTTATTATGTGCATTTAGCATCCATCGAATTTTTGGTACCATTGTTTACGGTTTTGTGCTGTGTTCTTACGTATGCATTGTTACATGCGGCGTTTAATGGAAAACACTAATGTTAGGTTGTGTGTACTAAACATACATTAGTATTATGATTAGCCAGAATCGAACTTGCACCCAATAAGCTAAGCCGGTGGGAAACTAAAATGAAATCCGTATCGACAGAGCCTGGCTCGCGGGGCTGGGTTGCACACCGTCACACCGGTGGCGTGGCTCCAACGGGTGACCAGGCAACCAATCGTTGTAAAGGTGGATACCATGGGCCAGGTTGGGGTAAATGCAGACATACAATCGTGCCCTAAGCGTCGTCGTGACTTGTCTCGAGTCGCAAACATGCAACCTCCTCCTATTCGCAACCCGTCTCGCTGTTCTCCTTCACTGTGTCGGTCTCTTGCACCTCATCGTGCCTTGTGCGTTCAATCCAAGATCATCCAAGGGGTTTGGAGGTGTTTATACTTTCAGTGATAAAATCATCATATCGTCTGGAGGGGTTTGTTTATTGGGTTGTCACTGGAATACAGTAAAAGTAGGTCGTTTAACGCTCCTTGGAAAGTGAGTTTGGATCCAGAGATAAATAGAGTAGCTAAAACAAGGGCAATACTTGAAAGAATATAAGTTAGACAGTAGTTTGCTCTCCAAAATAGTATCTGACCATTGGGAGAAATTCCAAGTAATAAGCATGGGAAAGTATTCTAATCTAAAAAGGGTTTTGCGGGTGAATATTTAGTATTTGTTGACTTATTTGTTAATTTTATGCAATGTTTTTTTGGATAAAAAATATATGTCGGTGTGTGCTTAAAAAAACGTTTTCTTTTTCTTGTGATCGTGTGAAAACGTTTGGCATGTGCTTTATTTTCGGAATTGAGTGTTAGTTTACAAATTTATGTTTTTTGAACTGTTGTTCGGAATTGAGTAACTTTGGACTTAAGACGGACTTGAAATGGTATCAAAGTCCGTTAAGCTCTAAACTGTTACAAATTATCTTTTCCTCACAGACGCACTCACAGATATTTCAGAGATAAGGAGGGACTCAAAATAAGGAAGTAAAATTCATAGACCAGTGTAGACCGGCGTGACGCACGGACGCGGTGCGTACGTGTTCGATTTGCGTATAGGCAGATTCAGGAGGAGACACGTTAGATGGCCACGCGGAAGTGACGTATCTCTGCCCCTGAAGTGGCATCAATGTGGCGTTTTACGGCCCAACAATTTGTTTCAGGGTCCACTTCACCGCTGTTCTTGCGTCGTTCTTCATCCTTCTGCGACCTCTCCTTCCTCGCCTTTCTTTTACTGCGCAGTCGCTGCCGCCCTCCTGACGCTCCTTTCCCTGCGTTTCCGCTGCCGCTTCGTCCCTGAGCAGCACACCGGTACGGTGGCTTCTATTCTCATCGGCCCTTTCACCTGTGCGGGGGCGAGTCGAGGCTGCGCGACGGTGATTGCGACGGCGGGGAGGAGGCGTTGGTTTGCTGCTGCAGCAGAGCGGAGGAGGCGGGAGAACAGCGCCGGAGGAGTCTCTGGCGCCCTCAGCTTCAACGGGCGGGTACATTTTCTTGCTGTGCTGTCGGGGTTCGCTGGGAAACGCTGGATTGAAGTCTGTCTCATCGAGGTCTACGAGATCTGTCGTGAGTGGCGGGGCGCGACGGATTTGGGTCGTCGCGAGCGGTCTGATGGGTCTTCGTGCGGATTTCCTCCTATTCGTCTCTCGGCGATAATTAGACATTTGTGCACTCTGTATTATGTTCGATCTATCAGTCAGGAAATTTTTTAGTTGAGTTGTATTGAAATGCAGATACGATTTTTCTCCTGACTGAGCGGAAATACTTGAAACTTACTTCTACGGACACATTAGCTCAAATGGTTAATTTATCCAGATCAGTTTCATATTCGTGATTACGAGATTTGTTTATAACTTAGTTTGTAAACTAATTCTTTGTAGTATTGCGTAAATTGTTTCTTCCAGCAATTTATTTGCATTTCATATAATCCTGATGTATGTCGGATAACATCTTGCTCGTATTCTGAAAAAATTGATGCCATAACTTTGGTGACACGATTATGTGACAATTCTTACATACATGCTGATATGAGAGAATTGCTAATATTGAGTAATAAATCACACAAAACCCTGAAAGGTTATGTATCTGCTTCTGATGTTTATTGAACAAATTGAACATGTGAGGTTGAAGCAAATGATATTTGAGAAATCAATATTTTTGTTTGTCAATGTGCTGCAATTTGAAATTTGTATACTTTCTGTTGTGATTTATGAGTCACGTGAGAAACTATATTCCATGTAAAAGTAGGTGATATAGGTTAATATGGGAATGATGGTTTTAGGGAAATATGGTAGGAATGAATTTGCGAGGTTACGATTTTATTTGTTCATAACACGTTGAATTATTTGGCTCTGCGCAGAATGGAATCAGATAAGCTCTTTCCGATATGCGATATAGGGAAGGTACTTCCATGGTATGACAACTGGAGCGGAAGGGGTGATTGTATTGCTACTGATAAGGTATATCACGTCTCAATATTTGGTGTAGGGCTTATTTCGTTTTTGTTTATGTTATCACTCCTTTTTTATGATATAGGAAAAAATTAAAGTAGATGAGAAATCTTTGATACGTGAGGTGTGTCGTCAACTGGAAGCTACAGAAAGTCAATTTGGTTGTATCTCGAGAGAGGATGGTAAATACGAAATGAGCGTTGCCTTTCAGTTCCTAGATAACATCACAGGGTTTCAATATATTGCAGATGTGCATGTACGAAGCGGATCGTACAGTACATATGATCATGCGAAAGAATCCTTATATAATAAATTCGCAGTATATTTGGGTGAATTTCATAGGATTAACATCACAGATTGTAGTAGTGTTAGAAGAGATAACGTTTACAAGGAGTGTGAAGTGATGCATGAGAAAATAAGTCAAATAATTTGTGTCAGTTTGAACATTTTATGTGCTTGGGAGGCTGGTTTGATCGAAGCAGAGAGGCTATATCAAGTATATGGTTACTGTGTGCTGGATATGTGGCTCTCTGGTTCTGGAAATGGGTCGGATAGATTGCGAAATCGATTTATGAAGTCTTTGATGGATAAAGTACTTATCTTTAGATCTGAAATATCTGAAATCGAGAAGAGATTGAAGAGTTTGGATGATCGGAGGTGTCTGTATGCACGGTCCATCAATATAAACATGAGAGAAATAGTTAAGGTAACTTTTTTTCCTCCATTTCAATTTGGTGCCATTCATGACGTTTGTGTGTGATTAGTTGTGTTTTTTATGCTGTTTTAGGGTTGGCGGATAACAGTTCATATTCCAAATAGGGTTGTCTTGAATGCCATAATTAATGCTTCCGAAGGCGAAAGCGTATCTGTGGAAGTAATACAAACCGAGGATCATATGTTTGTTGCTAGAATGAATCTTCGTGTGCATATGCATTTGATTGAAGAGGGATCTAGTCTATGTATGAAGATGCTGTCAAGTCCACCAATGCATGATTTTGATAGTGCGACAGAGGACGTGTATGGTAGAGGCATTGCCACTATAGAAGAGATCAGAAGTGAAATTTATGCTGGGTGCAATTTCAGATCACTGATGATTATGGAGGATGATACATATGAAGGAATGGAATTACGAGCTGAAGCTGCGAAGCTTGGACGATTTATCCTATCAAGATGGAGAGCAATGGCTGATGCAATAAAAGATCTGTACAATATTTACAGTGCAGCTTATATTCAGGTAGTCCGGACTTTAGAGCTTGCTCGTGGTCACAGAACTGGTTTCGAAATAGTAGAGGATCTGTGTGATTTGCTTAGTAGATGCTCAGTTGGATTAGAATCCAGCATCTATAAATTAGAGGCGGAGTGTGTGTAGCCAGGTGGTTCTGATGCATATTGTGTTACAGTAGAGCTGTATTTTAATGTGACCCCTATGTATAGATCTGGGTCATAAATCGCACGTAGTTTGTGTGTTTATTAGCAGTATGTGTTTGAATCGTTTGAGTATATTAGTTTTAAGGTCAGTGTTTAATGATCACAAACAGAGTGTGTAAATATATGTATATAGATGAATAATCTAAGTTAATGTCTGTGATTTAGTAACTAATGGTTCTGTTTTACAACATTTTTTTCGTATACACATATAGTTTAGGATATTGGATTTTGTCTTTTGTTGTAGTTTAGGGATTTTTGGAACATCTTGTTTCAACAAAGAATTTTTGTCACGGGTGAAATGAGTCCTAAGATTTACTATAGACGAAAATAGCAGAATAAGTTTATATGCGTCGGAAGAAGTTTTACTAAAAATCGATGAAAAAAACATCAGAAAAGCAAGTGGCCAAATTTTTTATTTCCCTATTCGTTTTGTTCATACGAGGAAAGAATATAAAAAATGCGTTCTTTTTTCGCACATTGGTCGTTTGTTGAGGGTTTCAGGATTAATATTGATATTTTAGCGAAACATAGTTTTAATTCTTTTTTTTTCCTCTAGAGGATTATACCAAAGTGTATAAAATGTACATCGTGGTCATGCATTAAGAGAATAAAAAATAAAACGAATGGTAGACGTTTATTCATCCACTTCAAAGAAGACAACCAATGCAAGTTTACTTCATCTTTTGTATATTGCATCCTAAATTTAACTCCGGTATCCGCATTGTTTTGGTAGCATTTTTTTAATATTGTAGCTTGGAATCGGCAGCTTTCTTTGTCTTTTTTTTCCCCTCAGCCTGGAGTCGATGTGTTCAATCGCTCTCATTTGTTTTTTGGTTCACTTTTGTTTTCCTCATGCTTGTTCGTTTCCAGCGTAACTCTAGGGACTATAGCTGTGGAGGTATTTTCTGCTATGCGTGTGATCAGGGGCGGGCTCACTATTAATTATTCTGGTGAAAATATTTCATACATTTATTGTATAGTGCGTATATACATGGAAAAAAGAAGAAAATCCGAAAACATTGGTAAAAGCTTTTTTAGACCAAAATACGAAGTAGCACATCTTACAGGCTTGTGGCTTTCCCGTTTATATGGCCCATTAAGTCCATAATGCTCGCCACGTTCGGTCGGTGCTCCAAGCCCCCGCTCGTGCTCGAGGCCAGACCGTTCGGTGCTCGCGAGTCATTGTCGTTTCCATCCGAGGTATCATCCGTCCGCTCGTCTCGACTGCTCGACGCGTTGGAATTTGGAAGTCGCTAAGTCAGAATCCCTAATTTCTAGGCTGAGACCGACGATGGAGATCAAATGGGTTAGACGTCTCGACTGCTCGACGCGTTGGAATTTGGAAGTCGCTAAGTCAGAATCCCTAGTTTGTAGGCTGAGACCGACGATGGAGATCAGATGGGTTAGATCTAAGTAGCGATGCGCGCGACGCACGGTGGTCTGGTGGTGGCAGGTGCGGCGGTCCGCGAGGGGGCAAGTCGGCGAGTCGGCAATGGATCTTGTGGCTGACGGCATGGCAGTCGACCGAGCCGACGCAGCATTCGGCGGCCGAGGAGTTATGTGAATCGGCCTGTAATGCAGCATCAATGGTTCGTGTCTGTTGCTCTTGTTGCTCTTTCCAGTGTTCTGATTCGGTCATTTCTCTATCAACATATTAATTGTTCAAGTGTCGATTGGCTTGAGGTGAGTAGTTTCTGATTTGTGATTTTTAGTCTGCAAATGCTTGTGAATATGTGAGAAGAGGACAGGGATGTGGTGAGTAGGAAGTCTCTGAATGGTTTTTTAGTTTTGTAAAATAAAGAGAAGGCACTCATCTGAGGCCCAATTCAAGAAAATGTTGAACAATGCATCTGGATGGATAATATAGCAGTAGTGATTAAAAGTCTCTTAGGTTCATCTTATTACAGTTAGTTTTGATAATTGGACATTTCATGTCATATACATCGTCCTTGGTTTCATGTTTTCCTTTCGTTTGCTATGGTTGTTTCATCACAGTAATAAATGGAAAATAATTTTTTGTACATGGCATAAATAAAGCAGGATACATCCTTGAGTAAGTGCTGATTTTTTTTTTTGTATATTAGATTCAGAAGGGTTCGTACCTGCTGTCTTGGTATAGTGTGATTACTGAAACTGATTTCATATTGAAATATGCAGAATTAGTGTGTTGTTTAAATGACCATTGAAATGTGAGTGTTTTGTTTGGAAGAATAACATACTTGTTTCCTCCTGGAGAATCCATAAAGGTAACCATTTCGTTTTGTTATTATATCACGAGCAGATGTCATTTTTTTGTATTATATTGCATTTGTCTGAAGGGAGATATTCAGGAACATCGGTTTTTTTGATATTACCATTAAGATATATGTGATTGTAGTTTCCAATAGTTTTAAATTTTGTTCGTCAATATGTCAGCTAAGTAATATGATGCATCAATACACCGGTTTCGTATTTGATACAGGCATCATTAATATCATTGATCCAAACTTTATCTTACTGCAGAATTTTATAGGAGTACATGAAAAATATATCAAAAGAAAGTTTATAACATATCATTGATTCTATGTTCTATTCAGATATTATTGATATCAGTGTGTTCAAACTCTGTTTTATCGAGAGATCGCATAGAAACACGGGAGAATTATATTAAAATATAGGTATTGAAAACAATATACGGCATCACACTCATACATGAGTCAAGTTTATGTACATTAGGCTGCTATTTTTTAACCTCAGCCAGTTGGAAATTCTGAGTAACAAACTTCTTGTTAATTGGTTTAAAGTCAGTAGACGTTCTAGGTTGGACGTCTTGTTTTGTAATTATACAGAGAAAGTAACAAATATCTGACATTTATTATATTGTAAGACATATAGCCTGCAACGAGATTTGTTGGCATTTTTTTTATGTACATATTTCTTGATACCGGTTGCTTGAAAGAGAGCTTGCAAGACTTCGCGTAAGGTTGGGTTCATTGATTATGCGAGTGCAGCGATGCCAGATATGTACTGTAATATTTTCTGCAAAAAAATGAAAAATATGGTTAGGGAAATCATGGCAGCTCATTTTAGTTTATATTTGGGACAGATAAGTACGTACCAGAGAATGACTGCAGTATCATCGCGTTTAAGTTCGAGTAGATTAGGATCAATAAGTTTTGTAGTAATATCAACTTTTGCAGTTGCAAGTCTGATATCTGAGTGTATGTGGGGTTTCAAGTTGTTGGCAAAAGCTATTGGCAGAATTTTGACCACCACACTTGTTGGCATGCGGTTCACATTTTTGCACGATGCTACACACTGATAATCTTCTGATACATCAGTTATCATAGCGGCGTAATCTGTAGTTTCCGGGTGGCAAAACGGGCCAAGTATAAACCTAATAACTTCATCGATACATAGGTTGGCTGGAACGCGCTTAACATGAACTTGGATGCATGTGTTTATTTGCTCTGTATATGATCCCAACTCAGGCGTCCAGACTTCCAGTACGAGTCCTTCAGTAGGATCCAAAAATTTTGACCGTATAGATGCAATATCAGGCGCATCTGGGAGTTGAACAATATAATTTCCGGAACCAATAGGTTGAACTGTTGCTGGGTACCCAGAAATTATTTCAAGAGCTGCAGCCAACTCTGAATCAGAGTAGAATATTTGACCGGGGAAACATTTGAAAATGAGTGATTCAGAATATTTATACTGAAGCCATTTGCTGCAGTAACGTGTTGGAAGGTAGCAATCTCTTGTATCTTGGGATTTATCCTGGTGATAGTTTAAGATGTTTGTGGGATTTTCGAATTGGTCTTTTTGGAGAGATTCATCTCTGAATTTTCGTATCTGAATACCAATATCGAAAGTCCTAAACCTTCTCTTGTACGATTTACCGGTATGTGTCGTTTCTTGTTCTATGCCTCTTTCAGGTACATGGAGTGCGATACCTGATGGTATGAATGTACCTTTCTGTGTCCAGCCCAAACACTTATATGATGTCAAGTCTTGGCGTTTTCTTGTTGAATCTTCAACAAATTCAAGTGCGCAATATGGGCTGAGAATATATTCTACAGCATCTTCTGTCCATATATGCAACGGCAAGTTTGTGATGGTCACAAGTACATGCTGATCAGCTAAATCAGTCCCAAACTCTCGTGATGGATGCCATTGCCTGTAGTATAGAAGGGCTCCATTTGTAGTGATGGTGGAGAAAGTTTGCCGTATCGCGGTATACGCTGCTCTAGCATCAGTGTCATCAGTGAAAGAGAAAATACATTCTCGACGTGCTGGAGTTCCATGTACTTCAATAGTTCCTCTTCTACAGAACATGGTCTGAATTTCATAAAGAGCTTCAGGTACAGTGGTACCATTTGTGTCTGGAGTGACAGAAACTATCATTGGGTACCGAATGGAGTCACATTTCCGGAACCGTAGTTGCAATCGGTTCATGAAACATTCTTCATACATGATGGACATAAAAGTTACGTTTCTGAAATTGGAAGATTACGAGTTTAGAAGTGCATGAAAAATGTAATGTTATACACAGCTCAGTACAATAGTTCATGTATCGAATGATTCCTATATTTATGAGGATAGATTGCATGTTTCACAGTTTCGACATTTATTTTATCATAAACAGCATAAGAACCGAGTTTATGCTCAACGGCAAACACGAGAAAGAGATGTCGAATTGTCGATGTGATATCGTATTGGTAGATTTAGGTCAGTAGAAAAAATGAGGTGTATACTCGTACCTTGGCTTTGCGTAAGGTGAAAGCAACAAGGAGTGTGGAGGGACTTTGATCATAGGCTGGGTGAATTTTTATACACCATCGTGTAGAGTCATTCATGTTAAAAAATTGAAAGAATGAAATTAAGGGTGAACGGACACATGGCAAGTATATGTCTGATGTGGCCTACTACGTGGTAAGAATGAACAGATCGTTTGTGTACGTGGCGATATATTATGACACTGAAATGTTTATAGGACACTATGTGCAAGCAACTTCCTTTTTTTGAGTCGGTTCCTGTTATAATTTTTTTTAAAGGTAGTAAATGTTTTTTGAAGGGAAATTATCAGTGAATTGTACTTATCCGTCCGTGAAAAGTGCCCGTTTAGAAAATTTTAGACAGATTAGTGCGGACGTAAAATGACTAAGTTGCTCCTATGTAGTTAGGGTACTTGTAATTGTAAACTATGTTGTCAACAAATGCACATGTATTAATACGAAAAAAGAGCATTAATCAATCATTTGATTGGTTCTATGCGCATTTTTTTTTGTGTTTAAAGTGAATATAATTAAATAGTTTTCACCACAAGCGTAATGGTTTTTTTTAAGGACAAAATTTAAATACTGGACGAATGTCTATTTTGGAACAAATAGAGTATGTTGTAGGAAATTATTATGAAATACATCCATCGTGGAAGCTGATTGCCGTCGATCAAATTCGACCGGTCT
>JAZFNS010020001.1:8563365-8576866 GCA_037127165.1 Alloteropsis angusta | reverse complement strand
AAAAAAAACAGAGAACCAAATGGTTTATTATTCATATGAACATATCGAGTAAAACTTTATATTTATAAAAGCATTTACGGGGTTTCGAGGCATTTGATTTAAGTTTTGAGTATTGGAACAAAAGATTGTAGGCATTCTTGAATCAAACCTATTTCCCGTAGAATAAATATATTTTATTTTTTCTATTTCGAACTCACCCCGAACTAATCTAGCATTTTCTAATATGAAATAATGGTAACATGGATATAAAATAAATTACGATTTACGGTAAAGATTCATAGTTGTTAATAAGATCTCAAGATAAAATCGTATTAGGTAGTATCGGATATTTTTTTCTTTATGTCCTTTTTTTTTCTCAAATATAGGACGGTCCACTTATTATATGTATAAAAATTGTTTAGGTTTTGTATGTTGTTTTAGGATGCATAAAACAGATGGGTTGAAAATCAGGTTGATATCTATTTTTTTTGGGTCGTTGTTATGGTGGGTTTTAAAAAATAATTGGATATCATATAGTAATGTTCTGATGATGCACATTCAATTGTCGCATGTTTCGTATCTTTCGAATCTCATCAAATCAATTATTAATCCACATTTTCCATACAATTTATTTTTGGAATTGTGGATGTCGATGATAATATTTTTTAAAACAATCATTTGTATTTTGTTATTCTTTTCAATGTACATGCATTTGGGTCAAATTAAACATCAATGATGCGTTTATGGGACGGAAAAAAAGTTCTGTTTTCAAAAAGGACGAGTTTAAGTTAATGTTCGACAATCAATTGAAAAGGAACGATTTTAGTTCAATTACGTAATTATGCATTTTGGGCTAAAATCACGAGGAATCTACATCTTCGTATTTAGAACCTACTCGCATTTTTAAATGGAGCAGTTGAGAGTTTCTCAAAGTGCTAGCTTCCGGCGTCCTCCCAGCTTCGTTAGGTCATTCGGTATTCGTGCGTTGTACGATCGCGATTCGATGGGTCGGAGAATGGCACGTTCGCGAGTTATTTTGTAAAAGGTTTGCTAACTAACCGCATTCTAGCGTAGCGTGTTTTTTTTACATAAACTTCTCACAATTCAAATCCTAAGGTGACGTCCCACAAGTGGTAAATACTGGCTGAGGTATGGTAATATAAGATGAGATAGAGTCTATTCTATTATGTTTGAAAATTGGGATAGGGAAATAGAGCTATCTTTTCCTGCTGGTATAAATATGAGGGGAGAGGTGGATTAGATTGAGAAGTCACGCTATGGCACTGCGGAAGGCGAGCAATCGGCGGCCTAGACGAGGAAGGCATAGCTGGGTACGTTCAGCGGTTAGACAACTGCAGTCTATAAGAAGCATGTTATGTCGCATGTAGACACTGAAACAGACAATTTATACAGTGATTCTTTTGTTAGGTTGTCTGCAAACTACTTAGTTTATTCTTGATTAATTACAATTTTGCGATTACAAATAATTTTGGTCCTGTGTCTATTTTGTTGATTTTATAGAAGAACATAAGGTGAATTCGAACAAGGTATATGGATTTATTATAGAAGCATAAATATATAATATTTATGTGCGTGTATATATATTCATGTAAATAAATTTAGGACCATAATATGATCTGACAAACAAAAAATATAGTTACTTATATAGATCTAATTTTGTTTTTTGCCGTAGTGTTTTCATATATGTTAAATTAAATTATATTTGAGTTGACTATGTGTACAGCGAGTACGAATAGCCGAGTTACTTTGAAACACCTCGATCAAAGCATGGAGTTACTCGCTACTGCAGGCCGCTTCGTATGGTGCTCCAACCTTGCACCATCTGTTTCCTGTTCGTTTGTAAATTTTGCACGCTACCATACAGGATCCGTCCAAGTCATCGGTGGTTCGAGATGAAGTGTACAGCATCGCCTTGGTCATTGTGTTAGCGTTGGAACACGAGCCGGCATCGCCATCGGTCCCGTATTGTGGGCAGAGCGGAGTTGTACTTTGTTTCTCTCAATTCTGCAGCATCAGTTGAGGAGAGCGGCTGCTTGTCTGTGCACTGCAGCTCCATCGACGCCTGGGATGGGAGGCAGATGCGGATTCGCCGAATTAGTCAGGCTCATGTGATCCGTGGAACGTGTGGACTTGGGATATAACGTGTAGCAAATTTGTTACATTTTTTAGTACATGGGGCCCACTCTGAATCCAAACCCAAACCCAAGTGAACTAAACAATGGTCTGACTTCCAAATCTTATTTCCTAATCCACAATCTTCTTATTTGTATCCCATTCATTATCTATTTCTCTTCCCCATTATCTATTCAAACGCCACCTATTTCTTTTTTTTTAACCTCTCGTTCGATCTCTCCTCCACACCTGCGCCGACGATTCGCCGCTCCCCTCGCCGCCGATCTTCGTCCTGTCCGTCGATTCGGACCCCCGTCCAACGGGCCTCGGATTCAACCGCAACAAGACCGCGCGACCCCCGCGAGCAGCGGGGCCTCGCGGCGGGCAGCGGCGAGCTACGAGCGCCAGCCCCGTCGGCGTAGGGTATGAAATTTCTAGCAGAAGATATCGGCCTCATCCGACCCGGCCCTTGATCCAGTCCTCTTCTCTTGTTTCTCTCCTTTTTCTGCTTCGTTTGACCCTCTCCCCTCAATGCCCCCGCCGTCGGCTGGCCCACGCGCCTATTCAGATCGTTCGCCATGCGGCCGCGGCCTGGGCTAGCGCGAGTCGAGGGCACTGTGTTAGAGCAATGAATCAATATCACATTCAATTTTTTTCACAATCAGGTACAATGCATGATCTTCAGTAAGTTATGGATGTCAGACGAGCTGTAGAATATACATCATTTGATGCGATACTGTAATTATACGTTATGGTAAATTATAAAATATTTTAAATATGCACAAATAAATAGGTGTAGTTTTTTGAAGTCTAATTTTATTTGCTGATGATGACCCATTCGTGTTATTTTGTGCATATATGCTGTTTACTTATGTTACTATATTTGAAGTTGACTGGATTAAGGAATTGTGAATTCAGATGAAAGAGCGCTGAATCAGGAGTTGGATGATGGGTTACCACAATTTACTACTTTGAAATAAATACAAACAGGTACAAATAACCCCTTTATCTTCTCAATAGAACATATACTATGACATAGCTTTACTGTCTTTCTCATAAATTATATATGTGGTTGCACCAAAGGTGCTTTTTAGTTTATTATCCATACAGCATTCCTGTATCCATCCTGTTACATGAAGTTTTGGCTCATACGCAATCACTGCATAGTAAAGTTTGGATCATGTCTTCAATGATATGTTTCCTTGATTTTCAACAATAGCATCATTGGACTGGTTCACCCTGTGTATATCAACAGTAAAAAAGGTCGAAGTTATTTGCGGATGTGTATGAAGTTAAATATAGTATTCTTATCTTGTTCAACATATTGATAATTTCAATTGGCTTATTCAATAGTTAACAGCAATACGATTATCATTTTGTTTTGTAACAGCAAGAATGTATTTGAGTAAACTAATTTCCCCTTACACTAAGCATTATATGAAGTCATTGTTTGAATTTGCTAGAAGTTAGAAATATATGATAAAAAAATATTTCACATTGTAAGGTGAATATGGAGTGAACAAATTTTTTTTTTTGAGATGGTAATATCAACTAATTGCTCGTATGAATTTAATCGCTGCTGATTTATATATGAGATGAAATAAAGAAATAAAGGTGTATAAAACTACATATAATATGTACAGATTTTGAGTATATTTGAAGTCGGTTCTGTTTTTAATTCGAACTGTTAACCAGTATTAAGGCAGTGTACATGACAAGGAGGCAGTGTACATGAGGAGGAATTAGTTGCACATATCAAATAAGAATTATAACATCATAGAAAAAGCTTTATATCAGCATAGACAAAGAAATTCATATGACTTACAGTATGTGGGTGAAGACAAGCAAAGACCTCACGGAAAACAATATTTTTCGTGTATCTTCCACATCCTGATTCATCATCTTCAATCAAAATCTTGAGACCTGTTTTGTTTGTCACTCTTGACACCGCAACATACAATTGGCCATGTGAAAAAACTGGATTTCTAAGATATACACCAACAGATGACAATGTTTGACCTTGACTTTTATTAATTGTCATCGCGTAGCATAATCGAACAGGAAATTGTCGTCGCTGCATAGTGAATGGCCATTTTTTGTTCCTTGTTGATAGACTTATTCGAGGAATATACACATTGTCGCCACTGTTAGAACCAGTGATAACACGTGCTTCTAAGATCTTGTCACCTAACTTAGTTATAATCATACGTGTCCCATTGCATAACCCAGCTGTCTGGTTTAAGTTTCTAAGAAGCATTATTGGAACACCAACTTTCAGCACCAATCGGTGTTCAGAAAAGTTATTTATCTTCAATGAGTTGAGAAACTCAGTGGGATATAGTAAGTCGACATCTCCAATTGTATCTGAACATTTAGATATAGAGTCAAAACTCAGGTATTCTTTCTCATCTCCAGGTACCATCTGTAGCATCCTGGTGTTGATTTCGTCTGCAACATCATTTGTGGGTGTCACTATGGCTCTGGTGCGTAAAAAAATCTCGTTACTGAAATTGTCATAAAAATTAGTGTAAACTGCATCGATCATGTCTTTCATCCGGTCGGCACTGCCATTCAAAAGCAGTAAATCATCTGGAATCTGAACCCAATCAGACTCGTCGTTAGATATACTTGCAACAGGTGGTAATGTGCCATCTCCCACAGCAAGGATCCAGTCACTAAATTCAGCAAGTTCCTTTTTTTTAATAGGATCCGTCCCTTGTTGATTTAATCTCATGTTAACTGTAAGATGTAATACAGTAACAAATTTCCATAGCGGTGAATTGATAATTGCAGCATCTACTGTTTTAGCACGTGCCCCACCTTCAACCACGGGTAGGAGCTGTCTTAGATCACCCCCCAGTACAACGACAATGCCCCCAAAAGGCAAACATTTTACATTTTTGTCGTGCTCTGACAATATATCACGTAAAGATCGGTCAAGAGCTTCAAAACAGCGTCTATGAGTCATTAATGCCTCGTCCCATATAACAAGGGACGTCTTCTTTATAAGATCAGCTAATACTGTACCTCTTTTAATATCACAGGTTGATGTTTCATCAATATCAATTGGGATTTTAAACCTGGAATGAGCTGTTCTACCCCCTGGTAACAACAATGAAGCTACACCTGATGAGGCAACAGCAAGAACAATTTTTCCAAGTGATCTGATGTAAGTTATTATGCTTTCCCAAAGAAATGTCTTGCCAGTGCCTCCAAAGCCTGATACGAAATAGAATCCTGGTTCATTGCTCATGACTTTTTTAACGATTGCATCATATGCTATTTGCTGGCAATCATTAAGTTTCTGATACAGTTCAGGAGCCTTATTCAATAGCTCAATCATATCATATGACTCCTCATCATCAATTAAGCGATTCCCATAACTTGAAGGCAGTGAAGAAGATGGCAACTTAAACTGTGATATTGAAATCCCATTCTTTGAGAACAATACAGATAGTTCTTCGAGCACCATGGCCCGTAACTGCATATCAGGAACATTGTACGAAGAACTTCTCATACATTTACGCAAATTGTATTCTATATCTTCTGACATAGATCGCCAGCATTTCTCAAATAAGTTTTTTTCATCCATAACGTTACAGTGCATTAGCATCAGTACAAATAGGGATCTTAACTGGAATCCAGTAGCCCAGCAATCTGCCTCGCTAAATGCAGAGAACCACTCACGATCATCACCCAATAGTCCTTTAGCTGAACATGCTTCTTTGTAAGTATCATATACAACACCATCAACTGTACGTATGTCTTCATAACTCTGTGCCCCTTTAGTGATCATCAAAAGCATCCGAAGATAATAATTCTCACCCTGAGAAGGATGAACATTGTACATACGACCAATTTTGTGATCAGTTCTGCCTCTAGGTTTCCAAAAACGTGACGTAGCATCCCACGTCCACTTTGTAGGAAAATCGCAATATGTTAATTCATGGGCGCAAGGATACTTTTGATTAGCTACAAACCACTCAGTGAGCATAGTTTTTTGCAAGAAATTCGATGAAACCAACGATGGTAAATTTGCCTTTTCAGGATACGTAACCATGTTCTTATCGGGAAGGTGCACTGTTAACCTTTCAACTGATGGCATTTTGTAATGTAGCTCATATCCAAAAATGCGCCATAACGCTTCTTTATCACAAATATATCGGCACTGAATGTAGTCCATAATTTCATCTTTAGAATTTGTGGAACCTATCTCATCTGTAGAACGTAATTTTTTGTTCACCAGGAAAGTTTTTCCAGGTGCAGTCTTTCTTTTGCCAAATTTTTGAAATGCCACATTTGCTTGATCTGCTCCTTTAGTCACATATTTGAATAAATATTTGATCACATTGGATTGGTTGCAAAACTCAACATTTATATGTGCCTGATATTTTTTCAATAAGAACATGTTGTAAGGAACAACATGACGGTTATCCAGCTTAATCCCATTTTTCATTACAAATCTTCCTGTGTCACGTCTCCTATATGTGACGAATCCTTTTTCATCAATCGTTGTTTGTTGTTGAAACTCTTTTGGAAAACGTTTGGAACAAGCCCCGTTTTTCATACATGAACACTTTTTGTTGTCATCTCCACATGGACCATGCATCATAAATTCCTCAACAAGAGCATATCCGAGTGGGTCTTCAATAGGATCTGGTATTTCCGAACATATATGAGAATCGACTAATGAAATAATATTTTCTGCGGTTATGCCCTGTAACCAAACTAATATATGTGCATGTGGTAAGCCCCTTTTCTGAAATTCAACGCTCTGTAACACTTTAGAAGATATGTAAAAATATATCAGTACGTTATAGCTAATTAGACGTATATCAAACATGTAGATACAACGTGAAAGTACATATCCTACGCATACATGGGTAGTCAAATTGCACAAAGAATATTTGTCAAAGTAGTTATCGTTTTAGAGTTTTTCTGGTGTCTGAGTAGGCATTTATGGTTTTATGATTGTCAATTAAAAAAAGGAAAAATGCACCTCCTGTCCTTATGCCAAATGTGGTGGCATTATGTAGATTATACAAAAAGCATAAATGCTGGGAAAAAGTGCAATGAATATTTACGAAGGATTATTTTTGTGTGTATATACGGTGTTATTAAGCTGCAGTATTTAATGTACAAAGCATAAATGCGGTAGGAATCCAATAAAGTTAGCAAAGCATGGTGATATTGACTACAAATTTGATCAAACAAGATGAATTTGTATTTAATTCAGAATCGTTATGCTGCATATGGATCAAATTGTATTGTTTCCTTGGTACGTTTTTTCCCTGTGCCTATATACACTATTTGGGACTTTGCGAATTTATAATGCTTATATATTAGAGTCACATTTTGTTGTCATATATTTAACATGAATTGGCATCCTTTTTTTTTTAATGTGGTGATCTTTGTAGGTCTATTATCTTTCATGAGTTGTGATTTTCATGATCTTGTTCGTTATAAAGGTAATCTATTGTATGTGATTCCATCATTTCGGTTTGTTTAGCTTTACGGACCTGTTCTGGTGTAATATCGATTAAATAATAGAAAAGACTATACGAGACATTTGATGTTTGAAGTCACTCATAAACAATTGAGGTATCAGTATGTGTTTGAAAAGATTTTAGTATGTGTAATAACATTCAAATACCTGCAGCAACGGGTCCGAAAACACATCCGGATCTTATATCATCTACTAAATCTGAAAGCTTCATATGAAATACTCTGCAGCTTAAATCAGGTCGATCTGAAGATCGTTGGCCACATTCTTGGTCAGTGGCCTCTGTTATTTCAGGCCACTTTGGATTACATGTGAAAGTAGTGAAAAAATGTGGAATTCCATGAACTCTGCATATAGCAACTGCATCTTGGAATTGCTGAGTTAAGTATCGGCGTCCGCCAGTAAAGCTAACAGGGACAATACGTTGTTTGCCTACAGAAGCACCATCAATGCAACCTTTGCTAATTGCATCTGTGATACCTTGGAAAGATTCACTTCTGAATTCGTTCTGATGTTCAGCTATCCAAGTTAACCTGGACTCTTCAATGCAGGCATATGCGTCAACTACAGCCTGAAATGACAATCTCCCGGAACATAAGTACGGATTAGGATCATTTCTTCTGTATTGGCAATAGTAGTTGTAATATTCTTGCATCGTCACATTGTTTCGAACACCAGAACGAAGCAAATTCGCTCCTCTATATGGAATTCCTAATTGGAAGCCCCGTTCACCATAAGGAAACAGCAGTGGATATTGTAATGCCATATAAGCAGGATGAAGACAGGAAATATGTTGCAATCCAGAAGGTACACTATTGACAATTATATCTCGTTTGTAGTTTTCAAGTGAGAAATCCCCAACGATCAAACCTGCAACCTCACTTGTAGTTGGCATTTCAAATTGAACGGGATCGTCTTTCTCCGCGCCCATAATACGAATTCCTATTTGTTCGTTACCATGATCAGCAAGTAAATCACGTGCCATTCTAAATTGCCTTACCAAAGGGTTACAGCCATCAAGCATATGCATCAATCCTTCGGTGATACTGGGATCCAAATTTGATTCACTTTCATCTGATGTTGTCAAAGCTGTGATTCTATTTGAAATTTCATTGCCAGTATCATATATATATAGTTGAGCATATTTAGGAATTTCACCTTCAGACGGCAACAAAGATCCTATCCGGTGATAAACTAAACCATTTATCTTGAACACGTAAGGACCGGAGCCGTCATTTATTCTATCTTCAATGTTAGCACCCATAGAAGTGAAGGCAAATAAAGAATTGTACTGTCTGATTTTGCACATAAAGGATCGGGAACGGGAATCTCCATCGAATCGTTTCAGAGATGTCAAAAATTCTGGTCTGCATTTAAATGCTGGTAAACCTACCTTTCCAGCTCTGCAACATTGATTAGAAATGACTCGATGTTGTGCTGAGTCTTGCTTATTACGTTCTCCGTACCAAAATACAGCGCCACAAAAATCACATTCATAATCCGCATTTCCATAATACGATCTCTCAGGATGAGATGCTGCAATACAAAATATAATAAAACAAATAGTAAGACATTAATAGTATAAGCTGGTATTTGAGAAATATTTATATAATACAGTTATGTCACCTTTCAAAAATTCAACGTACGTAGGATCAAATCGGTTCCAAGTTACTGAATGTAATCCCTGGAGGTAGCCTATATGGAATAAACAAAAAAAGTATTTGCGGTCAAATAAAAGGTTAAAAATAATATTTAGTTAGTCCAATAATTAGCAACCGAATCATAAATACCTATTTTTCCAAGGTATTTCAGACGACGTTTATGCATACGTAGATATCTTCGTTTACGCGCATATTCACGTGATACAGATGGATATGGTTTTTTCCCTGTAAAAAACATCGAACTTAGATTATTACATAAACTTGCCAAAAATAATGATAGTTAAATAACGATGTCTACCATTTTTTAACATAACAATACCAAAAAATAAATAAAACGCGTCGTCTTTTAATCATAAAGGAAAGTTTGTTTTGGTAAAATTTTATGATGAAGTCTTTTGTGAAACTAAAACTTAATCTTACCTACATAGTTTCCGATACTAATAGTGGAGCCTGAAAAGACCTCCGTCGTTATGTTTGGCACAGCTGCATCGTTGGAAGATGAGGTTGCTGCATAAGAAAATCTCATAAATTTAATCTTCTTGTACCAGAATAACACACGGGATTGCAAAAAATTAATTTGCTTACAGTGCGCCAAATCAAAAAGCTGTCGGCGACGCTGTATACGATCACGATAACTCATACGCCGTCCAGAAGCAGGTGGAGCCATCGAAAGTACACAGTTTCGTAATAAAAAATGAACACGTGATTAGTACAGCAATGCAAATGGAGTATAGTTGCATAGAAGTATATATAGGCTTCCCAAGTTACCGCCTTATAGATACCGACCATGTGTTGGTAGAGTGCCATACGGCACAAATCAAAAAAAATAAAGAAAACAACTTTTGGGGAATAGCCGACACGTGTAGCATTCAGTTTATATGGCGCTCCTATGTGTTATTTTTTTTAAAAAATAAGTACTCGTAAATAATTAAATTTGGAATTTGATTAGGTTACCAATAAATTATAAAAATTCACTAATAATTGTGCCTTCTTCAAAAATATGTTTGTCAATATTTTTTTTACATTGAATGCTATTGATCTCATCAATATATGCACTCAATTAAGTATCCTCTACCAAATTAGACATGAAGTATTACTATCATAACTATATATATATGACACCATCGATCTGTTGTCTACCGTTTAACTATTGGTAATTCATATAACAATTAATGCAAAAAAAATAATCCATAAATAGAATTTAAAGTATTTTTCGTTATTAAATGTATATTATTCGTTGGTACAAGACAAATACGGAAATTGTTGAACTATTTTTTTTTCCACTGTACCAAAACCTAGATACGTTCTGCCTTTTTTAAAGTCACACTAATCTAATCTTGACTCACACGAATTCAATTTCAACTACATATTAATAAATAAACCTGCACGTTACAATTACAAAAATAAAGCCACATAGGTTATTTATATGGAATAAATTGTTGGAACATATAACATTTTTTCTGAAATAATTTTTTTGTGAATGTATCGTTGGCTAAAGTTTCTAGAAAGTGCACAACTTAGG
Source organism: Alloteropsis angusta (assembly GCA_037127165.1). Classification (NCBI taxonomy): domain Eukaryota; kingdom Viridiplantae; phylum Streptophyta; class Magnoliopsida; order Poales; family Poaceae; genus Alloteropsis; species Alloteropsis angusta. The sequence continues at coordinate 8,566,068 of JAZFNS010020001.1, read as the reverse complement.
CCATTTTTAATAAGTGATTTATAGAGAGTTTCATATTATAAATTTGCTGATGTGGCAAAGATGTAATACAGAGTTTCATGATATGTGAGAGAAGTTACAATATCACAAAACTCAATCTGCACGGATATATAATTTTAGAGTACAAAAAACTATGCAATGAAAATTGCATTGAAACTGGCCCCATTGTTACTATACTTATCGATGTATATTGAGTATTCGAAACATCTCCAAATTTTTTATTGTTTGTTCGTATTCTCACATAATTGATAAATCATTTAGTTGAGCGGTTACAGCACTATCCTAGTGTGGAGTAGTTTCGAACGCTGTAATCCATTCCCTGACATTTCGAGGTCTTGCGAGTGTCCTTTTTGCCGCAGGTGATGGTTGCATCTTCTGGAAGGCATTGGTTCACCATGGAATGACATCCACCGGTTAACCATGTGCACCATCTGAACGAACACGACACCCATGCCGAACCGCCTACCCAATTTTAAACAAACCTTCCAATTACTTTAAGGCCTTATATATTCTAACGAAGAAAATTAATATTAAAAAATTATGTTCCTAAAATCTAATAATATTTTATTTGGTACTTAAATGTTTATAGTTAGTGTAAAAAAACTTAGTTGAACCTAAAATATTCTGTCTCTCGTACAATTTATTTGTAACATTCTATGGTAACCGTATTGAGGTTTTTTACGATACTTGAGTAGTGCCCGAAAGTACCAGCAAGTACGAGGTGTTTTATTTTTTACATCTTCTAATCATTTTAAAAATTAAGAAAATATGGATAAATGGCATTTCGGCTATCTTGTTTTTTCCTCAATTATCCGAACGACGGCTCCTACAAGGCATTAACCGCTCGTTTTTCACTGTCGCCGTTTCCATATCGATACAGGAACAGTCGATCCTTTTTTTTCCATCGCTGTTGCCATCTCGCCGACCGCATAGAATGTCCGTGCTCCTCTCAAAGAATTTGAACATAAAGCAAATACGATGGGAGCCATATATGATCGAAATCCGACCACATAAACAACATGAAGTTACCTATTTACCTTTCTTAAATGGAAGATAAAAAATTAAATTTTGTTGTCGGTTATAGCAGGTTGGTACCTCGTAGTATTTCCGAGAAAGAATTTCTTAGTAGTACCTGGTATTTCCACTATTAGATTTAGTCTGATGGACAGGTATTTAAAAAACAGTCACAACAAATTTTCTAAATCATATTACGTATACATTGTTTTGAAAACAATTTAAAGGATTTGGAATTTTGTAATTTGGTCGAATTATTTAAAATTAATTTTGACATATTTAGTGGCGAATAATGAACTGTATAAAGTGTGCATACGTGTTCAGATATGTATTCACTCGATAAAGTAAATGGATCAATATATACAAGAGATAAATATGCGATATTAACATTAGTAAATATTTTCATGCTCGTGCCAAAAGATATTTTCATGCTCGTGCCACTAATCAAATTATTAGTGGGAATCGTAATGACCTTCAATTTGTAAAATACCAATAAGAACAACAGGAATCGAACACAGGATATTAACATTTACTTGTACAACATGCGATCACCATTCTTTGTAAAACCTACCAAACACTATTGAAAAACAAGATGCATTCGGCACGTACTCTACATTCCTCGCTACAAAACCAACACCAATTTTGCCATCCCACAAATCCTTTGGGCACGTCACAACCGTTACCTCGGCAACGATGAGTATTCACGTGGCGAAGAGCCGGACGTGCGATGGCAGGCGTCCCCCACAACGACGTCTGAGACAACACTTCATACTGTAACTTCAAAAGAACATCCTGACGCATCTGTGCGCATCTCATGTTCGGAAACATCGTAAGTGCCGATGCTCCTTCCTCATCACCTTCAATCTTTCTCAGCAACTTCTTCGCCTCGTCGTCGGCAGCAGTGCTGCTGTTGGACCTGTACAACAAAATAGCTAGAATATAGGATGCTAATTCATGCCCCGCCGTGGCAGCGCGACGGAGCATGTCAAGACACGGCAAGAGTGAGCGGCGGTCATCTATAAAGGCAACTCGCAATCCAGAGAGGAAGCAAGCCTCTGGATTACCGACACTGGATAGATGAGCAGTGAAGGTAGTACAGAACTCATCACTGTAGTAGGGTTCCCAGCCTTCACGACGCTCCAAAACTCGTTGCAAAGGTATGCGCCGACCGACGTGCGGTGAACTGCAAACCGTGCGGAGTCGAGAGGAAGACGCTCGAAGACTGCTGAGTTCGTCCAAAGGGTTTGCTGCTGAAACAGCAACGCACCCAGCGATCTCTTCGAGCATCTCCGTTGGCAGTGACTCCATTGCTATTGACGCTGTTATAGCGCAAGTTAGACTGTGGTAGTTCTTACGCGAGGCCAGACGAAGCGGCGACGCGCGAGGAGGAGCACGGCGACGAATCGGTAGTGGCGGAGTAGCGAGGCAAGTGTTTGTTGGGTTGGCTGCAAACCAGAGGTTATAAAGGACAGAGGCACCAGTCCGGCGGAATGGCGGGCCGATTCGACCGCCACGAGATATTTCCATGCCTGTATCGGGTGAAGACGTGACCACGCGCCGCGTGGGAAATGAACAGCCGAAAGGCGGGTGTGCCGCGGACTCACGGTCAGCATGTGGAACCGACGACGTGCGCCAGGCACATGTCCCATCCGTGGCAGAAGCGGTCACGTC
>JAZFNS010020001.1:5524574-5535379 GCA_037127165.1 Alloteropsis angusta | reverse complement strand
CAGTCCCCGACCTCCCCCGCATTCTCGCCCCTCATTTCCATCCTTCCTCCCTCACAATCCCCGGCCACCACTCGGCCCGCCGCCCGCGCAATTCTCAAGTCTCCCAGGGTCTTCTCCGCTCACCTCCCCCCTCCTCGCGATCCCATCGCCTCGCCTCGCCTCGACCCGACCCGAGCGCGAGACTCGCCTCGACCTCGACTCGACTCGACTCGTCGCGGAGCGCCACCACCACGCCTCGCCGCCGCCGGCGAGCGGTGAAGCCTAGGTCTAGCTCCAGCGGCGATGGCGGCCGCGCCGGCCGCCGCCAGCTCGACCCTCTGCTAGGGCGGCGGTTGTCCCGAGGNCTGAGCTCGCGCAAGCTCGTGAGGGGATCCCCCCGTGCTCAGCTCGCGAAACCCTAGCGGGGCAGCAGGAGTCGAGGCTTGGCGGGGCGCGCGGCGATGGACGTGGACGCGCGCATGGCGACGGAGTCGGACTCCGACTCCGACGCGCGGAGCGGCGGCGGCGGCGGGTCAGGGTCCGGGAGCGAGACTCCCTCGGCGTCCCCTTCGGCGTCCCCTTCGGCGCCCGGGACGCCCACGGCCGCGGCNCCCGGCCCCGGCGGCGGGACCGGTGGCGGGGCCCAGGCCGGCGCCAGGGTACACGGTGGTGGACGCGGCGATGGATAAGAAGGAGGACGGGCCGGGGTGCCGGTGCGGGCACACTCTCACGGCCGTGCCGGCCGTGGGGGAGGAGGGCTCGCCGGGCTACGTGGGCCCGCGGCTGATACTCTTCGGCGGAGCTACGGCGCTCGAGGGCAACTCCGCCACGCCGCCCTCGTCAGCTGGGAGCGCCGGGATCCGTATGCTGCTCCCATCAACCTCAGCTTCTCTTGTTATTTCAGATCATTTCATGGATTGTTTAGGGGTACTACCTACCTTGGTAGTTTCTCGAGAGCTAGAGTCTGAAGCAAATAGAAAGGGAACAGTGGAGAACGATTTTGATTGTTGCTGGAGAAGTAGGAGCTGGAATGACCGATTTGGGACAGAATGTTTTACGGCAGATAGCAGCTCATGGCTTCAGTATTTCAATGTCTCAATCCTTGGGTGCAATTCAGTGTATTAGCTGTTGTGCAGGCATGCACTTTTAGGCGGGATTAGCTTAAAACTTAAACTGTCTGGGAATTTGAACTGCTACCTGATTTGGAGAGTAATTATTATTGGGGCTTCAGTGTTTCAATGTCTCATCCTTAGACGTGATTCAGTGTATTGGCTGTTGGTCGGGCATGCACTTTTAGGTGGGATTAGGTTGAAACCAAAACTGACTGGGACTGCTACCTGATTTGGAGAGTAATTATTAGTTGGATGACATGATGCTACATCATTATGTAACTCACACGTGCAGGCTATTACTTTGCGTTCAAGTATGGTGCTTTTATTGGTTTGAAGTGCCAAAACTTAGTTCATGAACATTAGTACTCTAGTATTTTCTTATTGCAGTTACCCATCAAAATTGAAATACTGTTACAGTTTTGTGATATTCTTGTGTTTAGAGTAAGCAGGACATTATTGATTCTCTTTAATGCCCATTTTTATTGCCGTCCTTTTTTTTGCTTTAGCATTATGATTGTGTGCTAAAACACATATTCAGTTTTGATGTGGTCAGTCATTATGGAGTTGTATTGAACAGCCTAGGGTAAGTTTGAAGCAGTTATTAATTACTGCTTCAAAAGCTAAACCTGAACTGAAACCAGATGCCTTCAAGTTCTCTGAGGTGTAACATTAGGTGAAACCAGATGCAAACGTTGGTAAAGTCTCGCCATAACCTTTTGTTTTCTTCATGGATCTCCTTGATCACAGGTCTTGCTGGTGCCACCGCAGATGTCCACTGTTATGACGTGTTGTCAAATAAATGGACCAGGTATAATGTTTCAGAAATTGTCTTAACTCCATGCAATGGGATTCGTTAGATCCTATGCCCATTTCGTTGCATGGTGTTCATCTTAATAGCACTTATTAGTTCTATTTGACCAAAACACAATGTTGCTAGGCTCACTCCACTGGGTGAACCTCCTTCACCAAGGGCTGCGCATGTAGCTACTGCAGTTGGAACCATGGTGGTCATTCAGGTACCTAGCTTAACTTTGCCAATTTTGTTGTCAGACAAGTGCTTCAACAGAAAATATAATCTATTTCTTGGTGTTATGTTCTCATTTAGGGTGGAATAGGCCCTGCTGGCTTATCTGCTGAGGACCTTCATGTTCTGGATCTAACACAACAACGACCGCGATGGCATAGGTGGTTGCTATTCTACTGTGATTTATTTGGAATTTTAACTTCACTATCTGCTGAGGATTCTATGTCTTGTGCGCAGAGTGGTGGTTCAAGGCCCTGGTCCTGGTCCACGGTACGGGCATGTGATGGCCTTGGTTGGGCAGCGATTTTTATTGACAATCGGTGGCAATGATGGTAGGAAATTGCCTATGTGTTTCAGTGTTTGTCGTGGCTAGAGTGTAAGCTACCTGCAGATCATTCCAGATAACTGATGTTGACTGCATCGATGTTTCAGGAAAGCGGCCCCTGGCAGATGTATGGGCCCTCGATACTGCAGCTAAGCCATATGAATGGAGAAAACTTGAGCCAGAAGGTGAAGGACCACCACCGTGCATGTAAGTGCCCCAATAATTATGAAGAAACATTTGCCCTTTGGAATTCTAGTTAAATCAATGAGCTTGAAATGCTTCTGACATTAACTTCAAACCTTGCAATGCTTTCTTGGCATGATGCTGCCACATACACTTATGAGCTGCTTTTGATTCATGCTAATTTGTTTCATAATTCGTAGTAAAGCTCTCAATGGTTTACTTTTTCCTTTTCTATTCTATCATTCAATGTCACAACAGTCTGTTTCGCCACAATTAGGGTTAGTAGTACTACTGCATTGCTCTTTATCTCGTCTGGCAATTATGGAAAATCTTGGTCCTATACTACTGATGTTGTTGTTATCTCCTATAAAACTGTGCCAAAATTACAAGAATGTTTTGTTTACTCTATATGCATGACAAATACCAGTATACCATCCATTTGATTAGATGGAACCTTTTGCTACCTACTACAATCCATGTCTAGCTATTTGATGTAGTGAGATAATGTGCTTGAATTATACTTTTTTTTGCAAGTTGCTGGATGTAAATATGGTTTTTCCTTGATACGTTCTCCATTAACATTACGTGGTGATGCTCAGGTATGCAACTGCAAGTGCTCGTTCTGATGGCCTACTTTTGCTTTGTGGTGGAAGGGATGCAAATAGTGTGGTAAGGGCCTTTTATTTGTGGGAGTAGCATCTCCTGGAGTCTGCAGAAAAAAATATAACCTATTGATTAGGGATATTTGATTGTTTGACCATCTATAATTTCATTCTAATAGTAATATATGGTACTCCCTCCGTTCCAAATTATAGGTCGTTTGACTTTTATAATCTCAAGTTTGACCGTTCGTATTATTCAAAAAAATTTATGCAAACATAGTCAATTTTGATTTATTATTGAAGTATTTGTATTAATTAAGCAACTCATAACAAAGAATATGATATTTTGGATATTTTTTTGAATAAGACGAGTGGTCAATGTTGGAGTTAAAAAAGTCAAACGCCCTGCAATTTGGAACGGAGGGAGTATTAATTTGCCTCTCTGTTTTTTTTTGGAGTTGAAGTCACCTTAAGTTGCACAAGAGTTCAAGTGACATTTTTGGTAATTAGATGAATATCATTAGGAGCATTGTATGCTATTTCTATATCGCATGTTTTCCTTTTTCATCTTCTTGCACCCTTGTCTTTGTGACATTGGAAAGTGCTTTTGTCATGATCTTTAAGGTACGGATCCATAATGGTATGCTTTGGTCAATTCACTTGCAAAACAGTGTCCTATAATGAACTTCTAATCGGTCTGAAAATTTCTTTTCACCTGGCCTGTAAATTGAGTACGTCTCCACTTGATTGGCATGCTGGTCAATCGAAAAGACGTCTACGATGCCTCTGTGTCTAATTTATTTTGTGATTTTGCTCCAAGCGTAACTAGTCACAAACATGATTCTTTTTTTTCTCTCTTGACTCTGGTTATCAGCCCCTATCAAGTGCATATGGGCTTGCAAAACATAGAGATGGGCGCTGGGAGTGGGCAATTGCCCCTGGTGTGTCTCCATCACCTAGATATCAACATGCAGCTGTAAGTTGTCAACTTATTTATTCCCTAAATTTCTTTTAATTTATTCAATGCTGAGATTGATCCAGTTGTATTGTTAGTGTAACACTATTTCCTTCTGCTGTGTTAGGTTTTTGTCAATGCACGGCTTCATGTCTCAGGAGGGGCTCTTGGAGGTGGTCGTATGGTAGAAGATTCCTCAAGCGTTGCAGGTTCCATCTTTTAAAACTTTCTTTGGTTGCACATTTTCGTGGTGTTCAATAGAAAATTGTACCTCTTCTGTTCAAGCAAACATATAGATCTCAGTTTCTTTGAAGATTTCTAGCAGAACAGTAATTTGGAAATAATCACTATTTTGTACTAAGCTCAACAAGTCAACATTGTTCGTTGGTGGTAAATTAAATTGCTCATTTGTTGCTATAATCGATCAGTTAATAACAGTAGTTATGCCATTACTGCTCACTTGTGATAAAAATAACCTTTTCATTACTGGTTTGTAAAATACCAGAACATGGTCGGTACTTTCAGCATTATTGAAAACTCAAAAATTTTATTTTGTTTTGTCGACTTGTTGAGTATATTTCTATTCCCATGTTGAACTGCTTAGCTTCTGTGCCATGCTGCCTTTTCAGTATTAGACACTGCTGCTGGAGTTTGGTGCGATACCAAATCAGTAGTGACAACTCCAAGGACAGGAAGATATAGTGCAGATGCAGCGGGCGGTGATGCTTCTGTAGAGCTTACACGACGGTGCAGNGCATGCAGCTGCTGCAGTTGGTGATTTGATATTTGTTTATGGAGGTTTGCGGGGAGGTAACACACTGCAGCTCTTAGCTCATCTTATTTCTACTATGAAGTGTGATACACCTTTTTTGTGTAAATCATCTGTTGCATTATATTTTTCAACTTCAGTGGAGTGGCCATGTTTTNTTTGAAAGAAATATTCGTGGAGTTTGTTTTCCTCTGTGATTCCTTTAAATGTCACTCTTAATTTATACATTTTTTACATGATATGCTGGTTGAGTACACATTCTTTACCCCTTGTGATATTTTTCTTCTCCGCGAAGAGATTAGGAAATCAGGATAACAAGTGCTTAGCACAAACATAGTTATAATTTGACTAGCTGTCAATGTGCAAAGTTAACTGCCAAATTGTGAGCTTGTACTTGCGGCATTTCTGACATTTTTCTTAGTCTCAGATACATATGTTGTTTATCTTTGTCTATTGAAGTCAAATTTAACGCAATTGCTACACAGGTGTGCTGCTAGATGATCTCCTAGTTGCTGAAGATCTTGCTGCTGCTGAAACAACCAGCGCAGCAAATATTGCAGCTGCTGTTGCTGCATCCACAAATGTTCAAAGAGAACCCTGTAGATATGCCTACAATGATGAACAATCAGGACAAACGGTTACAGTTTCAAGTCCTGATGGAGCCNGTTGTTCTTGGAACTCCAGTTGCTCCTCCAGTCAATGGGGACATGTATACCGATATAAGTCCTGAGAATGCTATTATCCAGGGACAGAGGTTTGTATCATCTATCTCTAGGCCTGAGCCAAGTTCTCTTTGGCTGCTGTGCATTGAAATGTCTGTTCCATACTTATTTTTGTGCAGGAGATTNAAGCAAAGGTGTTGATTATTTGGTTGAAGCATCAGCTGCAGAGGCTGAGGCAATCAGTGCTACCTTAGCTGCTGTAAAGGCTAGGCAAGTTAATGGTGAGATGGAGCATTCACCTGACAGAGAGCAATCTCCAGATGCTGCAGCCACACCGAGTGGCAAGCAAACTTCGAGCCTCATAAAGCCAGATCATACACTCTTGAACAATTCAACACCACCTCCTGGTGTTCGGTTGCACCACAGAGCAGTGAGTTGAAAGTGCAGTTAATTTTGCTGCTTGTTATTTAGATTTAGTTATTATTCTGTTCTTGTTTAGACATTCTATTCGACATGTTTTATCTTAGAAGCGATCTCGCATAAATAGCTCTATTCTATTTTTACGGAGGTTGAACATCTTAGGTTGTGGTAGCAGCAGAAACTGGAGGTGCCTTAGGTGGCATGGTTAGGCAACTCTCAATTGACCAGTTTGAGAATGAAGGAAGAAGGGTCATTTATGGCACCCCTGAGAATGCAACTGCAGCAAGGAAGTTACTAGATCGGCAGATGTCTATTAATAGTGTGCCAAAAAAGGTATCTTCTATGCATAAGTAAGGTTATCTGTCAAGCAACACAAGCTAGAAATACTTGATTTGAAAGAGTTATTATTGTAAAATTTTCATGGCTTCTGCTAAAAAACAAGGACCTCACGTGATGATGTTTATTTAAGATGAAGATTTCTATATTGCTTTGCTAATTACTCAATTATATTTTGTGGCCCAATTATCCAGGTTATTGCATCTCTACTGANAACCACGTGGTTGGAAGCCTCCTGTGCGAAGGCAGTTTTTTCTTGACTGCAATGAGATTGCAGATCTATGTGATAGTGCTGAAAGAATATTTTCAAGTGAACCAAGTGTGTTACAGCTTAAAGCTCCCATTAAGATATTTGGTGATCTGCATGGTCAATTTGGTGACCTCATGCGCTTATTTGATGAGTATGGTGCTCCTTCAACAGCTGGAGACATTGCGTGAGTATTTTCTTTCTGTGANCTTTTGCATTGCTCTGATTCTGTTCTTTCCTATTTCCACGGTTTGACTATTATTATTTTGGATTTCATGACTCCCTGGACACTTACTCATTAGAAAAATTAACAGGATACTCTGTGTTATGTTGAAGTCCCTCATTTATTGATAAATTCTCCTGATATTTATGTAGCTGGCGTCACTGATTTTGTAAGTACCTTTTTAAATAAAAATGCAGTTACATTGATTATCTCTTCTTGGGAGATTACGTGGATCGTGGTCAGCATAGTCTGGAGACAATCACTCTTCTTCTTGCACTGAAGGTAGTATTACTAGGCTGTGAATATGCATTGAAGGGCATTATTTCTTTCTAAAAAAACTAAAATCTTGTTCACTGTATACTTCAGGTTGAATATCCAAATAACGTACATTTAATTCGAGGGAATCACGAGGCGGCGGATATCAATGCTTTGTTTGGGTTCCGAATAGAGTGCATAGAGCGAATGGTATTGAGTTTGTTGTTCAATCTTGCTTTCCTCCACAGACCTGTGTCCTATCTTTTTCTTATATATGTGTTATTTTATTTGCCATTAAAGGGTGAGCGAGATGGAATCTGGACCTGGCACCGTGTGAACAGGTTATTTAATTGGCTNTCCTTTGGCTGCACTAATAGAAAAGAAAATAATTTGTATGCATGGTGGTATTGGCCGGTCCATCAACCATGTAGAGCAAATTGAGAATCTTCAAAGGCCAATTACAATGGAAGCAGGCTCAGTTGTTCTGATGGATCTTCTATGGTCAGCATTTCAACAGCTATTGTTTAGATTATTATTGCAAGATCCTTGTTTAANCATTTGTTGATGTCACGATTTACTTGTTGATGCTTAAAGGTCTGATCCAACTGAGAATGATAGCGTGGAAGGGCTCAGGCCAAATGCACGGGGCCCTGGTCTTGTTACCTTCGGGGTCAGTATTATCTGTCCTTTAGCCTTTTCATTTTTGCTGGTTCCCGTGGTTTATTAGATTGACGTGCATTGTCACCACAGCCTGATAGAGTTATGGAGTTCTGCAACAACAATGACCTGCAGTTGATTGTGCGAGCACATGAGTGTGTGATGGATGGCTTTGAGCGTTTCGCACAAGGTCACCTGATCACTCTTTTCTCAGCAACAAATTACTGTGGTAAGGATATGATTTGCAAATATGACTGACTTTGTCTTCTGGTGCACCTGGATTCTCAAGTTAAGTAACATGCTGTGTGCACAGGAACGGCAAACAATGCAGGTGCAATCTTAGTTCTCGGAAGGGATCTGGTGGTTGTTCCAAAACTCATCCATCCTTTGCCGCCTGCCATCACATCCCCTGAGACCTCTCCGGAGCATCATATCGAGGACACATGGATGCAGGTAATGCTCGTTTACAGTATTAGATAGTAGAGTATCCTTGGTAGCCGCTTCTGCTTTCTGTCCATTTCTAACACCATCGTTTTATTAAAATTCAGGAGTTGAATGCCAACAGACCACCAACGCCAACCAGGGGCCGCCCTCAAGTGCCCAACAATGACCGAGGCTCCCTTGCTTGGATATAGTAGCCTGAACATATTCTGAAACATCCATTTCATGTATGTCTCCCATCAGTTGCCTGAGGCTATATTATCCATCCATTCAGCAGAACAGGCAGGCGGTCTGTTGTGCTGAAAGCACATGCTAGCCCAAAACAACGGCGAAAGGAAACAGTTCATGGAGCAAAAACAAAGCGCTCAGAAGGCGAAGGCCAGAGAAGATTCACCAGTCACCACCGACAGCGCTGTCCAAATCCTTTCCCCTAACATGAGAAGTAGAAGAACAGAACAGAGTGTTTGGTTAACCAGAGGGTCTTGCCTGCAATCGCGCCTGTACATACTCAGATGACAGCAGATAAGCGGGGTTCATGTATGTGTTTTTTTTCTTCTGTCGAGCGTTGAAGAGGATAGTGTCCATTGTACTAGGTATTCTTTTTTGCTGTAGATTTTTTTTCTTCTCATGTTGCAAAGTTTGGAGTGGGAAAAGCGGTAAAATTATGTGGCGGTGATCCGTCGTCTGCTCGGTCTTGTATAATAGTGTTTGTCGCCCATTGATCTTAGCAGTCAGTCAGCACACCTCACACCTCCCTCCTGTTGTAATTTCCCGTCACCAGTGCTGATGTGTACAATACAATATATTTTTGTTTGTTGTTCAAAGTTTTGGGTTGTGAACGGGGCTTAGATTTGATTTATTGGAGCAGCATTAGTGTTCGATTTTGAGCTCTTTGTATGTTATCGTTTTTGGCTATTTGGAACGTGACAAGACAGAATATGTGTAACCGAACTTTATTTGTATTCAGTCCTCCATATCTACAAATATTGAGAATGGATGGTACTTTGCTTTCGTTATCTCTGTTGAGTTTCTATTTTATTTCATTGTGCATCGTTAAAACTTGTGTTTCCACCGAAGTGTGAAAAACTATTCAGCTAGGGGCAATCGCCGGAATTGAGGGTCGAGTATGCTTCCTTTATTTCAAAATTGATAGACATTTCGGTTTCGTTCTAAAATGCAAGATGTGAAGTTGTAAATGTTAATGTGTTTTTAATAAACTTGTACTTATAAATGTTAATGTATTTTTAATAAACTTGATCAAACAATTTGAATAAAATGATTTATGACAAAACCAAAAACGTCTCGTATTTTTGAATGGAGTAGGAGAGCAGTGGTAGCGCGTGGAAGAATACTACATTGGCAAGCAACAAGGAGCGAGGGAGACGTGGTGGTGAGGATGAGGACGAGTTGGGGGCGGTGACGGCGACGTCGGCGGCAGCTTGAGGCGGACCAACGCCCGCGCGGCGCGCCGCCCGCCTCATCATCTTATCTCTCCCACCTCTCCGGCCCACGCTGGCGCTCCGTCCCCAGCCAGATAAAGCGCGCCCGCGCCCGCGCGCGCGGACTCGACGCGGCCCCGCCGAGCTCCTCTCGCCCTCCGGTCCTAGCAGTCTAGTACCGTACGCGCGCGCCGCCCTCCTCCTCCGGTAGCTTTGGCCCGCGCACGCACCGCCTTGGCGCCATGGCGGCTGCCGCCTCGGCGGCGGCGCTGGCGCGGCACCACGTGCACGTCCTCCTCCCGTCCTCGTCCTCGTCCCGGAACGGCGGCGGCCGCGTGCCGATGCCGTTCTGCTGCTGCTTCCCGCGGCCGCGGCTCGTGTTGGCGCCGAGGAGAACTGGCGCGGGCTCCCGCTCCCGCTCCCGCTCCCGCTCCGGCCCCCGGTTGCGGGCGCCGCCGCGCGCGGGGATGGAGATGGACCTGGCGAGCGGCGCCGTGGAGGTGATCAACGACCTGGGCTTCGACACGCTCACGTTCCTCGGCGTCACGGTGCTCGTCATCCCCGCCTTCCGGGTCGTCAGGGCCAGCCCAGTGAAGTATCTCTCCCCCCCTCGCCTCCCCCGCCGGCCGCCGCCTCCCTTTGCTCTCCCTGTATACTCACACACATCGAATGCTTGCGCCTGCCTGCCTGCAGATCCTCGGCTTCTTCTGCGCCGGCGTCGTGCTCAACCAGTTCGGACTCATCAGGAACCTCACCGACGTCAAGCTCCTCTCCGAGTGGGGGATCCTCTTCCTGGTAAAATTTTTCCTCTCTTCAATTTCCCATTTCGTAATTGATTGATGCGGGGATGATCTAATAAACTGCTGGAGTGAGTGCCTCATCGGTCGCCCTGCCTCCGCAGTTGTTTGAGATGGGGCTGGAGCTCTCCCTGTCTCGCCTCAAGGCTCTTGCGAGGTACGCCTTCGGGATGGGCTTGCCACAGGTACGCGCTCATTCATCATTGTGCTACTGACTACATGTATTCACGCCTGTTCATTTGTGATAACGAATTCAGGAACCTAGTTCAATTCATTCCCGCATTTTAACTGATGCTCATAAGCCATCACTAGGCTAGAGCATCTCCAAGAGACTCTTTATCCCACTAGGTAAAGTATAATTTAGCTACTCAATCTGAAA
>JAZFNS010020001.1:5481012-5512321 GCA_037127165.1 Alloteropsis angusta | reverse complement strand
CAGCCGCTCCGGAGGCGGCAGCGCAGGCGGCAGGGGGAAATCCAACGACGAGGAGGAGGAGGAGGAGGCCGTGACGGACCTGACGGTGGTGGAGACGAGAGGGGGAGGCCATGGTGGGGTGGTGGAGTTTGTTACGGCGGCTCGTGGTCTCGGCCTGGGTTGGGTTGGACGGTTGGTTATATAGCAAGCAGACTGCGTGTCCTGACTCACGGTCTCGGGTTCTCGGCCTCTGACGACATGTTCTTCATCGCGAGTTCGCGACCCTGTAGGAGGACAGCATCTCATACTTGTCTGACGCACGCACATCGACAAAATTAACTCAAAAATTAACGAGTGATTCAAAATATGAGATGACGAGTGTTCTTTTCCATAGTAGGGTAGACATATTTCTTGATTAGCTGGATTATTTTTCTGATCAACTTTTTGGTTTTTATTTGGCATCAACCACGTGAGGAGAAATCCTTGAAGGGATTTGGATTTTCTATATGTAGGCATATAAGGGGGTGTTTAGTTTCAAAAGTTTGCAAAAAAATTTGCATCCAAATTTTTTTGCAAACTTTGGGAACTAAACACCCCCCCCCCTAAATGGAGTTGCTAGAGGAGTTGCACTACTCGCTCTGCTTTAAAATGGACGACACTTTAGTTTGGTCGGAGTCAAACTCTGATTTTTCTAACCACCATTTTCACGACTGATTTTCAAAAATGGAAGACACTTTAGTTTGGTTGGAGTCAAACTCTGATTTTTCTAACCACCATTTTCATGACTGATTTTCAAAAAATGGCACAGATACATTTTTATAGTCAGGTCGTAATTAGACCCGGCTGTGAAAATGACTCATTTTCATAGCAGGTTCCCGCCACAAACCGCCTATGTTTGCGATTGGTTCTAAACTACAATGCATATTGATTTTTACTTTTACTTTAGGAGCATATAAGTTACATCACAAAACAATTTCAGCCCATCCGGATGTAAGCAATGTAAGAAATATCGGGCTATGAAGTTTAGCGATAGGTTTCTCTAAAAGCTATGGAAAACTAGCGGGCTATAGTGAAAGCTAAATCATTTAGCGTAATGATGAAATAACCAATAATCACATATAAAATTGTAAACATCATAGGTCTAACATAAAAAAATAGACTCTAAAACATCTCTTAAATGTCCAATGAGACCATGACTGCATCTTTGAGAGAACGACACTACAAAAATCTACTCACGCTTGACATTTAGCACCACTAAATCTCGCAAAACCCTCTTGAGCGAACATTTAGCACCACTAAATCTTATAAAACCCCCTTTAGCGGATGTAGCGGATAAGTATTGTATAGCGTAGCGGTAGATCTCTTAAAAAGCTAATAGCGAGCTATTTGTACATTGGATGTAAGGTGTGGCCTAGAAAATCACGAAGATTCAAAAATTTTAATATTAAAGAAGTGCAACACCTGCTAGTTTGCACACTCTAAAGATTATTTTTCTCATATTACACAAACATATTTCTTTTACATGTCTTATACTACATATAAGATGCCATGGAGGATTTTTGGTTTTTTTTGAAATTATTCGCTATTTTATAACAATGTGAATTTCTAGGTACTTTTTCTTAGTAATTCTAATTTGAACTAAATCTAACTCAAATAGTTCTTATCAAATATTGTTAAAATAGTATCTAAGAATGCCCTAGGTTAGATACTATCTAAAAATATATATAAATTAAGAGGTTTACTATATATAATTCACATTTTAATTTACACCCTTACATGTAGTTGTTGTTGTTGTTGTTGTTTTACATACTAGTATCTAAAACTAATCCAAAAATCATGAAAATCTTCATGGAGTCGTTTATATGTGTATAATCTTCTCATAAAAAATTAACACATTTTAATCAATTAGACTATACATTGTTCACAGACACATACATTTCTTAAACTCTTTCATACATCTTAAGGCAAACTTTGAATGTACACCCTAAAACATTATTTTTGCTCATATTATATGAAAATATTTTTATATATTTTGTATTGCATGTAAGTTTCCATGGAGAAGTTTATAATTTTTTTGAAAGGATTTGCTATTTTTTATGAACTAAATGAAATGTCAGCACTTGTAAATCAATTTTCAGTATGCCTATTTTTTATTTTTATGATATTCTCCAGGAACCAAGAGCATGTAAGGATCCACCACAAAAATTTGCAATCTAATTGGTTCAAAATTGTGTCCTCTAGAAATTTATAATGATTTGAAAAGGTTAATATAAAAGGATTAGTTCCTTGATCAATCATAATTGATGGTGTGATGCAGTTGTAAGTGGAGATACATATGAAATAGAAGGTCGTAGGTTCAAAGCATGGAGACAGCAACAAGTGCAAAAATTGCAGCGTTGTGATCAACGGTTCATGGGGGGCCTCCCCTCCTATGCACATAGTTTTTTTTTGCGCCTATTTAATGTTTTATTTGATTTTAGAACAGCTGTGAAAATCATTTTCACATATGGTTCGTAACACAAACCTGTTGTGAAAATAGAATTTCCACTGCCGCTGAAACAACACCGCCAGGCCAAAATCGATTGTGAAAACCAGTTTGGACCGCTATGAAAATCATTTTCACATATGGTTCGTAACACAAACCTGTTGTGAAAATAGAATTTCCACTGCCGATGAAACAACACCGCCAGGCCAAAATCGACTGTGAAAACCGGTTTGGACCTGCCATGAAAAGCCTCTTGTACTATCGATCAATTTTTTTTGTTGAAAATTACACCTAAATCTACTACGAAATAAATCTTGATGCCACGATTGTTTGATTTTGTAGATGTAAAAACATTTTTTTCAAAACGAGAGAAATTTGCTTAGAACAAAACATAAACAGCTTAAATTATTATGGAAAGGTGGGGTTAACATGTAGTAGTCAAATAAAAAAAATCAACGAGTACCCTACTCATCGCCTGTGAGGTTAATTTCAGAACTTCAGATTAAAACTGACAGCAGTTACCAAAGCTTGAATTTCCGATTGTAGGGACGGAGCAAGCTGTCCTCCGACACGGTCGCGATGAAGAACACGCCGTCACCAACCTGTGGCCTGTGCGAGTACACCGTCTCCAATGTCCGGCTCCGCGTGTCATAGTACCCCAGCGCCTTGCCCGTGTCCAGCAATATCCGGCCATCTATGGGATCGACGGCCATGGGCATCACTAGCTCCATCAACCGCGGCGAGAATTCCGGCCATCCCGATAGCTCTATGACGTGCTCTCTCCTCCACCCCTCCACGCTCGTCTTGCTCCACACAGTCATCGTCTCCATGTTCACAGACGAGTGCACGGCACATAGCTTCCCGGCGAGCTCCGTCAGGACCATCCTGTCGTGACCGCCGTCCAGATATGCCGAAAGGGGCGGTGCCGGCACGATTTCGAAAGCCTCTGTGCATACGTCGAACGCCAGGATTGCAAAATCAGCGGCGGTGGTCGTCCCAAGCCGCCGCTCCCGGGGCCAGAACATCTTGCCGTCGACGTGCACCGGTGGCACGTCGACCGCCGCGGGGATCGGCGGCTGGGACGCCAGTGTTCTCGGGCGCAGATCTCTCAGCGGCCAGACCACACACTCCATGGCGAACTCCCGGGTCTCCAAGCATTGCGACGTGTAGCAGAGATGGACCACTACGTGCTCCTCTCTCGACGCGTCGTACCCCAGGCCGGCGCTTCCATGGCCTTCGCCGGGCAAGCGGAGGCTTCTCACCTCTCGCGTCACAGGGTTGCACAAGTTGTGGTACGCCGTGTCGGGGTGGCTCACCACGAGGAGGAGGCCGTGGCATGGCTTGCGGCACACCACCCTGCTCGTCGACGGTGGCGGCTGCGGCTGTTGGCGGCCAGCTCCGAGGTCACCCGAGCACGACTCCAGTGAGGCGACGACCGACGCGCCGGCGCCGCCGTAGCTGTGCAGAAATATGACGGACACAGGGTTGGTCGCCGCCGCCGCCTCCCTGGCGCACGCGTTGTGCGACGCCACGAAGCGGTCGCTTTGGATCATGGCGCGCCAGCTCCTGCACACGAGCTTGAGGCGACCGAGCGCGCGCGCCGGCAGCCGGTGCAGCGCCACGGACAGAGCGCGCGCGGGCGGCGACGAGAAGAGGATTTCCTCGAACGGCAGCCCGGCGGCCACGAGACTCTCCTCGTACGGCGCGAGGACCTGCACGCTCGCTCCTCCCGTGTGGCCGCGGCCGCGGAAGCCCGGCACGAGCTCCTCGAGGCTCCCGGTGGCGAGGGAGTACGCTGCCACCTGATACTCGCCGGACATGAAGACGACTCTCCTGCCGCCGTCGACGAGGGCAAGCGGCCTGACGCCGTTGAACATGAAGTCATCGCCTACCTCCGGCGCCGGCGGCAGCTTGGCCAGGTCGACGTGCCAGTGTTTTCCCCATGATCTGGTGACGTAGCCGGTCAGCAACCA
Source organism: Alloteropsis angusta (assembly GCA_037127165.1). Classification (NCBI taxonomy): domain Eukaryota; kingdom Viridiplantae; phylum Streptophyta; class Magnoliopsida; order Poales; family Poaceae; genus Alloteropsis; species Alloteropsis angusta. The sequence goes on along the minus strand of JAZFNS010020001.1, from coordinate 5,507,884 downwards.
GATGTCGATGGATTTCAGTGGCGAATGCTTACAATGTGGCGCCGAGACAAGGCCCAGGAATCCGGCGAGCTCCGTGAGTGAGAAGCCGGCTGCGCTCGTGTGAGGCGGCGGCGGCGTGACGAATCCAAACTCCTCCTCCGCCATGGAGAAGGAGACGATAGCCTCGCTGCCGTCGCGGATGTGAGTCATGGTGACCCAGTGCACGTGGCCTTGGACGAACACGCCCATCTGGTTCATCCGGACACGGTCCGGCGGGACGGCCCCGCTCGCCGCCGGCCTCCAGTGGCCGACTGAGCCCGCGCCGACGTCGTAGATGTCGCAGCCGGCGGGCTGGGAGCCGTGGTACAGGAGGCGCACCACCTTGTGGGTCCTGGTGCGCGCGTCGTAGCCGAGGCCGAAGCTCGCGTAGTCGCTGCCCGGGTGGGGGCGGTCCGCCATGCGGCCGTCCGGAAGCGCGGTGATCTGCCCGATCGACGGGTTGCAGAGGTAGTACAGCCTGGCGGCCGTCGCGCGCAGGAGGAGGAGACCGCGGCACGGGCGGGTGACGGCGGCGAGTGTGCCGTTGCGCGTGTTATGCGGGACGGCCATGAGCGGCATGACGACCCCCGCCTTCTTCCCGTGCTCCGGCGGCGACCACGCGTACACCGTGACCGTGGACGCGGCGGCGGAGCCCGGCAGGAAGCAGAGCCGGGGAATATCGGGGTAGCGGCGGTCGTTGTTGGCGAGGTCTAGGTGCCTGTCGACGAAGGCGTCCGAGGAGAGCGCGGCGGCCCAGGCTCGGGAAAGGCAGCGGCAGCGGAGCACCGACTTGGCCGGCATGCGCGCAAAAATATCCTCGATGATCTCGTCTGGGAGCTGCTGATGGCGGTGACATGGCTGCGCCGCCGACAACATCGTCTTCGTCGTCTTGGAGAAGGGTGCGAGGAGTACCTTTCGAGTCGAGTCTACAATTACATACGCTGGTAATAAAATAATCCTACCGACCGACAGAATATGGATTTCGAATATATATTTGTGTTGTTTCACTGATCGTTACGGGATAGGAATACACCTGCATGCCGTCCAGCCGAGTTCGTTTCGATTTGGTTTTACTTCAATACAAATTTTAAACTATACATTCAATGTTGCTGGTGTCTTGTTTCAGACCTTGGAGTTGGAGCTAGCCTACTTGCGTTTGCGTGAGACTTGCATGGGGTGTTCAGTTCCACAGAATTTTTCACCGAAAGAAATCTTATATGCATGAAGGAGTAAACGTATATTAATGACAAAACATATTCCATGACAAAACCTATTCCATAACCCCCGGGTAAATTTGCGAGACCAATCTAATGAGCCTAATTAGGCCATGATTTGTAACAGTGATGCTACAGTACCATCATCTAATCATCCACTAATCATGGATTAATTATCGTATTAGATTCGTCTCGTGATTTCCAAGCAAGATCTATAATTAGTTTTATTATTAGTCTACATTTAGTACCCATAAATGGTAAGATTAGTGGCAAACCTACGGCGTGAGGTGCGCTCTGATCTTGTGAAGAAGGTGGGGGAGACGTCCCCCCGCACGACACTCTCCAGTGCAGCCAACGAGGATGGTGAGCGACGCGTCCCCCCGCGGGGAACCTCGCTCCCCGTCGCCACCCACGCCTCCCCCAGCTCCGGTGGCCGGTGCACCCACTGCGCCGGTCGGCGGTTTCTCGCCCAGAAGCTTTAGCCACCCCAGACCTATCCAGCCCAGCCTCGCAGCGCTGCAACACCATCTCGCCGAGCCGTGGTGTGGGTTCCCCCCAAGCTGCTGTTGAGCTCGACTTTGACAACTCAAGTAGTGATGGCGGGGACAGCCCATACCAAGGGGACCTCAGACAAGACAGGACGGCAGCATTGAAGACGACAGCATTGAAGACGAAGGACAAGGACGAGGTGAGAGCTTTGGATTCTCTACAGGAAGCCAGAAGCCGCAATGACCACGCGACGGACAGCACCCTCAGGTCGATTCTTGTCAAGCCGGACAGCTACAAGACTGTCCTCCTGGGAAGAAAACAAGCGGAGACCGGGAAGAAAAGCCGCTTTCTCAAGATTCCTCGGACCAATGGGTTTGAGTGGCGAAAGGTGCAAGACGAGAAGAAGAAGCGGCCAGTAAAGGAGCGGCTCGGTCGCAAGCTCTCTGTTCATGAGCGCTTGGGCAGAAAGATCTCTGTTCTCGAGCGTCTTGGCCCTCGGAGCGCACCTGCTGAAGACTACTCCTCGCTCCTCAAGGCTAAGGCAGGAGGGCGGTGCTACAACTGCTTCGCCTCAGACCACCTGATTGCGCAGTGCCGTGACCCGCCGAGGTGCATTTTGTGCTCCAAGTCGGGGCACAAAGCGCGCACCTGCAGGGAGCCGAGGGGAAGGAGTGGGGCGAGGTCGGGGAAGCCGTCGGGCGTAGCTGCTGCTGCGACTGGGAGGATGAGCTTCCCGGAATCCCCGCCTGGCTCCGCTTGCAACCGGGCCGAGCGGGTGCGGGCGTGTGCGGGGCGCGTGGCGGTGCTGGCGGATGCGGAGCGCAACATGGAGCTGCACGCACTCATCGCCGTTCCCACGGATGCAAGGCTCCGGATTACTTGCGACCAGGTGCGTCGGGATGCTCTACGCCAACTCCGCATCCCGGAGCACGCTCTGTCCGTGGAGAGGGCGCCGCAGGCGGTGTCCTTTGTTCTCAGCTTCCTCACTCCGGGACTGAGGAACGCGGCGCTCAACCGAAACCTACTTCGGGTCGGCCGCGGCGCGGGTCTCCGGCTAATGCCGTGGACCCGCCAGTTTGGGGCGACGGCGGCGACTCTTCCCTACAAGGTTCGGGTATGCATTGAGGGGGTGCCTGGGCACGCCCATAATATCCCCACTTTGTCTACCCTCCTGCCTGCTTCTTCGTTCATAGAGAAAATTGAGAGAGCTGCAAAGGAAGAGGAGTCGGGCTGTGCTTGTGTGTGGCTGTGGTGCTCGGCGCCGGACGCCATCGCAAAGGAGGGAACACTGCGGATCGCCGAGCCAATCCCAGTCACCATGGAGTACCTGGAGCACCTTGGCAACATGGGCTCACCAATGGAGCGGCCTGGCCCGGCGAGCATGCTGCAGTATGATGTGATCACACATGTCGATCGGCTGCTGGATTTCTCGCCTCTGCCAGATAGTCCATCACATGTTAGCTATGAGAGCGACACAAGTGGGATCCCGGATGATAGCCTAGAGGAAGAATGGCCTGTTCGTCATGTGTTTCCATGGACGCGCGGCGTCGTGGATGGCACGGTGGTGGAGCCGCCACGCAGATCCGTCCATGAGAGGATTGGAGGTCAGCGGCGTGATCGCTCCCCACCACATGGCGGGGGATCAGGAGGAGCCGACGGAGCTTGGGACGTCCCGCCGCCAAATCAGTTCGATGTCGCCCGCCACACCGGGTCATCTAGCGGTGGGGCCGGCGCTGGCGGTTCATCTTCACATGGAGGACGGCCGTGGTACTTGTGCGGTCGCCGGCGAGCGGCGGTGGGAATGGCTAAGGACGGTAACCTCACCACTGATACAGAGGGAACCGGGTAGTCTCCAAGGTCCGATGAGAAGAGCAAGGAAAATAGAAGCCCTTCGACGGTGGAAGAGCTGACCTTCCTATTCCGTGAAAGTCAGGGGCCAGAGGTTCAGGTGTGGGACCCCATGGCGGAAGAGGTGGACAGTCTGATGGCATCTCAGGGCAGCAGCGGCAAGCAGAGGGCAGAGGAGGCAGAACTTTGTCCGGATGGGGATGGACTGATTCCCACTGAGCCGTCTCACGAGCTCCGTGAGACCGACGGCCCGCCCCTTGCGGGGGAAGAAGATGGGCTGGCCCACGAGCTCGGCGAAGCTGGCGGCCCACCTCTTGCGGTGGCCGAAGCTGGGCTGGAGCAGGGTGACATAGGCCCACCAAGTGACGCGGCACTGGACACGGAGGGAGGAGTAGACGGCCCAATGGCGGATGCGGCCTTTCTCTTGCAAACTGACCTGATCACCACTCAGCCCAACACGGAGATCGCCTTGGGGCAGCCTACTCATGACAGTCTGGAGCTGCAGGAGGCGGCGAATGCAGTAACACAAATGGCTGCTGGTGAAATCCCGAGGGGCAGATACCTGAAGGAAATACCTGAAGCGGTACTCAACACACCACACACCCCTCTGAAGAAAACCGGGGCGAAGAAGCAACCTTTGGCGAGTTCTGTGGGGCAGACATCGAAGAGGAAGAGTGCAAGAATAGCAAGTCGTCCATATACTGATAGGACGGTTGAGGAGCAAGCCACAACACTTCTCATGAAGCGAACTGGATTCCTCATCAATGACAAGACGATGGATAAGCAGGATCAGCATGACTTTGCCAGTAAGTTTGTGGATCAGCTGAGGGAGGATGATATTATGGTTCTGTGTGACACTTTCGGCCTGGGCTGTCAGGGGGAGCCTGATAACCTCGCCGCGGTGGCCATGATAGCCGATGATTAACCCCCAAATGTTTGGGGTCTGCTGTGTGTGTTCTGGTGTGCGTCCATGTGTGTGTCCATGTGTGTGTCCACCCAAGTGCCTTGGTGTCTGTCCCATGTGTGTGTTCACCAGCTCAGTTCAATGTTCCTACCACCTAGGATCAGGGAACTGATGTCGTCTCGCCCCTTGTATCCCTTATCCTCCCGCCCCCCCACTGAATTTGCCTGCACTGCGTCTCCCAGACTAAGTGCTCCTTTCCCTGTGTTTTACCCTGGCTACGCCACCCTGGTGCAGCCAAGTAGCGGTCGATTTGTGTTCAGACACACTTTCAACTCCAGACAGGAGCCCCTGAGTTCTTTGCCACTCCAAAATGAATGATCAAAAGTGCACTATTTCTGAACTGGAACGTGAGAGGTCTTAATAATCCTGCAAGGAGAAAAGTAGTGAAGGATCTGGTAAATGATACCAGATGCACGATTGCCTGTCTTCAGGAAACTAAGATGGCTCTGATAACAGACGAGATTGTCAGAGAGACTTTGGGTCCAGGCTACATGGCCAACTATGCTCAGCTCAATGCAACAGGCACCAGAGGGGGAGCACTGGTTGCAGTGCATGAAGACTACTACAAAATAAGTGAAGCTTCAGCTGGAAACTACACTGTGACAGTCAAAGTGGAACCAACAACTGTAGACATGCCCTGGTGGCTCACTGTGGTCTATGGACCACAGGAAGACAATGACAAGCTCCTGTTCCTTCAAGAGCTAAGGATGATCAGCACCACAGCTCGAGGGAGATGGCTGATAGTTGGGGATTTTAACCTAATACTGCAGGCAGCTGACAAAAACAATTCCAACCTGAACAGAAGACTGATGGGAGCTTTCAAAGCTACGATTGATGATCTAGAACTCAAGGAGTTGGGTTTGAGGGGCAGAAAATACACTTGGTCTAATGAGATCACACAAACAAGAATTGACCGAGCCTTTTCAACCTCTGAATGGGATCTGATGCTGCCAGGCACATACCTGCAGGCACTGTCCTCATTGGTCTCAGATCATTGCCCACTCCTCCTTGTGGGGAATGATACTGTGAATGTCTTTAAGGGATTTCGGTTTGAATCCTTTTGGGTTAAGATTCCAGGCTACAGTGAGCAGGTGAAGGAGGTATGGGACCAACCAGTCCAAGTTTTCAACCCTTTCCTGAGATTGCACATAAAGCTACAGAGAACTTCCAAGGCTTTAAGAAGATGGGCCAAATCCAAGATAGGAAACATCAGAATCCTACTCTGTGCAGCTAAACAACTCATAACCATCTTGGATGTAGTGGCTGAAGCTAGACAGTTGAGTGCTGCTGAACTGCAACTGAAGAGAGATCTCAAGATCAGGTTCCTTGGGCTCACTGCAGTACAGAAACTGAGATTAAAACAGCAATCTAGACTGAACATGATCAGAGCATCTGAGGCATCAGCAAAGTTGTTTTGCATCCAGGCAAATGGAAGAAGGAAGAAAAACTTCATCCAAACTCTGAAATCACAACACAACACTGCCCACACCCATGAAGAGAAGGCAGCCTGCATCTATGATTACTTCAGTGGACACTTTGGTACCCAGAATAGGAGATCCCATACCCTTGATTGGGATTCCCTAAACTTGAGCAGGCTGGACCTAGGCCACCTGGAACTGCCTTTCTGTGAACAAGAAGTGCTACATACTGTCCAGGAAATGGCAGTAGAGAAAGCACCAGGTCATGACGGCTTCATAGGATTATTCTATAAATCCAGTTGGGCAGTAATCAAAGATGATGTCTTGGCAGCTTTCAACTATTTTTTTCAGCAGCACAACCAGCACTTTGGACTTCTGAATACTGCACACATGGTCCTCATACCAAAAAAGAGAGATGCTGAGAAGGTGCAGGACTACAGGCCCATTAGCCTCACACACAGTATAGCTAAACTTATCTCCAAGGTGCTCTCCAGTAGATTAGCTCCTTGCCTTGACATGCTGGTGTCTAGGGCCCAAAGTGCTTTCATCAAAAAACGAAGTATACAAGACAACTTCCTTTACACACAGAATCTGATTAGAGAACTGAACAGAACAAAGCACTCTGCCCTTTTTCTGAAACTCGACATTGCAAAGGCTTTTGACACAGTACAGTGGGACTACTTGCTTGAGGTGATGCAGCAGATGGGCTTTGGGGCAAGGTGGAGAAACTGGATATCAATTCTGTTGACTACAGCCTCAACAGCAGTACTGCTGAATGGTACTCGAGGCAAAAGATTCAGACATTGCACTGGACTTAGGCAAGGTGATCCCCTGTCACCAATGCTTTTTATATTGGCTATGGAGCCTCTCCAAAAAATGTTTGACAGAGCAGCGCAGGAACAACTATTGTCACCTATCCTGAATAGAGCAGCAAAGTTCAGGGTTAGCTTCTTTGCTGATGATGCAGCTGTGTTCTTGAACCCTGTAAAGGAAGAGGTGCAGGTCACCTATGAGATTCTGACCAGCTTCAGCAAAGCATCAGGTTTATCTGTCAACATTGGCAAAAGTGCAGTCTATCCAGTGCAATGCTTTGACCTGAATATACAGGAGATCATGGAGTGGTTTCAGTGCCCTATCAAGCAGTTCCCCTGCACTTACCTTGGACTACCACTACATATTAGAAGACTGAAGAGAGTAGATGTGCAACCCCTCATTGATAAAGTGGCTGCAAGGTTACCTGGTTGGAAGGGTCGATTCATAGATAGAGCAGGCAGATTGAGATTGGTTAACTCAGTCCTCACCTCTATACCCACCTATTACCTCACTGTGTTCTCCCTCCAAAAATGGGCAACAAAGAAGATTGACCAGTATAGAAGAAGTTTCTTATGGAAAGGAACAACAGAAGCAAATGGAGGGCATTGCCTAGTTAACTGGAAGAAAGTTAAACGCCCCAAGAACCTGGGAGGGCTGGGAGTACTTGATCTTGATCTGTTTAGCCGAGCACTTCGACTCAGATGGTTGTGGTATGAATGGACAGAGCCGAGCAGGCCATGGGTGGGCACCAAACCACCAGTAAATGATGTTGACAGAGCTTTATTCAGAGCCAGCACAACTGTGACTATTGGCAATGGTAACAAAGCAAAATTTTGGCATGCCAGCTGGATGAATGGAATGGCTCCCATAGACATTGCACCTAATCTGTATAAATTGGCTTGGAGGAAGAACATGACAGTTAGAGAAGATACAACAAATCAGAACTGGACAAGGGGCTTATGGAGGATGACAACTGTTACTGAAATGGCTGAATTTGTCAGATTGTGGGATCTGGTGCAGCAAACTGCCTTCACTCAAGATGAGGACCAGATCTGGTGGAAGTGGACCAAAGATGGAAATTACTCGGCAAAGTCAGCATACCACGCACAATTCGTGGGTTCCTGCTCCACCTTTGATGCACAGTCAGTATGGAAAGCGCACGCCGAAGGAAAACATCGATTCTTTGGTTGGCTACTTGTCCAGGCAAAGCTCCTAACAGCAGACAAACTTGCTGCAAGGAACTGGCCATGCTCCATGCAGTGTGCTCTCTGTGGCCAGCATAATGAGACCGCTGAACATCTGTTCTTGCAGTGCCCCTTTGCAAGAGAAGTGTGGGACATAATCTCCACCTGGACTAATGGCCTAGTACTAACCCCTGTTGACAACATCACCTTGATGCACTGGTGGACAGAATCTCTTCGACAGACACCAGCGAAGAAAAGAAGACTCAAGGCTGCTGTACTGCTCTACACAGCATGGTGTTTGTGGAAAGAGCGCAACCGGAGAATTTTTGAAGGAAGGACAGGAGACAAGCATCAGGTCGTGCACGAGATCAAGGATGATATGGCCTTGCGAAGAGCTGCTTGTGGGCAGCCTGAGTGTTTTTAAGTTTTATGTTAATCCATTTGAGACTGAGTTTAATCTTTTATGTAATATCGCTATGTATGAACCTGGAACTTCTTCTTCTTCTTAAATGACAAGGTAGTGCTCCTACCTTTTATTCAAAAAAAAAAGGTAAGATTCTCTTTGCAAAATTTTTCACCAATCTAAACACCGTCTCTCATGTGAACTTTGTCCACACAAACTCAGTGGCCTCTTTGTAGAAAATTAACTTACTCCAACATCCTAAAATATATGTAAGTGATTCTGAGCTTGCATTGGCCCATAAGTCAAATTATTGCAAGTTTGGTCAAGTATATAGATAGAGAAGAATTAAAACACCTACCACATAAAATAGGTAATAGAAACATATACTATTTTTTTCATAATAGTTCTAATTACATTTATTTGATATCGGTAAATATTATTGTTCTTTTTCCTCAAAATTTGATTAGTTGAAATAGCACAAATTAACTCTGAATGCTTTACGACCTAGTTGGCAGTCACGTGCTCTAAGCTAGCGATAATAGACCGGATCGACGTGAAATGCACGCCTAATGAAAACATGCGACAGTTCACGATCTGTTGAGGGGTCAAACAAAAAAATCAGTGATTACGAGAGGGTCTTTTGCAACTTTCACTCCAAAATTTTCAAATTCAGTCGGGCCACGGAGGATACAGCTCTTCCCGGCAAGACGACAAGAATGATGTAGATGGAGAACTCTTAGCTTGTCAAATTCAGTCGGGCCACGGAGGATACATTGCTTTAGAAGAGGTTGATTCAGATTTCGCTAGCACATCAAAAGAAGAGATGAAGAAGATAGACAAGAAGGCATTGGCAATACTTTGTTTGGCTCTTGCTGATAATGTCTTGATGCAAGATTGTGAGCAAAAATCCGCTATTGCTCTTTGGAAGAAATTGAAATATCTCTATTTGGATAAATCACTCTCAAGCCGTTTCTACCTCATGATGCGCTTGTTTAGGATGCGTATGCAAGAAGACACTCCTATCAAGCAATATATTGATGAGTTCAACAGGGCGGTGCTTGACTATCAAAATGTTGCTAACTCTATGGATAAAGATCATTTGGCTATCTTGTTCTTGTGTTCACTCCCAGATTCTTTTGATAGCATCAGGGACTAGATCCTTTATGGCACAGATTCTATTGCTATGGAAGATATCACTTCTATCCTTTTATCGAAGGATTTGCTTAAGAAGTATCGTATGGAGAGTCATGGCCAGAGTGAGGGTTTTGTTGTGAGTCGTGGGAGATCCATAGAGCGTGGTCATAGTGGTGGTCATGGTTCTGGCAGTGGCAGGAGGAAATCTAAGAGCCGTTCAAAGTCACGTTCAGGTTTAAAAGGTGTTCAATGCAGGTATTGCAAGGATTTTGGCCATTTCAAGTGGGATTGTCCCAAGTTGAAGAAAAAGAGGGACAAGCAAGGTGATGGCAGCAAGGGTGAGAATTCTTCAGCAGCTAGTGCGGTAGTTGCAGATGGTGATTCAATTGGGTCTGGTGAGTTAGTTGTTGTCAGTGAACATATTCCTTCAGTTGGGCAGTGTGCTTCTGGTGTCTCGGCTAATTGTGATATGAGTTTCAGCAGTGGTTGGATTCTTGATTCTGCTTGTTCTTACCATATGTGTCCGCTCAAAGATTGGTTTGCTACTTATGAGCCATTGAATGGTGGTTCAATTTCTATGGGCAATGACACAAAGTGCAGAGTGGTTGGTATTGGTACAATCAGATTCAAGATGTTTGATGGTATGGTTTGTACACTCACAGATGTTCGCCATGTGGTTGGGCTGAAGAAGAATTTGATCTATTTTAAGGCACTTGATCGAAAAGGCTACAAGTTTGTGACTCATAGCTATCAGACCAAGGTTTTCAGGGGTTCCTTGTGTGTGATGAAGGCTCTTACTACTCCTAATACCTATGATCTATATTTCTTGCAGGGTAGTTTGCTTACTCGGTCAGCCGCAGTGGCTTCTAGTTCCCAGGTTGATGATGACACTATGACTGCATTGTCGCATATGAGATTGGGGCACATGTCAGAGCGTGGTATGGCAGAGTTGAGCCATCGTGGTCTGTTGGGCAGTCGGAAGACAGACAATTTGCAGTTCTATGAGCATTGTGTTTTTTGGGAAGCAAACTCGTTTGAGGTTCAACAGGTCAGTTCACACGACGAGGGCCATTATTGACTATGTGCATACTGATTTATGGGGTGATGCACCGGTAACATCTATTAGAGGTGGAAAATATTTTCTAACCTTTGTTGATGACTTTAGCGGGAAGGTTTGGGTCTACATCTTGAAGTCCAAGGATGAGACATTTGCTCGTTTCCGTCAGTGGAAGGCTATGGTGGAAACACAAACAAAAAGAAAGGTCAAATATTTGAGATCAGACAATGGCACTAAGTTCCGCTCGGGAGAGTTTGAGAAATATTGCCAGGACGCTGGCATAATTTGACACTACACCACAGTTGGCACTCCACAACAGAATGGAGTAGCAGAACGTATGAACATGACACTGTTAGAGAGGACTCGTTGCATGCTCTCTCATGCCGGGTTACCACAGAGTTATGGGCAGAGATAGTTACCACATCATGGTACCATAGTTATTGCGCTGGTATACTAGAATGTGCAACTTTATTGCGCTGGTATACTAGAACGTGCAACTTTATTGCGTTGGCCACCGTAGTTACATGTTCACAGTAACCCAACTCACCGAGAATTATCAGTGGACTAAAAGAAGTAACATCACATCTATATACGAATCTGCAGCTAACAGTAGTTCATGTCATGTTCTGCTCATTTACTGAAATAAGTCTTTTCTTTTTTTTGGCTCATAGTAGAGCTTTTAATTTTCTTGACGGCCTTGAACAAGCACGATTGTTGGTGGGCCATAGATTTATTCCAAAACAATTGTTTCCAAAAAAGTTTCAGAATGATTGTTTGAACAATTGTTTTTTTAAGTTTCAAAACTTTAGCCGGATGAATCAAACAGGACGTTAGCCGCAGGCTTGCGAGTGCGACGCCGCTGGGCTCCGCTGCGGCTAGGCTCATATACTGTGTTCATATACAGTCTCGTTGGAAAGTTTGTACCGTGTTCAACTGTTCACCAAAAATATCTAGTCCTAGAGTATTCTACACTTCACCATGAAGCATGACAACTATGGATCATGCATATTCTCCAATTTTCTAGCAGTTTCTCAGGTATGCTTTGTTATTTCAACACCGGTCTTAAAGTGAGAGGCAGCCTATGTGGCTAAGATTTTGAACAATGTAGTCGCTGATATCCTTAGTTCCTTCCACTCTATACACTATTTGTGGGCGAATTTGGTTGTGTGAAATTTTATTGTTGTTCACGACTTGTTGACTTTCTTGGTGCTTTTGTTCACTTGTTGCTAGTTCCATGTTATTGGACTCATTGTACTAGGTTTTGCCGTTTATTGTGCCTTTTTGTTTCTCTCTCTCTCTCTTTGTCTCAAAATCCTAGAATTGCACATAATACCCTCCGCCTCTCACTTGTCTCGAGTTCTATTTCTAAAGCTCGCACACTTGCTCTCTACTGATCCTAATTCCAATCATATCTGGCCCATTGATACCCTTAAACACGTCTGGAACAGACTTAGTAGATCGCTTGACTTTGCATGGAAGAACACGCTGGTAGGACAAGGACAGTGCTGAACACCTCCTACCTGGACTTGGATTCGGATCGATTCAGAAGCCGACCGCGATCACATCAACCTCTTAGGATCCGGACTATGTATGCGTGTGTGTGCATAGAGGGGATACTTTGTCTGTTAAAGAGAAAGTGGAGCTACATACAATGCACTCAATGTTTTTTTGAGCCCCCTAGCACTCAAATTTTGTGGCCACATAATGGAGATCGAGCGGTTTACACAGTTTCTTTAACCTCTAACGTCTAAGCTCCTGAGCCCTCGCTCAAATAAGTCATTCCCCTGCCATAGCGGGCTAGGATCTCTACTTCGTCAAGAACCTACCCACGTGCCGCAGCCACCTCCTCGCCCTCCTTGCATCCATGGTCTTCATTGTCACCCTGCCCAAACATCTCCAATCGATATCCACCTCTCTGCCCACGTGCCCGCCAGTGTCATCTAGCTAGCATGCGGCCATTGACCTTCTCTAAACTTGAGCACCACTACCGGACCTTCGACAATGCAACCCTCCTCTAAGGGTTAAGGTCATAACCTGACACCCACTCCACCCCAGCCCAGCGATCCTAATCTCATCAAAGATGAATATGATTTCACCGAAGAAGGACTTGGTGGATTCAAAGTTCCTCGAAATTAAAGCCGGGAGATGAAGGGAGTAATCCGAGTGTAGAAAAAGGTAGAACATACATAGATATCTTCTTCGAAATATTTACAGGAGGAATCTAGAATGCATTAACCATGTGTTTTTTTATATTGTTTGGCCAAGTTTATGAAGTTGGAACCACTAAGGGTTTGTTTGTTTATTTTTAATCGCATGAATTTGAAAGAGATTTTGAGAGATTTTGACTTGTTGGGTATTTATACCCCTCCAATTCCCTTCAACCGAACGAAGCCTAAATATTAAACGACGACATTTGAAATTGAGGGAGTTTTATGATTTTCAATAAACACACACAAAAATTTCCTCTTTTCGTTTAAATAACCAAGGGCCGAAGTGAAAAATCCAACCAGACAAAACCAGCTTAGTACAAAAACAAAACTTTTTTTTTGTTTCACACTAGACGTCGCCTTCTCCCTGTCCGTCGTCTCCGCCTCCTCTTTGGCCCGAGCTTTTTCCACTCGAGTCCCCGACCTCCCCCGCATTCTCGCCCCCATTTCCAGCCTTCCTCAGAATCCCCGGCCACCACTCGGCCCGCGCAATTCACAAGTCTCCCAGGGTCTTCTCCGCTTACCTTCCCCTCCTCGCGATCCCATCGCCTCGCCTCGACCCGACCCGACCCGAGCGCGAGACTCGCCTCGACTCGACTCGCCGCGGAGCGCCACCACCACCACCACCACGCCTCGCCGCCGCCGGCGAGCGGTGAAGCCTAGGGCTAGCTCAGGGGTGATGGCGGCCGCGCCGGCCGCCGCCAGCTCGACCGTCTGCTAGGGCGGCGGTTATCCGAGGCTGAGCTCGCGCACGCTCGTGAGGGGATCCCCCGTGCTCAGCTCGCGAAACCCTAGGGGGCAGCAGGAGGCGAGGCGAGGCGAGGCGAGGCTTGGCGGGGCGCGCGGAGATGGACGTGGACGCGCGCATGGCGACGGAGTCGGACTCCGACTCCGACGCGCGGAGCGGCGGCGGCGGCGGGTCAGGGTCCGGGAGCGAGACCCCCTCGGCGTCCCCTTCGGCGCCCGGGACGCCCACGGCCTCGGCGTCGGCCCCGGCCCCGGCAGCGGGACCGGTGGCGGGGCCCAGGCCGGCGCCAGGGTACACGGTGGTGGACGCGGCGATGGATAAGAAGGAGGACGGGCCGGGGTGCCGGTGCGGGCACACTCTCACGGCCGTGCCGGCCGTTGGGGAGGAGGGCTCGCCGGGCTACGTGGGCCCGCGGCTGATACTCTTCGGCGGAGCTACCGCGCTCGAGGGCAACTCCGCCACGCCGCCCTCGTCAGCTGGGAGCGCAGGGATCCGTATGCTCCCATCAACCTCAACTTCTCTTGTTATTTCAGATCATTTCATGGATTGTTTAGGGGTAATACCTACCTTTTAGTGTCTCGAGAGCTAGAGTCTGAAGCAAATAGAAAGGGAGCAGTAGAGAACGATTTTGATTGTTGCTGGAGGAGTAGGAGCTGGAAAGACCGATTTGGGACAGAATGTTTTACGGCAGATAGCAGCTCATGGCTTCAGTATTTCAATGTCTCAATCCTTAGGTGCAATTCAGCGTATTAGCTGTTGTGCAGGCATGCACTTTTAGGCCTGTCTGGGAATTTGAACTGCTACCTGATTTGGAGAGTAATCATTAGTGAGGCTTCAGTGTTTCAATGTCTCATCCTTAGATGCGATTCAGTGTATTGGCTGTTGGGCAGGCATGCACTTTTAGGTGGGATTAGGTTAAAACCGAAACTGACCAGGAATTTGAACTGCTACCTGATTTGGAGAGTAATTATTAGTTGGAGGACAAGATGCTACATCATTATGTAACTCACACGTGCAGGCTATTACTTTGCGGTCAAGTATGTTGCTTTTATTGGTTTGAAGTGCCAAAACTTAGTTCATGAACAATAGTACTATAGTATTTTCTTATTGCAGTTACCCATCAAAATAGAAATTCTGTTACAGTTTTGTGACATTCTTGTGTTTAGAGTAAGCAGGACATTATTGATTCTCTTTAATGCCCATTTTTATTGCCGTCCTTTTTTTTGCTTTAGCATTGTGATTGTGTGCTAAAACACATATTCAATTTTGATGTGGTCAGTCATTATGGAGTTGTATTGAACAGCCTAGGGTAAGTTTGAAGCAGTTATTAGTTACTGCTTCAAAAGCTAAACCTGAACTGAAACCAGATGCCTTCAAGTTCTCTGAGGTGTAACATTAGGGGGTAACACCTCTTGCCCTACCAAGTACCACATAAATCACTGGAACTGGAGCAAGACCTTATCCACTGTTGAAATGGAATTTTAAGCCCTTTAGGCCAAAAAGTTTTTATTAGAAGTTTTAGATGCAAACGTTGGTAAAGTCTCGCCATAACCTTTGTTTTCTTCATGGATCTCCTTGATCGCAGGTCTTGCTGGTGCCACCGCAGATGTCCACTGTTATGACGTGTTGTCAAATAAATGGACCAGGTATAATGTTTCAGAAATTGTCTTAACTCCATGCAATGGGATTCGTTAGATCCTATGCCCATTTCTGGGTTGCATGATGTTCATCTTAATAGCACTTATTAGTTCTATTTGACCAAAACACAATGTTGCCAGGCTCACTCCACTGGGTGAACCTCCTTCACCAAGGGCTGCGCATGTAGCTACTGCAGTTGGAACCATGGTGGTCATTCAGGTACCTAGCTTAACTCTGCCAATTTTGTTGTCAGACAAGTGCTGCAACAGCGAACATAATCTATTTCTTGGTGTTATGTTCTCATTTAGGGTGGAATAGGCCCTGCTGGCTTATCTGCTGAGGACCTTCATGTTCTGGATCTAACACAACAACGACCGAGATGGCATAGGTGGTTGCTATTCTACTGTGATTTATTTGGAATTTTAACTTCACTATCTGCTGAGGATTCTATGTCTTGTGCGCAGAGTGGTGGTTCAAGGCCCTGGTCCTGGTCCACGGTACGGGCATGTGATGGCCTTGGTTGGGCAGCGATTCTTATTGACAATCGGTGGCAATGATGGTAGGAAATTGCCTATGTGTTTCAGTGTTTGTTGTGGCTAGATTGTAAGCTACCTGCAGATCATTCCAGATAACTGATGTTGACTGCATCGATGTTTCAGGAAAGCGGCCCCTGGCAGATGTATGGGCCCTTGATACTGCAGCTAAGCCATATGAATGGAGAAAACTTGAGCCAGAAGGTGAAGGACCACCACCGTGCATGTAAGTGCCCCAATAATTATGAGGAAACATTTGCCCTTTGGAATTCTAGTTAAATCAATGAGCTTGAAATGCTTCTGACATTAACTCCAAACCTTGCAATGCTTTCTTGGCATGATGCTGCCACATACACTTATGAGCTGCTTTTGATTCATGCTAATTTGTTTCATAATTCGTAGTAAAGCTCTCAATGGTTTACTTTTTCCTTTGCTATTCTATCATTCAATGTCACAACAGTCTGTTTCGCCACAATTAGGCTTAGTAGTACTACTGCATTGCTCTTTATCTCGTCTGGCAATTGGAAAATCTTGGTCCTATACTGCTGATGTTGTTGTTATCTCCTATAAAACTGCGCCAAAATTACAAGAATGTTTTGTTTACTCTATTTGCATGACAAATATCAGTATACCACCCATTTGATTAGATGGAATCTTTTGCTACCTACTACAATCCATGTCTAGCTGTTTGCTTTAGGGAGATAATGTGCTTGTATTATACTTTTTTTGCAAGTTGCTGGATGTAAATGTGTTTTTTCCTTGATATGTTCTTCATTAACATTACGTGGTGATGCTCAGGTATGCAACTGCAAGTGCTCGTTCTGATGGCCTACTTTTGCTTTGTGGTGGAAGGGATGCAAATAGTGTGGTAAGGGCCTTTTATTTGTGGGAGTAGCATCTCCTGGAGTCTGCAGAAAAATTTATAACCTATTGATTAGGGATATTTGATTGCTTGACCATCTATAATTTCATTCTAATAGTAATATACGGTATTAATTTGCCTCTCTGTTTTTTTTTGGAGTTGAAGTCACCTTAAGTTGCACAAGAGTTCAAGTGGCATTTTTGGTAATTAGATGAATATCGTTAGGAGCATTGTATGGTATTTCTATATCGCATGTTTTCCTTTTTCGTCTTCTTGCACCCTTGTCTTTGTGACATCTTTAAGGTACGGATCCATAATGGTATGCTTTGGTCAATTCACTTGCAAAACAGTATCCTATAATGAACTTCTAATCGGTCTGAAAATTTCTTTTCACCTGGCCTGTAAATTGAGTACGTCTCCTCTTGATTAGCATGCTGGTCAATCGAAAAGACGTCTACGATGCTTCTGTGTCTAATTTATTTTATGATTTTGCTCCAAGCGTAAGTAGTCACAAATATGATCCTTTTTTTTTTCTCTTGACTCTGGTTATCAGCCCCTATCAAGTGCATATGGGCTTGCAAAACATAGAGATGGGCGCTGGGAGTGGGCAATTGCCCCTGGTGTGTCTCCATCACCTAGATATCAACATGCAGCTGTAAGTTGTCAACTTATTTATTCCCTAAATTTCTTTTAATTTATTCAATGCTGAGATTGATCTAGTTGTATTGTTAGTGTAACACTATTTCCTTCTGCTGTGTTAGGTTTTTGTCAATGCACGGCTTCATGTCTCAGGAGGGGCTCTTGGAGGTGGTCGTATGGTAGAAGATTCCTCAAGCGTTGCAGGTTCCATCTTTTAAAACTTTCTTTGGTTGCACATTTTCGTGGTGTTCAATAGAAAACTGTACCTCTTCTGTTACAAGAAAACATATAGATCTCAGTTTCTTTGAAGATTTCTAGCAGAACAGTAATTTGGAAATAATCACTATTTTGTACTAAGCTCAACAAGTCAACATTGTTCGTTGGTGGTAAATTAAATTGCTCATTTGTTGCTATAATCGATCAGTTAATAACAGTAGTTATGCCATTACTGCTCACTTGTGATACAAATAACCTTTTCATTACTGGTTTGTAAAATACCAGAACATGGTCGGTACTTTCAGCATTATTGAAAACTCAAATATTTTATTTTGTTTTGTCAACTTGTCGAGTATATTTCTATTCCCATGTTGAACTGCTTAGTTTCTGTGCCATGCTGCCTTTTCAGTATTAGACACTGCTGCTGGAGTTTGGTGCGATACCAAATCAGTAGTGACAACTCCAAGAACAGGAAGATATAGTGCAGATGCAGCGGGCGGTGATGCTTCTGTAGAGCTTACACGACGGTGCAGNGCATGCAGCTGCTGCAGTTGGTGATTTGATATTTGTTTATGGAGGTTTGCGGGGAGGTAACACACTGCAGCTCTTAGCTCATCTTATTTCTACTATGAAGTGTGATACACCTTTTTTGTGTAAATCATCTGTTGCATTATATTTTTCAACTTCAGTGGAGTGGCCATGTTTTNAACCCCAAGGGAAATCCCTGAGGTGAATAGGTGCAGCACCCAGGATTTGAACCCTGGGTGGGAGCACTCCAGCCAGTGGCCTTTGCCNTCCTTTGCTGGAGTGGCCATGTGGTACAGGCTATAGCATAGCTAGACATATAGTCTATCTGAATGCAACCTTCTTCTTGTTTAATGCACATACTTTTTGTTAGTAATTATTCGGTCAGCTGAAGTTACTGATTAATGTTAGATATTGGTCATAAGTGCCAGACATTTAGTGGATTTGACTTTTTTCGTTACTTACAAAATTTGATTCTAAGATTTAAGAGAACATAAGGTTAACTTTGAACTTAATTGTATGCGATTTTATTTCATGTTTGGATTGTTGAGTGACCATAACTCTGAGGTTGCATTGATTGTTCCACTGACATGGATCCTTGTCTGTAATAGTAATTGTTCGAGTCAGCCAATGTACTTGACATTGATTCCACTGTTCAATGATATATATTCGTGTAGTTTGTTTTCCTCTGTGATTCCTTTAAATGTCACTCTTAATTTATACATTTTTTTACTTGACATGCTGGTTGAGAACACATTCTTTACCCCTTGTGATATTTTTCTTCTCCGCGAAGAGATTAGGAAATCAGGATAACAAGTGCTTAGCACAAACATAGTTATAATTTGACTAGCTGTCACTGTGCAAAGTTAATTGCCAAATTGTGAGCTTGTACTTGCGGCATTTCTGACATTTTTCTTAGTTTCAGATACATTGGTTGTTTATCTTTGTCTATTGAAGTCAAATTTGACGCAATTACTACACAGGTGTGCTGCTAGATGATCTCCTAGTTGCTGAAGATCTTGCTGCTGCTGAAACAACCAGCGCAGCAAATATTGCAGCTGCTGTTGCTGCATCCACAAATGTTCAAAGAGAACCTGGTAGATATGCCTACAATGATGAACAATCAGGACAAACGGTTACAGTTTCAAGTCCTGATGGAGCCNGTTGTTCTTGGAACTCCAGTTGCTCCTCCAGTCAATGGGGACATGTATACCGATATAAGTCCTGAGAATGCTATTATCCAGGGACAGAGGTTTGTATCATCTATCTCTAGGCCTGAGCCAAGTTCTCTTTGGCTGCTGTGCATTGAAATGTCTGTTCCATACTTATTTTTGTGCAGGAGATTNGAGCAAAGGTGTTGATTATTTGGTTGAAGCATCAGCTGCAGAGGCTGAGGCAATCAGTGCCACCTTAGCTGCTGTAAAGGCTAGGCAAGTTAATGGTGAGATGGAGCATTCACCTGACAGAGAGCAATCTCCAGATGCTGCAGCCACACCGAGTGGCAAGCAAACTTCGAGCCTCATAAAGCCAGATCATACACTCTTGAACAATTCAACACCACCTCCTGGTGTTCGGTTGCACCACAGAGCAGTGAGTTGAAAGTGCAGTTAATTTTGCTGCTTGTTATTTAGATTTAGTTATTATTCTATTCTTGAGACATTCTATTCGATATGTTTTATCTTAGAAGCGATCTCGCATAAATAGCTCTATTCTATTTTTACGGAGGTTGAACATCTTAGGTTGTGGTAGCAGCAGAAACTGGAGGTGCCTTAGGTGGCATGGTTAGGCAACTCTCGATTGACCAGTTTGAGAATGAAGGAAGAAGGGTCATTTATGGCACCCCTGAGAATGCAACTGCAGCAAGGAAATTACTAGATCGGCAGATGTCTATTAATAGTGTACCCAAAAAGGTATCTTCTATGCATAAGTAAGGTTATCTGTCAAGCAACACAAGCTAGAAATACTTGATTTGAAAGAGTTATTATTGTAAAATTTTCATGGCTTCTGCTAAAAAACAAGGACCTCACGTGATGATGTTTATTTAAGATGAAGATTTTTGCTTTGCTAATTACTCAATTATATTTTGTGGCCCAATTATCCAGGTTATTGCATCTCTACTGANAACCACGTGGTTGGAAGCCTCCTGTGCGAAGGCAGTTTTTTCTTGACTGCAATGAGATTGCAGATCTATGTGATAGTGCTGAAAGAATATTTTCAAGTGAACCAAGTGTGTTACAGCTTAAAGCTCCCATTAAGATATTTGGTGATCTGCATGGTCAATTTGGTGACCTCATGCGCTTATTTGATGAGTATGGTGCTCCTTCAACAGCTGGAGACATTGCGTGAGTATTTTCTTTCTGTGANTTTTTGCATTGCTCTGATTCTGTTCTTTCCTATTTCCACGGTTTGACTATTATTATTTTGGATTTCATGACTCCCTGGACACATACTCATTAGAAAAATTAATAGGATACTTGATGTTATGTTGAAGTTCCTCATTTATTGATAAATTCTCCTGATATTTATGTAGTTGGCGTCACTGATTTTGTAAGTACCTTTTTAAATAAAAATGCAGTTACATTGATTATCTCTTCTTGGGAGATTACGTGGATCGTGGTCAGCATAGTCTGGAGACAATCACTCTTCTTCTTGCACTGAAGGTAGTATTACTAGGCTGTGAATATACATTGAAGGGCATTATTTCTTTCTAAAAAAACTAAAATCTTGTTCACTGTATACTTCAGGTTGAATATCCAAATAACGTACATTTAATTCGAGGGAATCACGAGGCGGCGGATATCAATGCTCTGTTTGGGTTCCGAATAGAGTGCATAGAGCGAATGGTATTGAGTTTGTTGTTCAATCTTGCTTTCCTCCACAGACCTGTGTCCTATCTTTTTCTTATATATGTGTTATTTTATTTTCCATTAAAGGGTGAGCGAGATGGAATCTGGACCTGGCACCGTGTGAACAGGTTATTTAATTGGCTNTCCTTTGGCTGCACTAATAGAAAAGAAAATAATTTGTATGCATGGTGGTATTGGCCGGTCCATCAACCATGTAGAGCAAATTGAGAATCTTCAAAGGCCAATTACAATGGAAGCAGGCTCAGTTGTTCTGATGGATCTTCTATGGTCAGCATTTCAACAGCTATTGTTTAGATTATTATTGCAAGATCCTTGTTTAANTAGTTGTTGATGTCACGATTTACTTGATGCTTAAAGGTCTGATCCAACTGAGAATGATAGCGTGGAAGGACTCAGGCCAAATGCACGGGGCCCTGGTCTTGTTACCTTTGGGGTCAGTATTATCTGTCCTTTAGCCTTTTCTTTTTTGCTGGTTCCCGTGGTTTATTAGATTGACATGCATTGTCACCACAGCCTGATAGAGTTATGGAGTTCTGCAACAACAATGACCTGCAGTTGATTGTGCGAGCACATGAGTGTGTGATGGATGGCTTTGAGCGTTTCGCACAAGGTCACCTGATCACTCTTTTCTCAGCAACAAATTACTGTGGTAAGGATATGATTCGCAAATGTGACTAACTTTGTCTTCTGGTGGACCTGGATTCTCAAGTTATGTAACATGCTTTGTGCACAGGAACGGCAAACAATGCAGGTGCAATCTTAGTTCTCGGAAGGGATCTGGTGGTTGTTCCAAAACTCATCCATCCTTTGCCGCCTGCCATTACATCCCCTGAGACCTCTCCGGAGCATCATATCGAGGACACATGGATGCAGGTAATGCTGGTTTACAGTATTAGATAGTAGAGTATCCTTGGTAGCCGCTTCTGCTTTCTGTCCATTTCTAACACCATCGTTTTATTAAAATTCAGGAGTTGAATGCCAACAGACCACCAACGCCAACCAGGGGCCGCCCTCAAGTGCCCAACAATGACCGAGGCTCCCTTGCTTGGATATAGTAGCCTGAACATATTCTGAAACAATCCATTTCATGTACGTCTCCCATCAGTGGCCTGAGGCTATATTATCCATCCATTCAGCACAACAGGCAGGCGGTCTGTTGTGCTGAAAGCACATGCTAGCCCAAAACAACGGCGAAAGGAAACAGTTCATGGAGCAAATACAAAGCGCACAGAAGGTGAAGGCCAGAGAAGATTCACCAGTCACCACCGACAGCGCTGTCCAAATCCTTTCCCCTAACATGAGAAGTAGAAGAACAGAACAGAGTGTTTGGTTAACCAGAGGGTCTTGCCAGCAATCGCGCCTGTACATAGATGACAGCAGATAAGCGGGGTTCATGTATGTGTTTTTTTTCTTCTGTCGAGCGTTGAAGAGGATAGTGTCCATTGTACTAGGTATTCTTTTTTGCTGTAGATTTTTTTTCTCATGTTGCAAAGTTTGGAGTGGGAAAAGCGGTAAAATTATGTGGCGGTGATCCGTCGCCTGCTCGGTCTTGTATAATAGTGTTTGTCGTCCATTGATCTTAGCAGTCAGTCAGCACACCTCACACCTCCCTCCTGTTGTAATTTCCCGTCACCGGTGCTGATGTGTACAATACAATATATTTTGTTTGTTGTTCAAAGTTTTGGGTTGTGAACGGGGTTGGTGATTTGATTTATTGGAGCAGCATTATAAGTGTTCGTTTTTGAGCTTTATATGTTATCGTTTTTTTGCTATTTGAGATGTGACAGAAACAGAATATGCGTAACCGAACTTTATTTGTATTCAGTCCTCCATATCCCCGAATATTGAGAACGGATGATACTTTCGTTATCTCTTATGAGTTTCTATTCCATTTTAATCGTGCATCGTTAAAACTTATTTTGCCACCAAAGTGTGAAAAACAATTCAACTAGGGGCAATCGCCGGAATTGAGGGTTGAGTATGTTCCCTTCATTTCAAAATTGTTAGACATTTCGGTTTCGTCACAAGTGAAAGTTGTAAAATGCAAGATGTGGAGTTATAAATGTTAATGTATTTTAAATAAACTTGATCGAACAAATTAAGTAAAATGATTTATGACAAAACCAAAAACTTCTCGTATTTTTGAATGGAGTAGGAGAGCAGTGGTAGCGCGTGGAAGAACACATTGGCAAGCAACAAAGAGCGAGGGAGAAGTGGTGAGGATGAGTTGGGGGCGGTGACGGCGACGTCGGCGGCAGCTTGAGGCGGACCAACGCCCGCGCGGCGCACCGCCCGCCTCAACATCTTATCTCTCCGGCCGCTGCGTCCCCAGCCAGATAAAGCGCGCCCGCGCGCGCGGACTCGACGCGGCCCCGCCGAGCTCGCTCCTCGCCCTCCGCTCCGGTCCTAGTCTGCCTAGTACCCGCGCGAGCCGCCCTCCCCCTCCGGTAGCTTTGGCACGCGCCCCGCCCCGCCCCGCCCGCCTTGGCGCCATGGCGGCTGCCGCCTCGGCGGCGGCGCTGGCGCGGCACCACGTCCTCCTCCCGTCCTCGTCCTCGTCCCGGAACGGCGGTGGCGGCGTGCCGATGCCGGTCTGCTGCTGCTTCCCGCAGCCGCGCCGGCGCCGCGCCCCCTCGCGGCTCGTGTTGGCGCCGAGGAGGACCGGGTTGCGGGCGCCGCGCGCGGGGATGGACATGGACCTGGCCAGCGGCGCCGTGGAGGTGATCAACGACCTGGGCTTCGACACGCTCACGTTCCTCGGCGTCACGGTGCTCATCATCCCCGCCTTCCGGGTCGTCAGGGCCAGCCCAGTGAAGTATCTCTCCCCCCTCGTCTCCCCGCCCCGCCTCCCTTTGCTCTCCCTGTATACTCACACACATCGAATGCTTGCGCCTGCCTGCAGATCCTCGGCTTCTTCTGCGCCGGCGTCGTGCTCAACCAGTTCGGCCTCATCAGGAACCTCACCGACGTCAAGCTCCTCTCCGAGTGGGGGATCCTCTTCCTGGTAAAATTTTCCTATGTTCAAATTCCCATTTCGTAATTGATTGATGCGGACGGTCTAATAAACTGCTGGAGTGAGTGCCTCATCGGTTGCGCTCTGCCTCCGCAGTTGTTTGAGATGGGGCTGGAGCTCTCCCTTTCTCGTCTCAAGGCTCTTGCCAGGTACGCCTTCGGGATGGGGTTGCCACAGGTACGCGCTAATTCATATTGTGCTACTGATTACATTACATATATGCACGCCTGTTAAATTTGTGATAACCAATTCAGGAACCTAGTTCAATTCACTCCCGCATTTTAATTTTTAACTGATGCTCATAATCCATAGCTAGGCTAATGTTCTCTGCCTGCATTTGTTATGTTCCTTGCACCAATGTTGCCTGGTGTAGTCGATCCCTTGGCTTCCATATGGAATTTGGAAAGCTGATTTGCTACACCTTTTAATGCCCTGAAGGTTCTTCTGTCAACCCTCGCTTTCACGGCGTTCGAGCTTCCTCCTAATGGTGCCATAGGAACAAAAATCTTGCAGTTCCTGTTTAATTCAAGACCTGATCTGGTAAGTTGTATCGTAAAATGAAAACGAAGCGTACTCTTCTGTGGTCCATTCGGATGTTTGATGTTCCATTGTAAGGGTCAACTCATTTACTCGAATTTGATCTGCAGGTGAACATCAGAAGTATTGACGAAGCAATAGTAATTGGAGCTGCCCTCTCGCTATCTTCATCTGCTTTTGTTCTTCAGGTGTGCAGTCTTCTCAGGAACCGCTGAAAGTTACACAAGTGTTCTAAAACTTCTACTTCAGCAAACATTCTTTAACGAATCGAGTTTCTCCATGTTCTCACATTTGTAGCTAGTCTGTTTTGGGTAATGGCTTGGCGCTCATGACATGCAAACTAACAACTATGCATACAGCGGCATTTTAGTTACACAAATTGTTCATGCAACTTGTCATGCTTACAATTGTTACATTTATTAAAAAAACTTCTGCACATGATGATGTGAAGTGCTTGTGAATGTCGCCTGCAGCTTCTTGCTGAGAAAGGTGAACTTCCAACACGATTTGGTTCAGCTACACTGGGAATCCTCCTCCTGCAGGTGTTCAATTAAAGTTCTATGCCCTTTCTCTGGCTCTCATGTTACCCTTATTCACGAATCTTCCAAGGAGTGTAAGTTGTATTAATTCCAGGATATATTCTTCTGATACTCACAGGACATTGCAGTTGTCCCCCTGTTGGTCATACTCCCTGTGTTAGAGAGTCAGGTACGCAAAAGGTTAGCACTTAGATTTATCAAACTACATGAAAGCTCTTCTGCAATATAACTTTAAGGGTTAGCGCTAATTGCACTAAATGATCTGTAGCTTTAAAATTTACTGAGCAAAATGTTGGCACTAATCAGCTAATAATATTTGGAAATTTACAGTAAAAAGGTTTAAACGAACACACGGTAAACATACAAATAGTCACTAACATATTACTGCATCCTACTTATTCAAGTATTGCACAAGTTCCTAAGCATTAGCATGCAGCACTGCCTTCAACTACATTGCGTCATAAAATAAATTAACTCTTGTTAATTGTTATAGAATATCGTGGAGCAAAGTGTGTGGCCAATTTTACTTGCTGAAAGCTTAAAAGCACTGGGGGGACTTGGCTTACTTTCCCTTGGGGGGAAATACCTGATGAGACGTGTCTTTGAGGTTTGCTACTTTCTACTTCAGATTTTGTTTAATAAACTCTTTGGTTTAGTAGACAACAGAAGCTGAACTACTCTTCTGGCAGTTTGTTGCAGAGTCTAGGAGTTCAGAGGCATTTGTTGCACTCTGTCTTCTAACCGTTGCAGGGACATCACTTATCACCCAACAGTTGGGATTCAGTGATACAGTATGTCCTTTTTGAAAATTCAGTTCCAAATTTAAATTGTGCTCTCAGTTTTCCTGTTTGCTTTTTTTTTTAACTTTCTCGTATCATCCTATGTAGTTAGGTGCATTTCTGGCCGGAGCCATTCTCGCAGAAACAAANTTTTCGCACACAAATTGAAGCTGACATAAGGCCATTCAGAGGCTTGTTGCTTGGATTGTTCTTTGTGACTACAGGAACTTCCATTGACATGCAGGTACCAACTGTTTCTGTTTTTTCAATGACATTGAATGACTGAGCCACACTCTCTAGTTAAGAACATTAGTTCATGTATTTCACCGTGCAATGGCTACATGCCTCCATTTCCANGTCACTGGACAGTTGCTATATAATAATTAAAGTGGTGTTGCTGTGAATTTTTGTTTGTCGCATTATTTAGATCCTTATTGATCCATCTTGACCTTTTCATGATATGTAGCTTCTCATCCGGGAGTGGCCTAATGTTCTATCACTGTTGGGAGGTCTTATTGCAATCAAGACATTGATAATTACTGCAATTGGGCCAAGAGTCGGGCTGACTCTTCAAGAGAGTGTAAGGATAGGATTGCTACTTTCTCAAGGAGGAGAATTTGGGTTTGTGGTGTTTTCTTTGGCAAACAGGCTCGGTGTCCTACCACTTGAGTTAAACAAACTGCTCATAATTGTTGTTGTGCTGTCCATGGCACTAACTCCGCTACTCAATGAAGTTGGAAGAAGAGTAGCAGGGATCATTGATGAAAGTGCTGAAGAAAAAGAAGTATGTAGCTGCAATATATTTTACATTCGTATTGAGCATAGGTATAGTTCTTTTGTGAACTCTAAGATTCTCTTTTGTAGAAACCTGCCGAGATGGTGAACTATGGTGCCACTGAACCTGTTGTAATTCTTGGTTTTGGAGAGATGGGACAGGTATCTTGCATGGTATTTTTGTTACTTCCTTGTGAGTGCAGATTACATATGATCATATTTGTGCAGGTCCTTGCAAAGTTTTTATCTGCACCATTATCATTTGGGTTTGACCAAGATGCAGAAGGATGGCCATATGTTGCATTTGATCTGAATCCTGCTGTTGTAAAGGTCAGGAACAATAAAACATTTTGTTATAACAGTTGATGTGTTTATCCTTCTTTCTGAAAAAAAGTGGATGATGTGTTTTCATGTGTTTAACCAAGCTTATTTGTCCTCTCCTACCAGTCAGCT